>NJDD01000255.1:25247-50827 GCA_002245505.1 Calephelis nemesis
CTGTAAGTAAAATATTTTTTTTAAGTATTTATTATAGAGACGTCTTTTGTATATCATGGAGGTGGGCGTTAATGACTACAACTCAGTCTTATGACTATTGTGGTTATTATAGTACTACATTAATCTGAAATATTGTAACGTTTCTTAATAAACTTTTATTATTTTTATTTTATAAAGCTCTATTTTTTCCCAAAATGTTTAAAGTACGAAAGCAACTCAACCGTGTGTTGTCATTATACTTTCTAGATTATCTTCACCATCATAGCCCTTAAATTCTATTAGTTAATTTATTTTTACAGCAACAGTTACAAGTATTATGACTTATATTTGTAGTTATAAGTATGTATATATTAATAAGAAAGTTGTTTTTAATCACAAGGCATTTCTTCAAATAACGGGAGTTAACCATCACTAATGAAACACTGAATATGATTGGTGAAATCTAGTTTTTAAATGACGAGACAGTGAACAAGCACACGGTTTTTCGCCGTGTTTGTCCAGGCTTCTTTGTATAATAGACTATCTGCCTTCCTGCCAGGCAGTTTGCAAATGGCGAGCTTAGGCTTACCTTCACTAACACCGTGTCATCTGACTAGGTGGAAGAGTTTCGAAACGGCTCGCCCGGATTGGTATCACCGTCTTAACTATTCCTGCCGCCATAACGTTAGCGCTTGCTGTTGACGTGTCCGTCCGGAGGGTAAGATAGTCGGTAAACTAACTTTTACACGAGGCCTAACATCCCGGCTTCAGGTTTGCAACGCACCATTACCATCTTTGGTGTCTTTAGGCAGCCTACATTTCTTATCATCAGGAAATCCGTCTGCTTGTTTGCCTTCCAATATATATCGCAGTCCTGTAGTCAAGGTTTCAATCTAAGGCCAATCAATAAACTGTCATTATAGCGACAGGTATAGATAAGGCAGTGTATCTCTACCAGGACAAGTCGCAAGACGGCACTACCATTAGTCTTGTTGGTAATGATCCATTTGACCTTTGCTTGCCTCTAACTAGCTGCCTGATAGGAAGGCAGGTGGCCTACTCTACAATGGGGACCCTTACTAACAAGAGAGAATCTATAATACAGAACTGACTCTTAAATTTGTTAATTTGAACGTGTCTATAAAACTAGGAGTTAAGAAATCCTGCTAAGTAAAAAGAAGCATGGCGATATTGCCTACATAGTATAAAACAAAGTCGCTTCCTCTGTCCATATGTCCCTTTGTATGCTTAAATCTTTAAAACTACGCAACGGATTTTGGTGTGGTTTTCTATTAGATACAGTAGTTTATATGTATATTTCATAGCCGCGCAAAGCCAGGGCGGGCCGCTAGTAGTAAATAATATAGCAATACTCAGTGTAAAAAAAATTCGACATAGTAAAACCATACGCCCACCCCTGGTACTAAATCCAAAATCTCTGATTCTTCTACTTCTTTTACTACATAAGCCGTGCATCTTCTATGCACCGGCAGTCAGTTCTCAACCTCGACGAATCTCTGTTCACCAATGGACCTGGTTTCTGCCCTCCGGTCTGGACAGGAGTGAACTCGGGAGAGAGTAATTACCGCGCCACAATTAAATTTTTCATGTCTTAAATAAATACTCAGAGTCGTGTGATCTAAGTAGTCAAAGTAAAGTATAAACGAATAAACTTGGTGAGTTCCCAAAATTAGTTTCTTTTAAGACTATCGTCGGGGACAGCCTTACAGTACGTATTACAATGTTCTTGTATATTTTACTTGCTGTCAAAATGACACTAGAATATCTGATATTAAATTTACACTTCCAGAGCACGCGAGCGTTTTGCTATGAGATAGGCCTCAATAAAGAATTCTTTGAACGAGTACATTTGTATACTGTCATAACGAAGGCTAACAACTTTATCCGTTACAAAGCTCAATACACGCGATACAGAGATATTGGTAGTTTTGTCATATCATGAATAATCGTATTTAAAATAACTAGTAGTCACTCATTGGTCATAATTCAACCATAATAAATTTTAATACATTGTTGATAAGAACGCCATCTTCATTTTTCAAGACCAAGTACATTGTTTCCAAACTTTTTAGTGCGCCATCTGTGATCTTTTATCGATATCATCGATAATATATTTGTTTGTGTGTGGCAAATGCACGGTAGTGTGGGTAATGTTTTATTTATTAATTTAATGTACTTTACGAACATTGTTATAGAAAAATGTTAGCGTTCTGCACTTCTCCTACACATAAACTATAAGAATGCCAAATTTTATGCTCCTGCGTCCGCGCAATTTTCGTAAAAAGGGGTTCAAAGATTTTTCTTCACGTATTAACATTTAAAAATAATAAATAAGTGCAGTAAGACTGCAAAAAACGATTGCAACTCTCTGATTAATAAACATGGAGGAAAGTACGCCAAAGTTCAACCTTGTGTTATAGTCTTTATTACAATTTGATACAGACTTTAATATCAATTAAAATAATTTTAGGAAAATAAATTTAGTAGGAGAAAACTCCTACTTTGGTCTACTAGTTTTTCCAATTTAAAAATAACGTTGCTCGAGATTGGAAATATGCCCGGTTGGTGATAGGCTTGCCACCTATCACATTGTGGGACTTAGTGTCTTCGGCTAGTCGTTTGCCCTGGTTGTGCCTCTGCCTACCTCTTCCAGGATATGGGCGTGAAGATACTTTATTTTTAATTTTGTCTTGTTCCTAATACAATGTGTGTTAACCGCCTCGTTGGTCTAGTGGCTAGCATACACGCCTAACTACGCCGACCATCCGCGAGGCTCGGGTTCGATTCCCGACGGGGGCAGGCATTTGTGTGATGAACATTTACTTAGATGTCTGCATTTCCGGGTCTGGGTGTTTATTAAATGTATTCTTGTATCTATTTTAGTATTTCTATGTAATAGTATCGTTGACTAACACCCATAACATAAGCATATAATTTGGGGTTAGATTCAATTTGTGTGACTTGTCCAGGGATATTTATTTATTTATAGAAAAAACATAGTGCTATACTATCATAGCACTTATTTACAACTAAGCGGTATACACGGTATATCACAAAATAAATTTACATTTAATGAGTCAGATTAAGCGATTACGTTTCGCTTGACTCGTCGCATTTTTTCCTGTCTTTAAACATTATACAAGAAAATCAAGTATTGCTTAGTCACACGAGTACATGCGTTATCACTTAGTAGTATTTTTATGTTGCATAGTAGTTTGTGGTAATAACATAAAGTTTCTTTCAAACTTGAAACAAATTCTAGCACATCATTAGTTAAACAATAAAAAGGTATCTTTACGTCCATATCCTCGAAGAGGTAGGCAGAGGCACAACCAGGGCACAACAAGAACACAACTAGTCGAAATCAGTCCCACATTATAATAAATGGCAAGACTATCTCTAATCGGACACATATCCAATCCCAGTCAACGTTATTTTTTATGAGCAAATTGAAAAAGATTTAATTGCCTTATCTGGGAATCGAACCCGGGATCTCGATCAAATCAAGTCCAACACCGGTTCGCTAGACCACAAAAGAGGGCCGGGTAGATCAACAAAAAAGTATGTTCGTGTCCGTATCTATATATACAGCAAGATTTTTTATCACCATCCAAATTTTTTCTAGGCATTAAGTATCTATAAATAAGTCCAGTTATGAAAAAAAAATAGGTATCTAGCAGGTAGCTATCTAGCATGTCAGAGCACTCAGCGCGTAGGTACGGTACTTTGTAGACGACTTTGCGATGTCTTATCTTAATATTTTAGTATTGAGGGATACTAAAAGAAAAAACACGTATTTAATTATTTTCACTTAAGATCAACATATTAAAATTTGGATGGTGATTAAAAAATCAGGGTTTATAAAGTTATGCCCGGTCCCTATATTTAAGAAACGAGTCATTTTGATTACGAACGGTAGTTTTTTTGTACGAATAGTTGAACATCTAACTACAGTCGTTCGTTGTCTATTGATATCTCAAAGCACTTTATGAAATTAAAAGCAATGCTTCGTTACTTTTAGATGATGCTGGATAAGCGAAACCGGTAGGCTACTTACAAAACAATAAGTTATAAGTAATACGTAACACAGTACAAGTGTTTCTTCATTTAAAAATATGAATATTTGGAAGTTTTACCAAGCGCCAACGATGGAAAATATCAAACAAGCTATGGTTATACAAACGGATTACCGTTCGTTGATTTAGCCGAAGCTACTCTAGTTTGATTAACGATTTATCTCTAATATCAGCTGTTCAAACAGCTGTTCGGTACGGTTCCGAAGTTATTTTTATTTTTATGATATTAGAAGGCAAACCGCTGGGGAAGAAAGGTTCTAGAGTGGCGGCCCCGCACCGGAGGATGTAGTGTTGGACGACCTCCCACCCGGTGGACTGATGATCTGGTCAAAGTCGCGGGGAGTCGCTGGTTACAAGCGGCTAGTGATCGTGACTTGTGGTGCTCTTTGGGGGAGGCCTATGTCCAGCAGTGGACGTCCTCCGGCTGATGATGATGATGAGAAGGCAAACAAGCAGACGGATTTACTGACGGTAAGAAATTCACGCCGCGTAGAGACACCCAAGGTGGTAATGGTGAGTTGCCAACCTGAGGCCGGGATGTTAGACTTCGAGCAAAAAAAGTTTACCTTTACCTTACCCTTCAAACCGGAACACGTCATGATGTTATGGAGGAGTAGGGAAGGCGGTGGTACCAATCCGGGTGAGTTGCTGCGAAACTCTACGACCTAGTCAGATGTCACGGTGTTAGTGACCATAACCACCTTTGACATCTGTGGTGGCTATTGCCTAAGATTATCTCTTACCACCAGTAAAACTGTGTGATAGTTAACTAAAAGACATTACCAAATTAACAGATACTTGTAATATTCAAACATTACACGTAAGTGTGAACAGGTTACAGTTAGGCAGTGTTAATAAAAGAATTGGTGATACAGGGAAAAAAAACCTATGGAACTTTTGATTATTTGAGGATTTTTTTTGTTTGAGTTCCATATATGACACTTTTTATCTAATTTTTACATTTTATACTCATATATATTATTCATTAATCTAGGCATATGTATAAAATTAATCCCCATTGTATACACACTTGTTTTAGGTAAACGCTTGTACTTTTCTTTTTGTATGTGACACTACAGATAACTGATTTCACTTTTTACAGCATCATCAGGACTTTATAAAGCCTGATGCTGTAAAGCTGTAAAAATGAAGCCCACCGGTTTCACTTTTTATAGCATCATCAGGGCTTTATAAAGCCTGATGCTGTAAAAAGTGAAGTCGGTTGGCTATAGCGTAACATAAAGGGTTAAATAAAGTGTATAGTGGAAAAGTATAAGTGTTTACCTAAAAAATATCTATACAATGGAAATTCACCAAGTGCCGACGATAACAAGTATAGATTCTATTAATCCCCATTCTTCGTGGTCATCGCACCACGCACGAATATATGGACTAATTCTGCAATTTTTTTTTGTTTTGTCAATTGTACATTGAAATAAAAACTATAACACCAGATTGAACATATCAGTACTTTATCCTATATCTATATATTATATAAAAGAAAGTGGTGTTAGTTACACTATTTATAACCCAAGAACGGCTACACCGATTAGGCTGAAAATTGGTAGGGAGGTAACTTAAAACCGGGAGAAGGACATAGGATACTTTTTATCCTGTTCAATTGTGAGGAAACTGGGAAAAACAACATTTTAATTTTTCCCATACAAACTGAACGGGCGGAATGAAGTTCGCGGGAACAGCTAGTTTATAAATAAAAGGCAAGGATTAAATTTATTCCGGTATCTATTTAAGTATTTCTATGTATTCAAGTTGTTGACTAACACCAATAACACAAGCATATAATTTACTTACTTTGGGGTTATAATCAATTTAAGTAACTTTATTTATTTATTTATTCCGTTTTACGCAAAATAGTTACGGAACCCGAATATTATCTTTTTATAAACTGATAATTAAAAGTGCGTGTCCTAATTTAATAACCGTAATAATTAATTTAGGTTATCACATTCCGATAATTGCTAAGTATACCTACTCATGGTATCTTTTTATCACATTGAAGTAACTATTATCAATTTTGAAGATGTTCTAGACGGTAGGAAACATTGGTTTGTATTCCTCTGCAGCGTAGATTTAAATAAATCTTAATCACTACTCGTACATAGTATAAAACAAAGTCGCTTCCTCTGTCCCTTTGTGTGCGAAGCCGGAGAGGGCCGCTAGTTTAATAATAATCGGAAACTTTTTACCTATTCCTGCCACCTAAACGTCCAATGCTTGCCATTGACGTGTTCCGGTTCGGAGGGTAAGGTAGCCGCTAAACTAACTTTTGCTCGAGGCCTAACATCCCGGCCTCAGGTTGGCAACGCACCATTACTATCCTTAGTGACTCTAGGCGCCGTGGATTTCTTACCTTCAGGATATCCGTCTGCCTATTTGCCTTCCATTATCATAAAAAAAAATTAGGAACAATATTTCCTTTAACCTTAACTTGTAGGAATGCATATTCACAACCATCTAGAACATCTTTTATCAATCTCAAAATTTAAAAATCAGTAGGGAATACTGTTTTGAAACAAAAATACGCATCGAAATCTGGTCTATTCGTTTAGGAGTTATGATGTCCACAAAAAAAAAATTTTCAAAATCACAGTCTATGAAGTATATTTGTGTCAAGTTTAAGCACACGCTATAATTTTGTAGTAAAAAACAAAATTCCTTTTGTTTTTTTTTAAAGAAGACGTTTAGTCTGTGTATTATACTAATATTATAAATGAATAAATGAAATGTTGTGAAAACGAACAGATAGTTGTTACTCTCCACGCATTAACTACTGAACAGATTTAGATGAAACTTTACTGTAATATGGTTTATACATCAGGATAAAACATAATAAAAAAAATACTTTAGCACTTTGATTAGGAGCTAATTAACATAAATGCGAAAGTTGAAATTAAAATGTTTGTTATTCTTTCACCCAAAAACTGCAGAAAGGATTTAGATAAACTTGTACATTTATTTAGTTTATACGTCAGATTAACATATAGACTACAATTTACAAGAATTCTGAAACTAAATATCTAATACATGATACGCGGGCGAAGCCGCGGTTGTTAGCTAGTACGTACATAAATACGCCAAATACGCCAAAACACTAGCATCATTTGCTAATGTTTAATTCTATTTTAACTATGAATCAGATTTTAATAAAGTGATTTAGTCCTGTATTAGATGTAAACTCAGATTTAAAAACGTAAACCCTGCAAACGGCCTAAACACAATGTTTGAAATGAAAATTTTAAAGTAAGGTTTAAAAAGTACCTTTTCAATAAATTGCTTTAAGCTACGAGTATGTTTGCCTGTGTTCTACTTTCAGCTAAAGATAAGAGCTGCATCTCTAAACCCAAGTTAAATTAACCATTATTTGTCTAGAATTACGAAACGGTTCATGGAAACGTCGGCAAACAAAGTTTAAGGTGATTGCATAGCAAATACATTGGAATGTGTGCAGGTGTTTAATTAACATATTGCTATCCCTCATTGGTCACCCATATCTCAAATTTGGGTTGCCTGCATATAATTGTTTACTTACAGTTTCTCAAGTACGTAACATCAATTAAGTAATACCGCCATGAGTAACTAATTAGACAAAGGTTTAAAATTAGACAAAAAATGTGTTTGAAATTGCACAAACAGGACCGGCACATATTAAGACTATGGACGCTGATGCGATGCTCGAAAGTATAACTGGTTGGCAACGCACCATTACCACCTTTGCTGTCTCTAGGCGGCGGGAATTTCTTACCATCAGGAAATCCGTCTGCTTGTTTGCCTTCCAATGTTATAAAAAAAAAGAAAGTTTCAGATATGGTAAAAAAAGGAATTTGTGTTGGGAAGCCTCCATGCTAAGGACAGAACAATAAAATATGGAGATACTATACAACCAAGCTTTTTTCTGCTAATTTATTCAATTTATATAATTTGTCTATTTTTCTGCTTATTTCTTCAATTTATATAGTTTGTCTATTTTTCTGCTTATTTCTTCAATTTATATAATTTGTCTATATAAGGAGGTATCAATAAATGTACAAGTTTTTTTATTTAACTTTTGGTATTTTGGTTTTCGAAAAATTCATTCAGATGTGGTATCATATAAATTTGATTAAGATCATAGCCCTATAGATCGATCAATGTGATTTTTGAACTGTTAGTTATTAATAGTGCAAAGGTAATTTTTGTGTGCCTCGACGACAAGGCAATTAAAATATTATTTTTAAAAACATTATAAGCACTGAACTATCCTTTGATGTAAAAGTAAACTTAGACCGTGTTTACAAGATAACCTCTCTCAAAGCTAAAGTACAGGTGTTACATAACCGATTAAGGGGCCATATACGCTAAAATACGTCAGCAGTTTAATGTTTTTTTCATACAAAGCAATCATGGATCTTGCTGACAAAAATACCCAAGATTAACATTAATATGCTTTACAAGACTAGTGTTTCCAAAACACGATTCACATCACTTTGCTCGATAGCAAAAAAATCAAAAAGTTAACCCTTTTTTGAAAGCAAAACCCAACTGTCTACTTCAATTGTGAAAATATCGACATCAGATTTAACATAAACATAGATAAGTACTATACCTAAAAGATAAGTGTTTCAGTTTTTATATTTTTTTTCAAATTACTTTTATAGTGTCAAAAATAGTGATTTGTCGCTTAAGACGTTTACTTTAGAGCGCAATATTTCATAGTAATCATGGAACGAGGGAGTGCGGTGATTGGCTCTTTTGGCTGATTGAGTATGGGGCCTTAAATAATAAATGACTGTTACTAACATTCCTTTATCAAAGAAGTGCGTCCTACTCTGGGAGGAAATTTTTTTACGAAATTTCAGAACAGCTCTCACTCAGGAGCACCAATGAAGAATGTTTCAAAATTAAATACTTTCCCCCATATCATTTGTGATTTTTTCTATTTTTTCCCAAATTGTTAGAGGCTGTTAATGTCAAGCGATACGAAGTATTATGAAATTACAAAAAGAAAAAAGGCTTAAAAAATGATTACCAAAATTCTGGCTGACTGAGTATGGGGCCTTAAGATAGACGCATTAACCGAGCAACTGGCTGCAGAGCTGCATCACACTTTTTACTCTCGTTTGCACTCCTAGCACTGTACTATCCTTTTGGGATACGAGTTAACGGTAACTGTACTTATGAGATAACCTCTCTCAAAGCTCTCCGAAGCACAGGTGTTACGCAAGCATACTGCAGTCGACATATCGACCGCATAGTCCAACTGCATTCATTTAAATTTTTCAAACCATAGAATTTTCGGTTGAATAGCTCTGCAACTGAATGACAATACAAAGGCATTTTCCAACGATTAAAAACTGTGAAATCTTTTGTTCATACCGATGAGTTGCACGGAATTCTACCTTTAAATGGTTTTATCTGCGTTCTTAGATAATATAATGACCTAGTAGACGAACACTTTGGATTTCTTTTAACAATATCTCCAATTGGTATTGTTAAGAATAAAATTGGACTGCTCTAAGTAAAATGCATCTAAGCCAAACTAAACCGAGCAGATGTTAAACCTGAGTTCGGTTTAGGTTTTAAACCGACAGATTATGAAAAGCTAAATCTAAAAATTGATTTTGCATTTTGGAAACTGACTGATAATGTGTGATTTTTGGTCTTTTATTTAAAATTGGCTAATTAAATATTGAATGAAAATTTGGAGGTCATATTAGTAAAACAGGAAAACGGAGAAAGAAGAATAAAACACATTTTATTTTACACGCAATTTTAAAACAACCCTTAAGTGGGTAGTTTATAATAACGTATGTAAGATATTAAGGCCTGCAACATACATTCCGAATTTTGTTACGAAATTCCGTTTCAAAAAAAATCCGAACGCAAAAAAATCCAAACAAATATAAGACCTGCCACACACGTCATTCATTTTTCCGTACGGAATTTGAGCGGATTTGAATTTGTCATTTTGTTTCGAAATTTTCAAACTGGTATAAAGGAATTCCGAATGTGTGTGGTGGTCGTTCAAGTGAGTTAATTTGAGTTTCAGTTTATTCTGTCCTGTGAAATTGCCTAGAAAAATTGTTTAGTATAAAATAATATGCGTAGAAGTTATCACCTTTGCAGTCTAGCGGTCCAGGTATTGGACTTGATGGACTTCATGAGGTCCTGGGTTCGATTCCCGGGTTGGACAGCAAAAAAATGGCTTTTTCCAATTTTCTAATAAAAAAAAACTGCTCTTGATTGGATATGTTCGCGGTTGGCAAAACGCTTGCCACCTATCTGTAGGACTTAGTGTCTTCGGCTAGTCGTGGATGCCCTGATTGTGCCTCTGCTTACCTCTTCGGGGATATGGGCGTGAGCATACTTCTACTTATAGAAGTTATAATAGTCAATTGTAAACACTTTGAGCGAAGAGAAGGAAATCATAATTGAAAGAACCGACTCTACTTAATTCATTAAACTTGTTAATTAATTAATAAAAATGTTAATCTGGTGATTCGGTATGTATTAATTTACACGTAACAATACGTTCTCACGGTTCGAATGCTTTGAAAGTGTTTGTGTATCCCATGCGGGCAAATGAAGCGTGGCATATTAACATGATGCGGAATACGAGCTATAATCACATACTAGTTAGATGACCGAAATTCGCTCAAATGATAATGTTTGTAATCTAATAAGTGTCAGTTATAATTATAAACACTAAATTAGCTGGACCTAAGAAAAACATTTTATCCGGTCTTTAAGTTTAAGATATTTATTAACAAATTAAAATTAAAGTCATAATAAAATAAAATAAAGAATTAACTAAGTTCCGGCACATACGCTCGGAACACGCAAAAATCGAAAGAAATATAGAGCGAATAAAAATCAAACTAATTTAAAGACCCAGCACACAGTTCAGAAGATAAGTGACTTTTACGTACGGAATTTGTATGGATACGTTAGTGACGAAATTTCGAAACGGAAATCCCAAGTGTGGATAACGGACCTAAAAGAGGGAAATTCGACTCCATGATTTTTTTAAATTTTTTATATTAAATGAATTTTGATGATTTTTTTAAAGTTTGTCATTACAGATATAGTTTCTTATAATTATAAATTTGGTCAAGAACTAGCGGTTGTTCATTCAGTAATGCGTTTTTTAATTTGCTTTTGAGTTAAAAGCTTCGTTATTAAGATTTTCGCAGTTTTACCTCGCTTGAATTATTAAAAAGTCATTCATCTTGTTTACAATGCAAAATAAGGTTATATTTTTGAATAAGTTACAGATACATGTAAAAATTAAGAATGTAATAATATAATTGCACCTAAAGTTTTATAAAATGTGAAAGTAGATTATCTCAGATATGAAAGATACCTACATGAAACTAAAAACTTTGTACAATAATTTGCCAAAATCGTATCATCTAATGGTATTCGTTTGTCGATACCACGTGAGGAGTTTTTTTTGGCATTTTGTATTTCCATAATGTGAGAAGTCTTTGGAATAATGTTTACTACATTATCAGGGGTAAGTGTCAGTCCAACATTTTTGGGCCGTACTTTTAGGAATACGAAAACCGTTTCCGTTTTGCATAAATATGTCAAGACCCTATCCCACGTTAGTGGAATAATCTACGTTATTGATATTTGACCGCCATATTGGTCGAGTGGCTAACGTACACGCTTAACTACATCGACCAAACGCGAGGCCTGGGTTCGATTCCCAGCGGGGGCAGGCATTTGTGTGATGAACATTTAGATGTCTGCATTTCCGTTTCGTGTGATTTGTCCAGGGATATTATTTTAGAAAGGTTAGGGAACAATTTTGAACGGTTTGCTTTAATCTATATATATATCAATTAATATATAATTAACAATCGCCTCTGTGGTCTAAAAGTGCAGTTGTTGGACTTGACTGCAGTAGGTCCCGGGTTCGAATCCCGGCTCGGGCAACAAAAAGAAAATTGGGTTTTTCCAATTTTCTAATTTAAAAATAACCCGGGATTGTACATGTGCCTGGTTGGCAATAGGCTTGCCATCTATCACATTGTGGGACTCAGTGTCTTCGGCTAGTCGTGGGTGCCCTGGTTGTGCCTCTGCTAACCCCTTCGGAGATATGGGCATGAAGATGCTTTTTTAAAATTACATTTATATAAAGTCGTGTTAGTTACAGTTGACAGTTGACAGAATGACTGAACCAATTAGGCTAAAAATTGATTGGGAAGTAGCTAAGTGTAAGGAGACAGATATAGGACACTTTTTATCCCTTTCGACTGTTATATAATAAGAAAAACATTTTAATTTGTCCCGTACAAGCTGAATGAACGGAGTGGAACGGAGTTCGCCGGAACAGCTAGTTATAAATATAAAAGTACTATCATTTATGTAGTAAAATACAATATTCCTTTCATTGATTTTGTTCTATAACAAAAAATATATGTTTCGAACGTTGCTCGATCGTTCTCTCTTTAAACACAGTATGAAATACAGCGACAACATACAGTAGTTACTCTTAAGAAATTTCGATTAACATTTTACTCATCACAAAACCACTTCGGCGCTTAATAACTTTTCACTTCATTCATAATCCTCAGTTGCAATGTTTGGTTAATGGTACCAGTGTGTATATAAACAATAGACCATCTGCTTGTTCTTTTGTTATAAAATACGTGATTTTCATCATAAAACGTTTAGTAAATCGGCACAGTTCTATTACTGCGGAATGCAGTTTTAAATCAAGGTTACCATATAAAAGCACGTTCACAAACAATGCATTTGTGAATGCGTTATATTCGCACGATTATCAAGTAGCATTTACGTATCGTTTACCCTATTTGAGCGGGAATTTTATTTATTTCTAACTTTCCAACCTCGGTATATGGTGAAATTTCTTTTAAAAGATAGTGGCATGGTTGCAGTATCGATATATTAATACGTGATGCCAAAACTTTGGACCCCTTTTTAAGAAAATTGCACGAACGGAGGAGTTTGAAATTTAGCACACTTATAGTTTATGTGTAGGAGAAGTGCAGAACGCTAATCTTTTTCAATAATAATGCTTATAAAATACATTAAATCAATAAATAAAACATTACCTACACTACCATGCATTTGACACACACACAAACAAATATATTGATGTTAACGAATAAAGATCACAGATAGCGCTCTAAAAAGATTGGAAACAAAGTAGTTGATCCTGAGAAATGAAAATGGCATTCTTCTCAACAAGATATTAAAATTTGATATGGTCGAATTTCGACCAATAGGCGGCCACTGGTACGAAATAAAACAATGCATTTAATAGATTAGCATAAGTTATGATACATTTTGTTTTATAAAGCTCTACCCTAGTTTTTTAAATACATAAACTATTGTCTCCTACACCCTAAGGTTGTCTGGCAGAGATCGCTCTGAAGCGATAAGACACCTAAGTTAAGTATTATTATAAGTGAAAGAGTTTATATTATTTTTAAATTCTGGTGTATAATGAAGTGTATTCATTAATTCACTCATTCATTGTTTTTATTATCCCGTCATTATGAACGTCAGTCAACCAGTTTCCTCTCACATACTCTCCAGGACTCTTCGATTAGATTGTTTTCAAATACCTTATATATACCTAAATAAAATGCTTGTATTTATGCCTAGCCATAAGCGACGAGAGAAATTAGAATTTAACGGGGGTAATTTTCTCTAAATTGAAGAAGTTGGTTCATTTAAACAATAAAGGTTTCGAAGGTGTCTTCGCTCATACGATGGTTTAAGAAGATGGAAAAGACAAATCAGTGTGTACGTTTATCCGTACTATAAATGCAAAAGCCTGCCTATCTGTTGATTGCTTTTTCACGGCTAAACTGCTTAACCGATTTTGAAGAAATTCGATATGCATTCATATATGCATACGCTATCTGTGATCTTTTATCGTTAAAAATATATTTGTTTGTGTGTTTCAAACGCATGGTATTATGTGCAACGTTTCGTTTTTTTCATTTAATGCAGTTTACATGCATTATTATTAAGAAAAATTAGCGTTCTCCACTTCTTCTATACATAAACTAAAAGTGTGCCAAATTTCATACTCCTCCGTTCGCGCAGTTTTCTTAAAAAGGGTACAAAGTTTTGGCATCACGTATTAAAGTATAGATTCCTTTCAAATTCCCAATCAGTTTGTTACAAAAATTATAGGTCTATTGTGGTTTTGATTTCTTAAGATATTCAATAGTTAATCAGGATCAATAACAAGTTACTGACATACGTATTAGCAAACATCTGATGTCAATTTAAGTGTCAAAAGTAATCTTGGTCATAATAACAAGGGTTACATAATTATCTTGTAGAAAAGATTAAATCGATGTTTAAATAGCGGCCAAGTGTAAGTCGGACGCTTATGTGAAGGGTTCCGTAGTCCTCTATATTAGGGAAAACTTATTTAACTTTAAGCATTTTATACTTGATTTGTTAATACATACTATTCCCGGATAGGCTGGTTAATTACGATTTATTTGAAAGTGACTTCCAAAAAAGGAGAGGGTGCTGCATAAGACTGTTTTAATGTATGTTACATCAGAACTTTTTACTAAATTGATCAATGGTGATAATTTTTTTTATGAAAAGAAAGGTGTGTTTTGGTTTGTCTTAATTACATTTAATTAAGATCTGAAAAAATTACATTTAATTATTTATTTAAAAAACATCTAAATGGCATGATAGTTTTTTTAAGATAAAACCAAACGAGCGTATTTTTTAAGTCTTAAATCTCGTAAAATGAGTCGCGTAATTTACTTAGTATTCGGTTTTGAACTAAAAGGCCTGATTGCGTCACATGACAAGTATAGCTCAATTTACGTTGCCATGTTGTATAAATAGGTAAATTTTTAACATGAAACCGAATGCAGCATAAGTTACGCGGCTAATTTTATGCTAATTTAAATAATTATTCTGCTTCTTTTTTTGGTTACGTAAATAAGTGGTCGTTTCTTAATTTCGTAAGGAATCCTGAAATTGATAGTTATCCAATGCTTGTGAACGATATGATAAATTATATTTTTATAAATAATGACTGTCATATCATTTGTCATGAATAATCTTGATCGTAATATGAATTGCAATATTATCTAATGTCTACTGTAAAAGATTAGATTAGTACGATTAAAAGTGGTACACTTTCACATATCATTTATTATTTTGGAACTACTGGTTTCTAAAAGAATCTAATCTAAATATCACACTTTTGTTATTATAAAATACTAACTAGTTCAAGATCACAAAAACAATATTATCTACACGCGGTAGCTCATACTATTGTCAACAGATACAGAGTACCTACAGTATTTTTAGATTCAGGATTGACACAACCAAATGTTTTCCCCAAATTTGGGAAATTTATTTCCATCATCATTTACTTTTTATTACGAGTACGCATTAAAATTGTAGTAATTATTTAAATAAAAACAGAAAGTGACAAAAATCAAACCACTTGATCGAAATGACAGCACCGCATAAGGTATTCCTGACAGTAGTTTAGTGCTCGCAACTGTTATGTTCAAGATCAAACGTGAGTATCCAACAAACTTACTCGCTTAAGAAACTTAGTAAGTATAAGTTTCATATTGGCAACGCAACATGACTATGTTTATGAAGACGACGTATGTATTTCATCATTAAGAAAACCTTTGTTTGTTTCCTTAAAATACAAAATTAAAACAATCGCTCGAATACACACTTACATACACATATTTATATAGACATACATCATATCCTCACACGAAGTCCCTTGCAGGGTAGGCAGAAAATTTCTCCACCAATCTCACAACTACACACACCATGCCACTAGTGTCACAAATCCTGGAGACCAGGCAGGTCAGCTTCCTCCATATTAACTACTCTTTTCACACAAATATGCTAGTTTCGGAATCTCTTTACAGTCCTCTCGGATAAAACACAAGCAATTTGATCGTGGAATGTAAATTTTAAAGTACCATTAACCAAATGCCATAAATTAAGTAATTATGATTACGTAATTTATGGCATCAAAATCGCATCAATCTAAAAATAGAAACAGATATAATAAACCAGACACTTATGCCCGGTTCCTACAATCACCGAACCGTAATTGGTTAGTATAACCATTGCTTCTATATATATATATAAGTAACTAAGCGTTGCAGATATTTACACAAAATTCTTTGAGTTATCAATAGTCAACTAACGACCGTAGTTCGATTTTTTACTATTCCCACAAAAAACTACAGAGCCTTTACTATGAGTTGGTATAGATTACGTTCGGTAAGTTCCGTGTCGAAATCTATGACACTTTTGGTCTAAAAATGTGTTTCTCTTAGTTACCAATAGAGGCGCTGTTCAAAGTTTTAATTCAAATAATTTACAGAGATGGTAGCGAGTGTAGTAAACTTGACAAGTCGTAAACTGATGGTAAGGGCTCAGTTCGTAAGCAAAAACGAATAGTTTCTTGAATATTGGAACAGGCATTAGTCATAAAAAGATAACTGACAAGCTCCAAATTTGAGCCAGCTTAAAAGATCCCACCTGAGACCGGTTACAAGAATGTCTGGAATTTATTAATGTCTTTGTCATGAGGATCTAAGATACGGTTCACTCACCTTGTGATTTTAGAAACCGGACAACTGGCAAATTTTTATCTCGCTTGCTCCACCGCAATATGTAATTATCTGTCACGCTTGCACACGAACTAAACTGATACGGAAAGGCAAAAAAAATCGGGAAATCCACCCACTTCTTTTTCAACAATATAAAAAAGTTTGAGTGACACCCGCTGCTACCTACACAAATATACAGATTACTAGTTGTTCCGGCGAACTACGTTCCACCCGTTCTGCTTATATGGTAAAATTTTAAACGTTGTTTTTCCTCGTAATTTTTCCAATACACTTTATAAAATATAGGGTAATATGTATTTTTTTAAAGCAACACCATTAAAAAATCTGTCAAAAAATTAAAAATAAAAACTTTAGGTTAATAAATAAATAAATAATAAAAACATCCATATCAATTAGGGGTATGAAATATAGACAACAACCTATATTCAGACGAACTGAGAGTCAAAATAAAATTTCATCAAAATAGGTATAGCGCTTTCAGAGGAGTGTGGAAAATGTTTGTAACTATTACTCGCATTTTAACAAACTTTTTCCCTTTAAGTCTAAATAAGTAATATATTAAAATTCAGATTCATTTATTTTTCAAAGTAATACATAATACATATTTTGAACTCTATACTCTCCATGTTAAATGATTTAAATCTAAAGTAGCTTTTTTTATACAAGAGGTGGCAAACGAGCAAGTGGATCACTTGATGGAAAGTGATCACCGCCGCCCACAGACAACCGCAATATCAGGAGTATCACAGATGCGTTGCCGATCTTCACCAAAGGGTGATTTAAATCTACATTATAATCTAACCCATTCTTAAATACCCTAATAACCTTCTTCCGTGTTGATCCGGGCCCGCCAAGGACCATCTGCCTCTCTACTTGGTATATCATAAGAGGCGAACATAAGTTAAATAGGTCTTTGCCAGCAAGGCCATTTGTGGTAGTTGTATCAACTTGCCCCGGACCTACCAACAATCCTTTAGACTGAAATATCATGATAACTCTGTGATATTTCAGTCTAAAGGATTGTCCTTAGGTCAGCGACGCACCTATAATATTTAGGGTGTCTATAAGCCATGATAATCTCCTCCTTATTTGAGGTCGGTTAAAAATATATAAACATTCGCCAGCTATCATCTTATGACTATGACTCAGAAGCAAAAACATTGTTATAATTAAATAAACATGCTTAACCCTTAATCCTTCGTCTGACATAGGACAAGTTACTGTAATACTATTACGGGGCAAGTATTTACGGAGAGTAGCAATTTTCCAAGTAATACCGGGCACTAGAACATATCGTACTTATATTATTAAATAAAATAATCATACAACCTCATTATATTCTTGAGGGGTCACTTGCACGTTTTTGAAGTAAGAAATTCTTTAGCGGCAATGCGCACTTTTTTTGGAAAGGGTAAAAACTTCTATACCTACTCGCGTCAGGACACGTTACCTGATTCTTAAGAAAAAAATTCGTAAGACGGCGCAGGGCGCTTCCTCGAATGTTCGTGTTGTCATGTTTGTGTACGATGACGCAATAAATAAATACTGTTTTCTAGCACATAAATGATAGTATTTTAACACTGATAATTAAAGCAATTCGTGCATAATTATTCCATAACCATTCCAAAATATCAAAAATCCACAACCTTAATTTTCAAGCATTCACTTCTGCCGGCACTCCCGGAGTGCAACCCGTTTTTTATGTAAGAGAATAACGAACAAGTACACAGCTCTTCTGATGGTAAGACACAAACTGTGTTATATGTGAGTTGCTAGTATGAGGCCGGGGTGTTAGGACTTAGGTCTATTGTCACCCTACCCACCATACATGACACTGTCATTATGACGGCAAGAATAGGTAAGGCGGAGGATCACCCTACTCGGTCAAGTTGCACGGCACTTTACAGCCACTGGTCATGTTGGAAACTTATTTCTCTCTGATTATGTTGAATCTTTTAAATACAAGAACGCCGGATTCAATAAAATACAAGATATAAATTCACCTAAGGGAGCGTTCAAGTATTAGGTACGTAACGCAACATTTGAAGATTATTGACACCCCCCCTCCCCCTTGTAACGCACCTTAACGTTTTTCTGTAACCCCCTCCCTACCCCTTTCTAAACGTTACGTAAAACTCAAGTGACTATTTTACTCTAAAGTCGCAAAATGTTAGATTATAGTTTTTATCCTTGGTATGATTTCTTTATAATTGCCTTTGCGGCATTAATTCTAAATAAAACAAGAGATTTTTAATCCGCAACACCTGCTTATTTTGTTTATTTTTTTCTATCACATTAAGGGACTTCTTCGGCTAGTCGTGGGTTGGTTGTGCCTCTGCCAATTTTTCGGGGACATAGGCGTAAAGATACTTTTTTATAAGAAATCGTCACCATAAAATAAATACTTTTCTCTCGGGTCAATATACGTAAAAGTATACGTTTCTATAATAACTACAGAATGACATTACTACCGCCTTTTTTTATCCAGAAGTTCTTGCTGGTTGAACTAATTTTGATAAATCTTTTTTGTACAAAGCTCTTCGGCTAGCAACATTTAAATTTGAACATTTATTTGTTTTGGAGTTACACCTAACGCGTTTTTTAATGTAAAAAAGTTAAATCGATTTTATTTATATTTACTGTGCATAAACAAAATATTGATATTTACTGTAAAACTAACGCTTATCCGTCGTTTTTCAGTCAGTGAGTCAGAGTATATTACATTTTCATACAAACTTTCAATCCACGTTAGTCTTATATTGTTGTTGATCTTTGAAAATAAAGTAATCTTTGTTTGAATTTGGGTCTTTAACTAAGTATATTATGTATATCAAATTTCATCAAAATCAGTAACGTGGTTTAGCTGTTAAAAGCGTGACAGACAGACGCATTATACCATTTATTTTTTAATAATAATATGGCTCTGATGTTTTTTACTTTAATTATAAAGTTAATTATAAAGTTAATAAAAAAAAAAATATAATATTCGAAACGTTAGTCATAAAAAAAGCTTGCTTTCTTTTGCCGGGTCATTTCAGTAGCGATTCCGTTACGATCCGGTAATCATTGTGGATCTTCCGAATAAAGTATTCTGATTTATTTAATCTATATTATGTAGTAAAAAATTGTGAACAAGTAGGTACAGATTTGAAAAGATATTGGAAAAAAAAACTGCTGATTTTCAAAGAGGGCTTTTCGTGAAATAAGTTTGGGAACCTGGGGAAGCACGAATAACAGTTGATTAATAAGGAGATAACTCCAGGCGAGAAAAAACTGCTGATTTTCAAAGTGGGCGTTACATGAAATAAGTTTGGAAACCTCTGCCATACACACGAGGAAAACGTGGTTAAAAAGGAGATGGGAAAATCGTCAGAAATTTTTCATCTGAGTGCATCATATAAAAGGAAATTCGCTACCTGTTTGAGCTGAAAGGGTATATAGGAGAAGTTCTAACTGCAACTGGCTCTGAAAAAAAAAATATCTAACTGAAGTTTCAGCGTAACTTGTAGTTTTTATTTTTAACATCAATTAATAAACTATCTACAGATAAAGGTGGGCCTTCTAGAGTTTTGTTGTTAAGATATATTGTTACTTACTGAAAAGTAACAGAAAACCTGGCAACTGATCTAAAATTGCACGATCTCTTATCTTAGATAGGTTATTAATAATGAACATAAGTGAACAAACAGATGGATTTCAGACTCCTTTACATAACTCGAAAGGATTAAATACCATTACTGACTTAAGGGAATAATCATATATATACCCTTATAAATCTGGCAGGATTTATAAAATATTGTTACGGAATTTCGTATAAAAAAATTCCGAACTCAGGGAATCCCTACAAATTTATAGACCTACCATTTGGAATTTCTCCATACGGAATGTTAGAGGATTTGTATGGGCGAATATGTCAAAAAAAATCGGCTCGGGATTCCGTAAAAGTATTCCGCTTTTTTGTGGCAGTGAATGTGTGTGTGACATGTATTACTTGGAAGATTACCCACCGCAACAGTCACTTTGCTTTCGCGGAACTATCAAAATAGAGACTTATTCTACAACATCGTTGTTGTGTTCCTGTTTTGAGACCAAGGATGCAGGTGAATTAACTAAAGGTTATAGCTTTCTTAAATTACCGTCTTATCATTATCTTTTAGTATCAACAGGTATGGATGATCCGGTGTAAGGCTGAGATAGCGAGGACGCGGCTCTTTTGTAGTAAGATAACCATGGACTATATATACCATAGACTGCGCCATAGATGTTATAGATGTGCTGAGCACGGAGTGTCACACGCGACACTGAGCACAAGCGACAATCTTGACCTCCGAAACACGACAGCATCGTAATGTCATTTTAGCGGCAGAATAGTTTTTTTTTATTAATATTAATTATTAATCTATCGTCGTATTATTAAAGCTCACTTAAAGAATAATTATTATGATTACTTTTTACAAGCTGCCAAACGCAGGTTTTTTTTACACATGACACCAAAGTTTACGGCTTGTTGAGCTTACTATACTCGCTATCGTATACGATCTAAGTAAATTATTTGTAGGTATGTCAACTACGAAAAGCGCCTGTATTATTATTTATTAGTCATAAAAAGTATTTAGTACATTTTTTTAAAGTCAATAATGCTATAATTATTTTAACATAATTTATAAATAAAAAAATCAAATTAAAAATATCAACAAAGAAATTGTGAATAATATTGGTAACTAAAATCACTAAATATTCAGACTAAAAGCGCTATAGATTTCGATACCTAGATAGGTACGTCAATTACAGAGCCCTTACCTTGAGTTG
Organism: Calephelis nemesis; assembly: GCA_002245505.1. Classification (NCBI taxonomy): domain Eukaryota; kingdom Metazoa; phylum Arthropoda; class Insecta; order Lepidoptera; family Riodinidae; genus Calephelis; species Calephelis nemesis. Next base: position 46,759 of record NJDD01000255.1, read on the forward strand.
GTATAGATTATATTCGGTAAGTTACGTGTCGAAATCTATGACACTTTTGGTCTAAAATGGGTTTTTCATAGTTACCGATAGCTAGGCGCTGTTCAAAGTTTTCATACAAATTATTTGCAGAGACGGTAGCGAGTGTAGTTAACTTAAACAAGCCGTAAACTCATGGTAAGGGCTCTGAACGTAATCTTTACCAACTCATGGTTCAGGCTCAGAGCCCCATGCCATAAGTTTACGGCTTGCCGAGTTTACTATACTCGCTAGCGTCTACGTAAATTATTTGTATGAAAACTTTGAACAGCGCCTCTATTGGTAACTGAAATCACTAAATTTTTAGACCAAAAGCGCTATACTGTTCTATCGATTACCTACTAAACGTAAAGCATACCAACTCATGGTAAAGGCTCTGAACACACAATAATAAATAAAGATTACTGACGGAGTCATATAAATAACCATAGAACAAAATTACTGATAACTGAAAATACTATTACACCTTTAAATAACCATTGCCATTAAATGCACTCTACTGTAACATAACAATTGAATTGCCATAAAATGCCATATTAATAGCTAATACCGCTTATCTCCAACTATTGAAACTGTTATTTAAATAGAAATAACTTCGTAAAATGCATCAAGTGCAACATAAGCTTTTGTTGTCAAAATCTTTGCCACTTATTAAGGTCTGCATACAAAAACTGTTTGCGGAAAGGTTCGACTACCTGAGCCTATACCGTATTACTTAAATTCTTCTACAGCAAAGACTTTATTGTTTAAGCGATAAGGTTGAGTTTTTTTTAAATATTGCTCTGAGGTGTCACAGGCCCCTAAACGTAAGAGGCACGCCAATATGGCGATGACACACCGGCATTTATTTCAGAATCTGTTTAAGATGAGTCATATGCAAATATTTTGTCATATACCGGACGAAAAATTAGATCTTGCGTATGAGAAAGAAATCTCGAAGCAATCAGATTGCAAAAATTAAACATTGGAAATGTCACAATTTCCGATAGTCTTAGTGGAAATTATGTTTAATTTATTATATAAAACAACGCATTAAAATACACTTCTTTAAAATTATTAGACCTCGTTCACACGCTTGGCCAACCATTGCAAATTGAAACATTGTTAGGCTTTTGTAAGTTTGCATTTGGCAAACCGTTTCGACCAACCTGTAGGGTTATTAAGTATCTTGCAATAGCCGTAACAAAGTGGTGGTAAAAGTTCATCCATACTTAATATTATAAATAGGAAAGTCTGTCTATTTCAAGCTCTTACATGGCTTAACCGCTAAATAGGTTTTGATGAAATTTGATATGCATATACCTCATAAACTCGAGTCCAATCAAAGGATTTTTTGTTTAAAAAAATTTCAATGGTTTTTTAGTAATACTTCAAAATGAATATATTTTACATTAAAATTTAAGTATAAAGAACAACTCATCAAACCGCTAGTCTAGTTAAAAAATACCTCAGAATCAACATCTGTCGAATAATAGCGCAAGAAACAAATAAAAGGCATAGTCAAATTAATAACCTTCTTTTTGGAGTCAGTTGAAAACGGAAATTATAGGAAATGCCAATCGTGTAGAGCTAGCATTATTAGGTGGATTACTAAAATAAAATTAATATTGCAGGAGATTCTCTGTAGAAGGATTCCAAACCCATACAATTAGAGTGGAACTTATACCAAGTAGTACCAATAAAAAGGGACTAAGCAGAAAAAATACACAATGCCCGGTACCTGAGAGTTCGCTTCAAAAGTTGTATGGATAGTTACGTCATAAAAGATACAAGTGCGTCGACTTTAGTTTGATTATGTTTTTACTTTACCGATTGAACCAAAACATACCTAATTATTTTTTTTAATTAATAAGATTTAGGTAGATTTAGGGTCTAATTTTAGAAACACACTTCATCATTACAACGTCTGTCCCTTTGTATGCTAGATCTTTAAAACTACGGAATGGATTTTAATGCGGTTTTTTTCAGCAGATAGAACGATTCAAAAAGAAGAAGGAAGGTAAGACGGCTGCAAGTAGGTATATTATACCAGTTGCGGCATTTTTTGAATATTTTGACCATTTTTCTTGACAACAACATTTTTAATTAATAGTATCCATACCTATATCGAATCTGTAAATTTAGAAAATACTCAAATAAGCCTATAATATTGAAATAGTTCTTTCGATTTCTCTAGGATCTCATAACCATGGTAAATGCCACCATAACACCAGGAACAATACCGTCTTTTCCATAAGGGCGTATGAGGCCAGTGCCCAGGGCCCCTATACTCAGAGGACCCCGAAGGATCGATCATTTCACTCACTTTTAACCTTTAAAATATTTTGGTTGAGGGCATCACATTTTTCTCGTTGCCCTGATTTAAGGCCCTTATAGGCCTCACAATATCATAGTGAAAAAATTGTTAAGTTTGATTTCTTTATATTCTAAAAGGGCCCCAAGCTTTTGTGTGCCCAAGGGCCCCAGCCCAATCTAAACGGCCCTGACCAGGAAATGTACCAATTAAAATTAAAAAGTCATTGAATACATAAGTATACTCATTAAATCCAAATTTGTATAATTACAACACAAAGTCTTTGTGAAATCGAAAAAAGTACATAAATTGACTTGACAACAACATTTTCAATTAATAGTATCCATACCTACCTATATCGAATCTGTAAATTTAGAAAATACTCAAATAAGCCTATAATATTGAAATAGTTCTTTCGATTTCTCTAGGATCTCATGACCATGGTAAATGCCACCATAACACCAGGAACAATACCGTCTTTTCCATAAGGGCGTATGAGGCCAGTGCCCAGGGCCCCTATACTCAGAGGGCCCCGAAGGATCGATCATTTCACTCACTTTTAACCTTTAAAATATTTTGGTTGAGGGCATCACATTTTTCTCGTTGCCCTGATTCAAGGCCCTTTAATTTCCCAGCTTAAGAACGACTTAGTAATTTGCCATTAATTATGGGCATAGAAAGTGACAATCTTCAGATAATCGAGTTTGATAATTTAATAGAAGGTTTTTCTCAACAGAAATCCCGAAAGAAACTATTATTGTAATCACAAAAAAACAGCAGCATAAAAATTTTGTTACTGACAAACTAGTTTTAAAATAATAAACCTAACTGAATACCTAAAATGTCATAGTGAAAAAATTGTTAAGTTTGATTTCTTTATATTCTAAAAGGGCCCCAAGCTTTTGTGTGCCCAAGGGCCCCAGCCCAATCTAAACGGCCCTGACCAGGAAATGTACCAATTTAAATTAAAAAGTCATTGAATACATAAGTATACTCATTAAATCCAAATTTGTATAATTACAACACAAAGTCTTTGTGAAATCGAAAAAAGTACATAAATTAATTCCAATAATTTTGGAACCTCATCCTCAACGCTAAATCAGTTAAAAAGGATTTTTTCAACAGCTTTAAAAAAATCTAGTAAAACTAAGACCACAAATAAGTAAAACAAAACCAATAGAAAATGAAAAGGAAGACCTTATTAACAGTTCAAATATGTTGAAAAAGGTCCACCTGTTGATTTTACACCTGGCCCTTACACTAGGGTGGCAAAACGTGTCTTTGTTCAAACTATTCATAAAAACTTTGAATTAAAAATATTGCTTTTCTCGACGCTAGCAACTTTTAATCTGCTTTGTTAGGTAGGTAAGTAGGTAGAGGTATTTCATGAAAAGTCATGGTTAAAATTTCCTGAATCAAGTAGGTTACTAGGTAGGTAGGTACTTTACATAACGTCGTCTGCGTCGGCGCTTGGTAAAACTTCCAAATATTCATATCTTACAAAAAACAGTACAAGTGTTTCTTCATTTAAAGACATGAATATTTTATATATAAATACGTTTTCATAAAATCTAGGAAAGTAAAAATGCAGACAGATTAAGATTCACTTCCTCTAAATAAACAAAAAGTAATAGAGATACCTAATAGCCTCCTATGGATTCAATAGAGAAACCTAATGTCGCCTCTGTGGTCGAGCGGTCCGGGTGTTGGACTTGACTGCATGATGTCTCGGGTTCGAATCCCGGGTCG
>NJDD01000255.1:58783-70073 GCA_002245505.1 Calephelis nemesis
CGGTGGGTAAGGTAGCCGGTAAACTTACTTTTGCTCGAGGCCTAACATCCCGACCTCAGGTTGGCAACGCACGATTACCAACTTTGGTATCTCTAGGCGGCGGAAATTTCTTACCATCAGGAAATCCGTCTGCTTGTTTGCCTTCCAGTATCATAAAAAAAAGTATTTTATGTATATCAATTTATCTGCAATATCTGAGCCTATTTAAAAAACCTTTTAAAGTAGAAAAAGCGTACTTCAGGTGGTTCTATAGCCACCAAGACTAGTTCTGGTAATGAAAACTCAGGGAAATACCATTTTTTACGTCGGTTTGTTTCTATTTTAATGCACTTAAATTTTAATTGTTTATTTAAACCAACGAATACATAGTTTTCGAGTAATGAAAACATAGTAGCGACTTCCTGCCACTTATAAAAATCACTTAATGGGTTAGAACTAATTATTATTATTAACAAATTAGAGTAAGAGTTTTAGATAAGTACTGTCCCAATTGACGGGACTTCGAGGTTCTTGATGTCTGGCGATATGACCAACTGACAGGCAAAAACCAGTAAGTAGGGTTACTATCGAAACTCGATTCCAGCAATACTGGAAATTTGAATCGTATATGTCATTTTAAGGTACATTTGAACACAGTGCTAGAGGATTATTAGCATTTAGTTACAAATTAATTTAACGAGTTCGATAAAATAACTGACTGTTAACTATTAACTAAATGTTAATAATTCACTAGTATTTTGTTCAAAAGCACCGACAATGACACTCGATTTCAATTTCCGATATTAATCGAGCTTCAAGAGTAACCCTACAGGTCGGAAAGTATGCACACAAATGTTCTGACAAAAGAAACTCAACAAGTAGAAATACTTGTCTACAAGAGATTTTTTTAAAATGACCCTGTTTCCAAAAAAATATTTAAGGATTCAATTGTGAACAACAAGGATAATTTTAATCCTCGAAATAAAAGAGGCGTTACAAATTTGACATTTCTGTGTGTGTTTATAACGCCACAGTATTAAAATTTCTAAACGAATTCATCGAATTCGATGCGGATTTTGTCGTTTGAAAATTTAAGTGAAAAAATAATACAGTTTGTTTTGGGGGCTACCTAAAAATAATACTTTTTATTTGTATGGTATTGGAAGGCAAACAAGCAGAAGGATTTTCTCTTAGCAAGAAATTCCGGCTAGAGAATTCAAAGGTGGTAGTGGTGCGTTGCCAACCTGAGGCCGGTATGTTAGGCCTCGAGCAAATTTACCGGCTACCTTATCCTCTGACCCAGATCATGTCAACGGCTAGCACTGACGTTACAGCGGCAGGCGATAATGCGGTCACCAATCCGGACGAGTCGCTGCGAAACTCTACCACCTAGTCAGATGTTACGGTGTTGGTAACGGTAAGCCTATGCTCGCCTTTTACGAGCTGCCTGGCAGAAAGGCAGATGGTCTATTCTGCAAAAAGAGCCTGGACCAACACGGGGAAAAATTCTTAATCATGATTATAACAAAAATGTCTGTGATATTTTTGATTATAATCAAATGATTTGACGGTAACAAGTTACAGTTTTTTTTTACCATTAAATGAATTGCATAAGGTCGATTAACAAATTGGTAATAGTTAAGTAATATTTAGGTAACAACAAAAATGATGCCTTTGTCTACAATATATACCTAGGTTGATGTAATAAAAAGTTACTTGTTACTTTTTATACCATAATACGACAGAAGCTAGTACTGATGTTTTTTTACTATATTGGAAGGCAAAAAAGCAGGCGGATTTCCTATTGGCAAGAAATCCTAGAGACTTTCCCCGTTTTGGTCCGGGCTCCTTTGCAGAGTGGACCATCTGCTTTTCCAGGTAGCTCGTAAAAGGCGAGCATAGGCTTACCGTCACTAACACCGTAACATCTGACTAGGTGGTAGAGTTTCGCAGCGACTCACCCGGATGCGTAACACCGCCTTACCTATTCCTGCTGCCATAACGTAATGACGTGTTCCGGTTCGGAGAGTAAGGTAGCAGATAAACTTACTTTTGCTCGAGGCCTAACATCGCGGTCTCAAGTTGGCAACGCACCATTACCACCTTTGGTGTCTCTAGGCGGCGGGAATTTTTACCATCAGGAAATCCGTCTGCTTGTTTGCCTTCCACAATCATAAAAAAAATTAACACTCTACTTTGTTAATTAAGGCGTTTCTGTAATATGTACATATTTTAAAAAAACCATAATAACACAGCAAACTAACAGAAAATGTAATTATTAAGTTATTATAAGATGTTGTAAAAACGAATACTCCAGTAATTACATTAGCTATAATAATTAACCATAATGTTACTGCCCAAATATCTAAAAGTACTAGCATTTAAGTGTTAAGTAATTTCGTTAACGGTCTCTTGTGTACATTCCGCACTTCGCAGGAATTAAAGACCAATTAAGTTGAAATAAATATTACAGGGAAGTGTTATAATATGTAACACTCATTAATATTGAATAAATACATTAGTTTCTAAATAATAAAATATCTTAAGGCCTGTATCCCCGAAGATGTAGGCAGAGGCACAACCAGGACACCCACGACTAGCCGAAGACACTAAGTCGAAAAATGTGATAGGTTCGGGAATTGAACCTTCAATTTTGCGATAATAACTTCGAATAACAATATATATATAAAAATAACACATTTCGATTCGACCGCTTTTGAAAGCTTTGTACCACTCATAGGTCTGAGTTTTTGATAAAGTCGACTTACCGTAAGCCTTCTGTAACATTTGCATTGAATTCGAACAAGAAACTCCATTGTATAAGCAAAAGTTTAAGACAAACCCTTTGTTCAAAGTTCTGTTCATTATGAAATCAGCAGCACACACTATTCACACTATGTACAATGTGTAATAGGGGAAACAGTACAATTATTGGCACCTTAAGCAAATTTTTCACTTTGAAAGTTTATAGAAAATGAATTGCTTACAATATCGACTACAAAATATTAATTTCTTGTTGCCACATAATGTAACTACAATTCTAACTTAATTTAGAGTGCTCAAATATGACCTAATTTGAGTAATTAAAGAAAATTTAAGAAAATGCACGAAAGCACTATTGTTGGCCCCCTTTGGCACAATTATTGCCCCCAAAATATGTATAATGCTTGGCAGTGCTAATTATTATATCAGTGGTGTGCCAATATTTGTAATCCAAAGAGAATAGTGATGGGAAATGAATTATACTTACTAAAATATACATAGAAAATATATTTATTAGATATCTAGGTATACTAATATTATAAAGCTGGAAAGTATTTTTGTTTGGTTGGGTGAACGCGCTAATCGCAGGATATACTGGTCCGACTTGTAAAATTATTTTTGTTGAATAGTCCGTTTGTTGCTATGTAACAGGTAGGCTATATAAAATCACACTAAATCGTACAAGTACAGGAAAAGAGTGGTTGGAACCGCTGTGGATAGCAAGTTTGTGCTATTTATGAGTTTTTTTAAAGAAAACAAAGGTGTAGTGGAAAATTAGCCAACGCTTGCATCTTACGCATTGTAAAAAATTGTCCGTTTGGCGAAACATTTAAGCTGTTACCTACCTTTTGTAATTATTATTAATAATACATAAATATAAAACATATTGGTTAGATTACCTATACACATTTCTATGTGATTATAACAGATGCTTCCTTGCAAAGTGTTTTACTACTGTTGTCAGAAACTGTCTGGCGAATAATTTCAGCCGTTAATCTTTAGAATTATTTAAATATTTGTAAGATAATGTAAGTGAATACCTAAAAACATAGAAAATGAACAAAAATATACAAAAGAAAATTCCTTACTTTTAGCGACATATTTATTATAAGACCCAAGTACATTACTCTCCTTTCTTTCGCAGTCAGGTAAATAGTTTGCACATCACTACTAGTTACACCAAATATCGGGCACATTGATTGGCCCCTAGTTTTGTATAAAAATTGGCAGTGCCAATGCCTCGAAAAGTACAATGATTGGCACTGCCAGTATTTGTTTATCCTATGGCGATCGCCACGAACTGAAAATTATTCAATATAACTCTTTATTCTGACTTGATTCAAAGCCTAAAATGTCTCAGTTTTCTGTGAAAGTGGTTTTCAATTATTGGCACTCATGCCAACGAATTAGATTTTCATACGAATGTGAGTTACAATGGTTGGCCGCTTTTAAAAAAATATTCCTTGCCAGGTTTTTAAATGTATTTGTGATAAAAACTTCAGAAAATCCATCTGTTGCTAATATAAGATCAAAACATCACAAGTGTATTATCCTAAACCATTAGTTTAAAGTGGAGAAACTTATCAAGCCTTAACGAATTTTCTTAAGAAATCAACAAAACTGATACACTCCACGACATCTCGGCGAAAACTATTTTTTTGCAGTGTTGCAATTCACTAAATCGCATAAACAACTAACCAGTGTTGTCACCAAATAAATTGGGTATAATTTAAAAAACAAACTAACTTAATTCACCGCCTACATTTCTTAATATTTGCATTATTAGCTTCAAGTGCCAATCACTGTATGGATGCCAGCATTAGTACTGCTTACCCTACAAAGAGTATATAAATACTACGTAATAAGAGGCGGGACTTCCATAGATACATAGCAAACCCGAATTTGTATAAAGTTTACTTGAAAAATTATAACCCGTATAATTTGAAAGTAACTATAGAGGCATTCAGATATAAGGCAACTAGTGTCATATGATTTGGGCGTATAAAAAACATAGCAAACTTATTTTTTTTATTTTTTTATATGAAAGTTGCGCCAAACTGGTGTAATAACTAAAAACATCACTGTATTCTTTCTTTCTTTTTTTTAAGTTAATTTGCCCCTTTCTGGGGCCGGCTAAGACCTTTAGGCCATGCTGCCACGTGTTCCGTATTAATTATTTCATCATTAGTCACATGTCTTCCGTTAATTATTCTTATACAGTAATTAGTCACTATTTACAAAGTCACGTCAGGCTCTTGAGTAAAGCGGCGGTCACTTTACAAAAGCTCACTTTGGGAGATTTGGCGGCAACGAGGAAAAACATGATACGCTAATTTCTTAATGAATATTTCATTTGTACACTTTCACTGAACAAAATTGTACAAAATGCCACCAAAATTGACTAATTTCACTCAATATCAACACGAAATTTAATAATTATGAAAAAACTTCGACCACCTTTTCTCTTGATGGCGCCAAAACTCCCATCACTGTATTTGATATAAATAACAGATGCAACTCAAGCTCCGCGCCAAAATAGTAAGAACAGTTGTGCCAATATAAAACCAAAAAAAACAAAAATTTGAATTTTGAACCATAAGCAAATAATCCAATCCCTAAAATGTTTACTGGATGTATAAATGTATAGATAGTAGATATATAACGGTACTATAAGCTCGCACTTGTACCTACTTTAGTTATATTTCCTTTTGAATTATTGTCGGGAGTTTGATCCCAAGTTCTGGCAACAGAATTGTCTTTTTTTATTTATTTTTATGATATTGGAAGGCAAACAAGCACATAGATTTCCTGACGGTAAGAAATTCACGTCGCCTAGAGACACCAAAGATAGTACCTAATGGTGCGTTGCCAACCTGAAGCCGGGATGTTAGGCCTAGAGTTAGTTTACCGGCTACCTTGTCGTCTGACCCGTAATATGTCAACGGCAAGCGCTGACGTTATTGCGGCAGGAATAGGTAAGGCGGTGGTACAAATTCGGGTGAGTCTCTGCGAAACGAAAACTAGACAGATGTCACAGTGTTAGTGACAGTAAGCCTATGCTCGCTTTTTTACAAGCTGCCTGGCAGGAAGACAGATGGTCTATTTTACAAAGGAGCCCGGACCAACACGGAGAAAAACGGAGGTATTTTTTTAATTTTCTAAAACAACTAGGATAAACAACTAGTTCGGCTAGCGATAAGTTCGCCACCTATCACACTATAGGACTTAGTATGTTAAAACAGTCGTGGTTATTCCTCTGTCTTTATCTTCGGACTTACAGGCGTGAAGGTACTTTTTTTATTTTAAGTTTTAATATCCAACATATCCACTAAAGAATTCATTCTAACATTGTAATAACGTGTAATAAAAGGGGTTAAATCTTTAAACCATCGAATCTATACACCATGTACGATAAATCGAATGACGAATTCAAAAGCACGCCGTAACCTACTGAGCTGATGGACAAGCCATACATATTCGTCGTGCGTCTCCATATAGGGTCATTACTATTCAGCGGGGAAACAGGCCACTTGATAATTTCTAAAGACATTTGCGGCACGTTATCCGGTACGTATCAACTTCGCACGCGGATTCGCCTGCTTCATTACTTTTATGTTATAAGATAGCGAAGACACACTGATAAACAGTTTGGGTATTTAACTACGTTTTATTTACTGGTTACACTAAAAGTGATTTAAAAGAAAGAAAAATCGCCTCTGTGGTCTAGCAGTTTAGTTCATAGACTTGACTGCATGAGGTCCCAGGTTCGGATACCGGGTCGGGCAACAAAAAGAAAATTGGGTTTTTCCAATTTTCTAATTTAAAAATAACCCGGGATTGTACATGTGCCTGGTTGGCAATAGGCTTGCCATCTATCACATTGTGGGACTTAGTGTCTTCGGCTAGTTGTGGGTGCCCTGGTTGTGCCTCTGCCTACCTCATCGGGGACATGGGCGTGAAGATACTAATACTAACGCTAAATTACGGATTCGTAGAATTGAGTTTGAATTTCTCTGCACCGGTGCCTTAAGCTTGACAACCTCTCTTCCAATTTTCTAATAAAAAAAAGTTGCTCGGGATTGGATATGTGCCCGGTTGGTGAGAGGGTTGCCACCTATCACATTGTGGGACTTAGTGTCTTCGGCTAGTCGTAGGTGACATGCCTCTCTCTGCCTACCTCTTCGGGAATATGGGCATGAAGATACTATATAAGAAAACATTTACTGACGGATTAAAACTTACCACATATGATTACCAAAAAACCTGAAAATCTAAAGGACAAAAAGTGGTATTAAAATATAAAAACAGAGCGTGGTAACATGAGGAAATAGAGAAAACTCAGTATTTGTTGAGGCTTAATCTACCTCAACACTGGTTTTCACTTTTCAGCGTTGTTGTTTTAATTATTTGTTGTTTTTATTATTAGTATAGACGGTGAAATGAAAGATTTTGCCAAAGTAAATGCCACTAAAACCGTGAAATCTGACTAGGTGGTAAAGTTTCGCAGCGACTCACCCGGATAGGTACCACCGCCTTACCTATTCCTGCCGCCGTAACGCCATGGCTTGTTCCGGTTCGGAAGGTAGCCAGTAAACTTACTTTTGCTAGAGACCTAACACCTAATTACTCCAATGCTCTGGAAAAGGCGTACCTTTTATTTAATAAATAATTAAATTTCTTTAAGGAAAACCAACTATTTCTAAACAAAAGTCTTATTTTGAGGTTATTCGCCAAATTTTAAGGAAATTACAAATCATGTAACCCACTTGGACATAACAACGAACGTGAGAAATGCCATGATTTTCGTCACCCATTCGGACTACTTGCAACTTAATTAAATGTACGAAAACGTTTTACATAACGAATGCGTAAGAATGTAGTGTAAAGCTAACCTTCTGTGAGATAAATTTTAAGTCGATAGGGTTGCCACACATACAATCATTTTTAAAACATTTTGCTCAACTGGATATTTTTAACGTGTCTTTGCGGAAACATATCAGCTAATTTGACTGTCTGTACTAGTCAAAACGAGTATCTTCACGCATGTATCGCTGAAGATATAGGCAGAGGAAAATAGGAATACCCGCCACTCGTCGAAAATAAAGTGTCGCACAATGTGATGGTTGGCCTACGAGCACTTATCTAATCCCAAACAACATTATTTTATTAGATAATTTAAAAAAATAGTTTTCTGACAAGGGGAATAGTAAAAACCAATAATATTTAACAAGTAGTAAATACCAATACAACTTAATAATAACCCGTTATCTTATAAAATGAAGGTATAGTTTGTACAGATTATAGAATACAATAGGCAATCTTTTAAAACTATCAAAAGGTGAGCAAACCATTAAGAGATATCTACTTATTCATACTTAGGGTGATTTATGTTTCACTAAATGTTCCTTGCAGCTACGCCCGCTTATTAAATTTATTTAGCTTTTCCATTTAGTTATCTGGAAAAAGTAGCCTATATTTCTCTTCCACTATCTAAAGATATAAAAAATATACCATAAAATGTTTCTTATGTGATTTGAAAGAAGAACTAATAATACACTTTCGTGTAATGTTAGCTGAATTTAAAATTTTGTCAGCCCTACGTTTTAAGTGGGACAACGTTGTCGCCCAAATACCAGAGACTTGACACTATGTATTCTAAATATAAGTTTCGATACAATTATAAGTATTTATTATTAGATTGAATCCAAACTTAATGTAACTATGTATATAGAATACATTTTGTCTGTCTGTTACGCTTTCGCGTATAAACCATTTCAGCGATTTTGATGAAATTTCAAATGTATACAGTTAAGGATCCCTTCAAAATTCAATACTAAAGGACCATAATGGGGGATGAAACAATATGTGAATTAGGTATACCACGACGAAACCACCACTAGGTGGATAGAGAAGAAGCATAAAAGGTCAATTTTCGCAGTGTTGATATGAATGCCTTAGTTATTCCTATAACCACCAAAACCAATAGCCTAAGTTTGAGAAGCTAAGCCGGATTAAATATTCTGGTTTGAAATCCTACACTACACACAGGTAAATCTTAGATTGGCAACGCACTATTCACATAGTTGGTAAGTAGATTACTGCGTTCCAATTCCATAAAAAAATCTCGCATGTTTGTTTACTTAATGAAAAAGGAAAGCTCAAAACTAAAAAAGTATCTTCACGCCCATATCCACAAAGAGGTAGGCAGAGACACAATCAAGGCACCCACGACTTGCCAGACATTAAGTCCCACAGTGGGATAGGTTGTAGGCCTATCGCCAAACCGGGCACACATCCAATCCCGAACAATATTTTTTTAAAAAACCATATTAACTTTTTGTTGAAATCGAACCTGGGACCTTTTGAAGTCACGTCCAACACCTGAACCACTAAACCACAGAGGCGATAAACCTCCTTTTTTTTAATAACGGGAAAATACAAACACCAAACTACACTTTATTCAGATACAAGAACATTTTCGAAACAATAGATCTAATGTTTTCAGCTTTTTCAATGCAACAAGCCTAGAGCTGACAATATGTCTAGACTTTTCATATTTTTGTCTAAAAAAATACAGCGTGTTTCATTCAGAATCAAAAAAAGTTCTTTATTGTATAAACAAACAAAATTGTGAACCGAATTGGTTAGGTTTGAAAGTTTTTGACACTCCTACTCCCTTACATCTTGTTCAAATCATCTGAGCCTTTAACAAGTTAGCTTGTCAAGTTTACTATACTTGTATCGTCTCTGTAACTTATTTATATAAAACTTTGAGCAGCGTCCCTACTGGTAGCAAAAACAAACAAACACATTATAAGACCAAAAGCGTCATAGATTTCGACACGTAACTTACCGAATGTAATCTATATCAATACATGGTAATAGCTAAGAAAATTTAAACATACACAATTTGACATGCATTCGAGTATATTTTTAAGCCAGAAAATTATACAGACTGCACACGCGCCTTTTTAAATTATAATGATAATAAATATCCCTGGACAAGTTACATAAATTGAATCTAACTCCAAAGTAAGCAAATTATATGCTTGTGTTATGGGTGTTAGTCAACGATTCTAATACATAGAAATACTTAAATATATACCAGAATAAATTTAATAAACACTCAGACCCGGAAATGCAGACATCTTAATGTTCATCACACAAATGCCTGCCCCCGTCGGAAATCGAACCCGAGCCTCGCGTCTGGGTGATGTAGTTAGGAGTGTACGCAAGCCACTCGACCAACGATGCGGTCTATGTAGAGATTTGATGCGTAATAGGGGATCTAGACGACTGTAAACACTGGCTGTAAATATTGGTTTGCACCCGTCTGTACAGTGCATTTAATCCAAATCACTAGATCATTTTTTTTATGTTATAGGAAGGCAAACAAGCAGACGGATTTCCTGATGGTAAGAAATTGAGCCACCAAGAGACACCAAAGATGGTAATGGTGCGTTGGTCGCACGGGTATAAAACGAACATATAAACCTTCGTCTTCAAACACTTTATCTAGGAAAAAATGGCATCAAAATCCGTTGCGTAATTTTAAAGATTTAAGCATACAAAGGTACTTAGACAGAGAAAGCAACTATGTTTCGTATGTTTGTTTGTTTTCCCCGTGTTGGTTCGGGCTCCTTTACAGAATAGACCATCTGCCTTTCTTGCCAGGCAGCTCGTAAAAGGCGAGCATAGGTTTATCATCACTAATACCGTGACACCTGACTAGGTGGTAGAGTTTCGCAGCGACTCGACCGAATTGGTACCACCTTACCTATTCCTGCCGCCATAACGTCATGACGTGTTCCGGTTCGGAGGGTAAGGTAACCGGTAAACTTACTTTTGCTCGAGGTCTATCATCCCGGCCTCAGGTTGGCAACGCACCCTTACCACCTTTGGTGCCTCTAGGCGGAGTGAATTTCTTACCATCAGGAAATCCGTCTGCTTGTTTGCCTTCCAAGATCATAAAAAAAGTAACCAAAATGCAGCACTAAGTCGAGGTACGGTTGGCGGCGTTGTAGGTCAGCAGCAATCCAATCATTCTAAATAATGATGTCTCGGGCTGAGCACCCTGCTCGGCCCACAAAGCCTGGTAAAGTTGCAAAAACCGCGAGATTGGTAACACAATAGTCATTTTCAAAACAAAATCTGACAAAAGGATCCCAGTTGAATCGAAATAAATACTCCATTTCTGTGTAACCACCGTTACACACGTGTGTTTACCCCGTGTTGGTCCGGGCTCCTTTGTAGAATAGACCATCTGCTTTCCTGCCAGGCAGCTCGTAAAAGGCGAGCATAGGCTCACCGTCACTAACACCGTGTCATCTTCCTAGATGGTAGAGTTTCGCAGCGATTCGCCCGGATTGGTACCACCGCCTTACCTATTCCTGCCGTCATAACGTTTGCTGTTGACGTGTTCCGGTTGGAGGGTACGAGAGTCAAACTGAAAATTCTTAGAAAATCAAAAACTAAGCATTCTAGCAAGTTATTAGTTTTATTATAACTTTTCAAAATAGCGTCCATTTACATCAATACATCGCTGCAT
>NJDD01000258.1:11983-26692 GCA_002245505.1 Calephelis nemesis
AACCGGGCACATTTCCAATCCCTACCAATTTTTTTTAAATAGAAATTGGAAAAATCCAATTTTCTTTTTGCAGGCCGACCCGGGATTCGAACCCGGGATCTCATGCAGTCAAGTCCAACACACGGACCACTAGACCACAGAGGCGATCATTTAATTATTTAATTACTATTTATACACTACTTTTGTACCTATTGAAGCGATTTAGTTGTGAAAGCGTATCTAACATACAGGCAAACATTCACATTCACATCTAATACCTATCTGCTTTCATATTTAAGCAATAAAATATTTATTTCTTCCTATATGTGACTAAACACTAAAATTTAATAGCACAAATTCAGATTAAGCATTTTTTCCCTACTTCCCCATTTTTTATTTCCCCATTATTGCCAAAATTAAATACTTACCTATATCATAAGTAGATACTTAAATAAAATCAGAAATGCTTACCTTTTGGTACTTAGCAGACAAATATTTTTAATTCTATCTGATAATTTCAAAACGCTTGCAACGTAAAGATCACTGTACGTTTTTAAAATCACAGCATTTTTGAGACAAGCTTCTTTATATGCTTTAATACGGTAAATTCCGGTACCTCGTCCAAAACCCACTTTTATATAAAACGACTCAATCCAGATATACAAGTCCACTTGTTTGCATAAAACAATCCCTGAAGTTGAATTATAGATCATGAGTTTAAGTCCGGGCGGCACAACGCTAATGTTTTGTTTTAAAAAGTTCAAAGCCCGGTGAAGTTGTAAAAACCTCGCGGTTAGTAACAAATTTGTCATTAAAAAAAATCAAAAATTCTGTTGCTCGGGATGTGTTCTGACAAATTTAAAAAAAAACGTATTTAGAAACTGAACATATCTAAATTTGCAACCTTCGTCGTTGTTGTCGACTTTCATGATGTCAGTATGTTAGTTAAGTGCTCATAATAGATAAAATACAGAATCGCTAAGAATAACAAGTTAAGGCATAGTTTGAGTCCCTAAAAATTAGACGAAGGTTGTGGGTTATTTTTTTTAAATTAAATTCTAATCTATTCTCTTAAAATTTCAGGCTCAGGTTGGCAACACTGGGTGTCGTTGGTGTTTTCAGGCAAAGTTTTTTCTTACCATAGAAAACCTTCTTGCTTGCTTGCCTGTCTAAACCTATAGGTAACAAAATTAAATGCTGGTCGCGATTACTCTTTTGTGAGATCTAGCCTTTTAATTATCATTATACTTACCATAAAATAGCTATATTCCTACGTGAAACATTGACAAATTAATACACTTTCGCATTTATAATGATAATTCATAATATATGAATATAGGACAGTGTCCACAAAAGTACTTTTAACGCTAATCGATTCAGTTCAAAGTTAGAATTTTATAAAAATAAATTATTCACTAACCTCTTTTGTAATCAGTGCTAACACATTTTGGTTAATGGATCTATCTACAGTCGACTTACTACATTTATCAAACCTCAATCTAGCCTTCAGGGCGTAATCAGGATTAGGTACATACCTGTAGAGGGGGGCAGCCAAGAAAATCTAAAGTTAATTGATATATTCATAGTTTTTACGATATTAGTCTGCATTTTCGGGTCTGGGTGTTTATTAAATTTATTCTGGTATCTATTTAAGTACCTATTTCTCTAGTATCGTTGACTAACACTGACAACGCAAGCATATAATTTGCTTACTTTGGGGTTAGATTCAATTTGTGTAACTTGTCCTGTAAAATTTATTTTATTATTTATTACGATCAAAAATATGTAAATTGAACTATGTATGTATTTTAATGCGTAGTCCGATTTTTTTTTGTTTGATACGGTATATTAAAGGTAGGTAGGTATATATACAGATTATTCCGTAAATCTTTCATGGTCATAAAGTTGAGAAATTATAGACTTACAAGGCTCAGTGAAAATGGTCCAACATACTTTCATAGATTGAGACCTCGAATGTGCAGGAATATTTTAAGGTAAAAGTATTTTTTTATGTTCTACATACTTGTCTTCACGCCAAGTCCTTTACACGGTAGACAGAGAGTACCGATTGCCAAGTGTAACGGTTACTAATAGGTCATCTTAAGCAGACTTTTGTACTTTATAGTAAATCCTAACCATACTAATGTTATAGCCTCTGTGGTCTAGCGGTCCGGCGTTGAACTTTTCTTCTTGAGGTTCTGGGTTCGATCTCCGAGTCAGGCAACGAAAACGAATGTAGGTAAGTACCTATTTTCAATTTCCTAATAAAAATAACGCTATCCGGGATTGGATATGTACGCGGTTGACGACAGGCTTGCCTTGCCACCAATCACATTGTAGGCCAAAGTGTCTTCGACTTGGTCTTGTGTAGGTACTTCTTTATACCTAGACTTGAGGGATGTGGACTGATAACAATTTTTTTTTCTTTTTCATGGTAATGATTTTAAAAAGAGTAGTTACCCTAACCTAAGAGGAGTGGAAAAATAAGTATAACACCTTAATTTTTCATACACAAGCTGCTGTGTTAGGTATCAGGCGGAAAAAAGTTCGACGGGTTGGCTAGTACTTAATCTAATTACAATTTAATCGTTGATCAAATTCAGAAAAGCGACTTCGATTTGAAATTGTATGTCGTCTTAGTAATACTTAAAAATTTAGTTGGTATTTTACTTGTTATACGTTGGATTGCATCGTCACATAGCATATATTTAATACTTACATATTTAGATTGTTCGACACTTAAATGTCTCCGGACGAAATTCCAAGTGAACCAACAACTAATGACGCGTTTTATAGGTATGAAACATGTAAAAATATTTGTAACTTTAACGGCCGTACTCATAAGAAGATAAGATGTCAATTAGTATTTAATCTATTATTAATTTACAATTTTGTATCATAATGTCGATTTAATTACAGTATAAAAGATAATAGCCCCTACCCCTCCGTGGAAGACTGCCGTGTAGATCCGGGTTCGCTGAGTAGAACAGAATGTTTGCCTGTCTGCCAGGCAGCTCGTTCAAATCTAGACCATTACTAACGAGACCACAGGTGGTATAGTGCTGTGCAGCAACTTGCCCGGTTAGGGTCAGATTAAGTACCTTTAGCTAATCGTGGGTGGTTACAATAAACTCAGCCTACTTTATAGATCAGCCTTTTATGCAAACCATGACAAGAAGTCATGGTTTGCATAAAAGGCCAACTTAATATTTGATTGGTAATCTTCGTGTAGATCCAGGATTTTAGATGAAGCTAAGCAGCTCTGTAGTCTTCTACTAGGCGCTCAATACTCTCTGAGGTATCGCAACAGACTCTTGTAGATTTGTATATACTTACTATTTTATCATTAGAACCTGACTTTTTTTTATGATATTGGACGATACCTTGGATACTCCTTTGTAGTATAGACCATCTGCCTTCCTTGCCAGGCAGCTCGTAGAAGACGAGCATAGGCTCTCCGTCACTAACACCGTGACATCTGACTAGGTGGTAGAGTTTAGCAGCGACTCGCCCGGATTGGTACCACCGCCTTACCTATTCCTGCCGTCATAACGTAATGACGTGTTCCGGTTCGGAGGGTAAGGTAGCCGGTAAACTTACTTTTGCTCGAGGCTTAACTCCCGGCCTCAGGTTGACAACGGACCATTATCACCTTTGGTGTCTCTAGGCGGCGTGATTTTCTTGCCATCAGGAATTTTCTTACCTTCCATATCATAAAAAAATCTAATGAACATTTGGAATGCGACTGAACCAATAGTGGCACCATTTAGCACGCAGATATTTTGTGGTACAGGAAAAATTTATACATTTTACCTCTTTGTCTCTCTCTCTCTCTCATTTTATCGCCGTCCTGATGGTAAGAGACAATCGTGGCTAATCGACACTATAGATGAATAAAAACATAAAATTTGGCACACTCAAAGTTTATGTGTAGGAGAAATGCAGAACGCTAATATTTTTCTATAACAATGCTTATAAAATACATTAAATCAATAAATAAAACATTACCCACACTACCATGCATTTGACACACACAAACAAATATATTATTGATCATAACGATAAAACATCACAGATGGCGCACCATACAGTTTGGAAACAAAGTAGTTGGTCTTGAAAAATGAAGATGGCGTTCTTATCAACAAGATATTAATATTTATTATGTTCGAATTTCGACCAACGGGCGACCACTAGTATAAATAAAAATGACAAAATTTTTCAAAACTATATTCATTCAGAAGTTATTAGAGGAAATTTTCAACGTCCACGCGTGGTCCGACTTCACAGTGGCTTTGTCCAGCAGCGTGATGTAGGCCACACCTCCGTGGATAGTCCACTGGAAATTAATTTAATAAAATAAACATTTTCGTAGAAATTACAAGGTCTAAACAAATTAGATGGTATTAGATATTACATTACATATATAGCGTTAGGCAACAATGCTAACACAATGAAGTGAAGTGAAGAAGTAACATATACTTATTTTCGCCTCTAGGTCTAAGGTCTAGTGGTCCGGCGTCGGACTTGTCTTCTTGATAACCTGGGTTCGATCCCAGGGTCTGGCAACAAAAAAAATAGGTTGGCGATAGGCTTGCCACCTATCACAATGTGGAACTTAGTGTCTTCAGCTAATCGTGGATACCCTGGTGGTGCCTCTGCCTGCCCCTTCGGCTTCGGATATGGACATGAAGATGCTTTTTTTAAAAGAAATTCAGGAGATACATACATCATACAGTACATAGCAGGTACATCACACAGACATTTGTACATCGTACTTGTAAAATTTGTATTTTTGTTTTGAGAAGCAAACGAACAATAACCCAGCTCTCCTGATGGTACGAGATATCCGTGGCTTATAGACACCACAGATGTCACAAGTGCATCGGTGTCCTGTGGCCGGGTTGTTATGCCTATTTTGCAAGTCTACCGGCTTTCCCACCTTCATGGCCGGAACTTGACAGAGCCGTTATGGCGGCAGGAATAGGTAAGGCGGTGGATCCTTATCCGAGCAAGTCCTTGCACTGCACTCTACCACCACTGGCCTTGTTAATGATGAACTGTATTATAACCGGTGCTCGGCTCTTGCGAGCTACCTGGCAGCAAGGCACAGGTTCTATTCTACTAGGCGAACACGGACCAACTTGGGGAAAATAAGCAACAAATGGGTTTAAAAGAAGTTTCATTATGTTTTCCTAACTTTTATAGATAATAATTGAACGTTAGACAAAAATATAAATCATAATCCTATAAAAATCGTATTGTTACTAAATTTGTTTTAATATTATCTATCAATATTTAATCATTTACTTTGTAATTAAAATTCAACCGCATAATACCCAAGTGAAAAGAAAAGTGTTTTCACTCTAACTAGTGTTTAGATTATCTTTGGTATTCCACTTCACATGATAACAGTTGAGGTGAACATTCTTAACAAACAATTATTCAAGTATGCACTTAAATACTTACGTTCAAGTTGTCCTTGTTCCCCAGCAATTGTATTTTATAAGTGCCAGCATGGAGATATGTCGCGATGTCACTTATGCGCAAAACATTGTCTTTCGGCCATTGCAAAAAGACAGCATAGATGGCCGTGACGGTATCGGAGGCGGTGGGGAGGGCTGTAGGGCGAGCGCCATTGTACGCAGTCCTCCTGCAGGTGTACCACACCGCCCCGTTGTGGGTGTCGTTCTGGTGCAGCCACGGCGACGTGCCGTAGATGGCTTCCCCGTTCACCTGCAGCCACTTCCCCAGACCCAGTAGACGCTCTTGGAATATGGGAGCGATCGTACCTTCTTTTGTTGGCCCAACGTTTATTAGAGCATTACCTATAAAATATATTTGAGTTCTTAATATATTTATAAAATACTAGCCAACTACTAGCAGTTTATTTGGGAAAAATGTTATTTTTTAATCTTATTGTACAACTTTCACCCCTGGGCCCTGTTATGTAGAAGAAACTACTTTAAAAAAATAATGTAGCCTAACCAGTAACGAATATTTGTATTTTTTTCACTCTCAAAGGGGAACCTCACAAGTACAAGGGATAAAAAGTAGCTTATAACCTACTTCGAAACACGGGCTGTATGAAAAATGCTGCTAATTACTGACAATTTATTATTAACTTTTGATTTTCGAAATTAATTGACCGAGCGAGCGAAGCGAGTGAGGGGAGTGAAGGTTTCTGTGCTCAGATGGGGTTCCGGTTGTAGGTATGTTTGTTCGACGACAACTTGAGTAGATAGTTTTAATCCGATCATACTAGCTTGGTAGGTATGTAAATTTGTTTTAATATAAATTTTATTATAAAAATTTAATATAAAAAATAATTCAATTTTTAAGTTGGAAATAGGCGAAATCGGGTAAAAGATTACGTTGCTCGGGTCGCCTCAGTTGGGCATCGAAAAATAAATCTTGGAGAATAATTTCGTACGAGGTACCAAATGAAAGGGCCCGGTCTAAGCATTTCAAATCTGTTTTTTTTGTATCTAAAAATCATTATACTAGTAGTAACAACAATAAAGACAACTTTAATAACTGATATTTACAGTGAAGGTGCCGGCTACAAACACGGTAGGTAGTGGTGATGATATCGTGACGGGCGGTATCTAATGGTGTAATGAGAAAATGAAGCCATGACTTTGTCTTGAAGGATTCGTAATTTTATATTCAAAATGAGTACGAAAACAAATGTAAGTGTTAACACGTGATCTAGGGAGACACTAACACACATATCTACACGCCAAGTCCCTTACGGGGTAGGCAGAGAGTATCGAGTGCCAGATCTCACGATCCTGACAAACCTGTCTAGCTTCACATTCATTACCCTTTTCATACAAACACGCTGATTCCGGAGACTCTCGACACCAACCTCGGATAATATAGGTGGACACTAAAATACGCATTACCAAATATTTATATAATGTACCTAAATATAGCTTTCGTATAATTTATACAAATGAAATCCTTACAAATACATGACTAGCCATACAAAAAATAATCATTACGATTCCGTTCATAATGGCTGACGAAGTAAATGCGTAACAAACATACAAAAAAGAACAAATACATACAGACAAATTGATATCCTCCTCCTTGATAAAATAGCTAAGTGTCATATTATATAATCTCATTAGGTACCAGGTTGGGTTTTTGTGTTTTATTATATTTTTGTTTTGTGATCGGGGCAAGACTGGAAATTCAAATGCATGTTTGAACTAACACAGCAAAAAAAGTTCCATATTTCATTATTTAGTCACGCACTTACGGCTTTGTAGTAGCAAAACCACTTACTTATACGATTGCTTTGCCGTAAAACTTTAACATATTCATAAAAGGACTTATTGACTCTGCAAAGTTTCGACGAATTTTTTCGAGCACGACATTTCCTAGACATAAACCGATTGCAGAATTACCCGCTATTTAATCGGTTAAGCCATTATATTATATAGAGGATCAAAGACCATAAAACAGTAAAACGTCAAATTTTTTCCACAATTTTGTTAATAAACATGCAATGTGTATAATTATGAAAATACTGAGAGTATTCGAATGAAAGATATAATTCTTATTTATTTTTATCTTATTGATTTATTACTTGAAAAAGTTTTCAACACGGTTCAGTACATCACTACATAGTATAATACAAAGTCGCTTCCTCTGCCCGTATGTCAGTCTCAGTTTGGAGCGTATGATTATGACCAAGAGAAGGATATAAACAGCTTTTGCACTCCATCAGGTTCAGCAATCAGCAAAATCTACTACTATATACTATGGATACATGAAAGTGTGTAAAATAAATTTTAACATAATTCATGGTTAAAAAAACAAGTGGCCAACTTACCTCCACAACTGACGGTAGACACAACTTCTGTTAGTAATTGATTCATACTCAAAATTTCATTTAGGGCCATATTTCTTCTGTAGCCCCACGACTTCGTATCCATCGTGAAAGCATTCTCCCATTTATGATTTTGTAATTTACCTTCAGGAGAAAAATATCACATTAAAGAGAATACAAATAATTCAGGTAAACCAATTTACAGATGTTCGCTTCTATTTGCCTATTCGGACTTGGCGTGATGGGTAACGACCTCTCCATCGCATCAGCCTCTTACCGTACCAAGGAGGTCGGATCGGTACGCGTAAGCTCCAGGGAACCTCCCTAGCCCGCTCTGCGTTAAGAATTGCAGTCCAATAGACTGGCAGTAATCGCGATGTGCGCGCTTCTGGCTAATGACCCCCTTTGTACATTTCTAAAGTTCATAAATATTTATTAGAGGTTGATGGTACTCTCGCACAGCATTTTGCATTCGAATAATCCTTATGACCATAAAAATAGCAAAATTATTAATAAAATGATAGTAAATTATAACTCACCAGGGTTATATCTGTCAGCGCAGTTGTAAAAATCTCCATGGTGGCAGGGGATACCAATACCCCATCGATCATTCACCACTATTTCATCTTTCACTGGGCTATCATTATAAAGCCAAGCCAAGAGCTCTGTAGAGTTCCAGTATGCATCAAAAGCTTCCCAATCACCGTCAGACCATATCACCGATGGCTGATAATCGTTTACTAGTTGTTTTAGATCTGGCCATAGTTTCGTTTCTGGGTATTCTCGCTTTAGGAACAACGACTTCTTATCTTCTAAATATATTGGGTTGAACCATTCATATAAGGAATGATAAACTCCGAACTTTAAGCCTTTGTCTCTCACTGCCTTGGCTAAATCTCCGACTAAGTCCCGTTTAGGCCCTACTTCCACGGAGTTCCAGCTGAATGACCGTTTTGAAGGGAATAAAGTAAATCCTTCGTGATGTTTGCTAGTTAGGATAATGTACCTTTAAGGAAAGTAAACCATATGTTCTATTACTTATAGCTTAGTACCGCCTCCTTGATCTGATAGACCGGTGTTGGATTTAAATTCATGACGTTTCGGATTCGATTTCTAGGTCGGGTAAAACAATATGGATTTTTTAATCTATACATAATAAAACAATTAATCTCTGTTTCCATTGGACACAGGATCACGCGTGAAAAGATGAAACAATTCCACTTTCTTCCTTTTTTTGTTATGTTATTTAATGTCAGGAGAAAGTTCTTATCTTAACATTTGAGAATGTAAGAAAATATAAATTTTACTTTTAACTATAAAGCTCGGTGAAGTTGCATAAAATCGCGAGATTAGCAACAATTTAGTCATTCAAAAAAAAAAAAAAAAACTTTTAACTGTCAGTTAATTGACATTTGAATTCAATAGATTCATAGTTAAGACATGACAAAGTCTGTCTGGTCAACTAGTTTCCTAGGAAAAACAAAGCTGTTGCCAGCTTGGATGGCATAAGTGCACAAGGGTTTTAGGTATATGTTTGCCACTTATCACATTGTGGGACTTGGTAACTTCGGATACTGTGCAAGCCTCTTCTAAGCGAATGTGAAGATATTTTTTAGCTATGTTGATCCTCTACTCATCTAATGGAATGAGAAGGGGCTGAAGATAATAACATTTTCAATTGGGCAAAGTGGATTTAAAAAACTGATCAAGTTTGGATGGTCTATTAAGCTTTCACTAGGCTTTATGGATGGCTTATGGATGGACAATAAATAAGAAAAGAATGTACTCATCGGCTACGCATCTGTGATACTCCTGGTGTTGCAGATGTCCGTGGGCGGCGGTGATCACTTTCCATCAGGTGACCCAATTGCTCGTTAGCCTCCTCTTGTATAAAAAAAATAAACACAATGTCATTTTCCAGAGGGCAGGGTAGCTTGTGAACTCACACACATGACCTAACAATTAGCTACAGTACAGCAAAGCACCTGTATCATTTATGGTGTCTATAGCCTGCGACTGTTTCTTACATAAGAAACATTAAAATATAAAAAAAATAACACCTCTTTAGTTTTAGGCTCACCATGAAAAATATGCATGAGTAGAAACTACTTTTCCCAATAAAAAACCCACAGCTGACAAGGCCATTACCTAAAATGTTAGCAGTCTCAGATAGATTTAATATAAACTGACATAAAGCATAATGACTCACTTAGCTCCAGATTTAAGAAATAATTCAGCCCATTTTTCGGGTTCAAAGAATTCAGCTTTAAACATAGGTGCAAACTCTTGGTATGTAAAATCTGGTGGATAGTTATTTTTTATAAATGCCACTGTTTTGTTATCACCATCTAAAAACACAAAAAACATTACATACCATAAATAAATCTTATCACTACAATAGTATAAAAAAAATTGCTTTTCGCTGTCTGTCCCTATGTACGCTTAGATCTTTAAAACTATAAAATGTTGCTATTTTTTTATTAGATAAGAGTGATTTAAGCAAAAGGTTTATCTGTATAACAACATAGAAGTTTGTGCATCCATGCAATGCCAGAACTAAAACTAAAATAAAAACATTATTTCATGATGAAATTTGGTAAGCAAGTATTGTTAAAAAACTTTGAAAAAGTTGGGTCTATCTAAAATAAATCATGATTAATACTGATTTATTTCATGGCAGTATTGCATTTTAGTAGCTAGTTAAGTAAGAAGAGGAAATAACTTCAAACTTATATTCCTGACAAGTTAAGTAAGGTACAAAAGCAATACAAAACTAAAAACCGAAGCATCCAAAATTATCCGATGGTGAAAATGTGATAGGCGACAAACTTGTCAACAACCAGGCATTACCGCTTGAAGGCTTACTTAGAAGTAGTTAGTTAAAATGGCATTTTCAGATGAAATTGATTTCGTAGATGTTACTATTGATGTGGTACTACTCTAGGAAG
Organism: Calephelis nemesis; assembly: GCA_002245505.1. Classification (NCBI taxonomy): domain Eukaryota; kingdom Metazoa; phylum Arthropoda; class Insecta; order Lepidoptera; family Riodinidae; genus Calephelis; species Calephelis nemesis. The sequence goes on from NJDD01000258.1 coordinate 22,748, forward strand.
AAGAATAATGTTAATAAAAATTAAACGAGGGCAATATTTTAAGAAATATTTACTGTTCCAATTGCTCCAAAACCACTCTGATCCAAAACTGGGTACGGCATATACACCCCAATGAAGAAAAATTCCCACTTTAGCCGTATCATACCATCGTGGTAGGGGACGAGTATCCAAGTCTTTCCATGTTGGTGCGTATTTCCTGTCCTTATTATGATGTTCTACTGTAAACAAATTTCTATCTTCGCCGTACTCATGTTTACGGAATTTAGCATTCACAAAACAGAATAATAAACATAATAGACAGATGATTTTCATTTTCCTGCAAATGAAAAAGTATGAACTTTAATAAAGTAAATATTAGAAATGTCGGTGTAATTTTACATTTTCTTTATACTTTTGTTAAATCAGAAACAATTTTAGTAATGAAATAATACAATTTTTATTTTTAATTGATAATAAATTAAACACTTGTATGTACCGATAAAATTGAAACACCCGCCTCAAATCTTATTTCAACTTAAATTTTTTTATCACAAAAGTCAGAACTCAGAAGTGTCAAAACTAACTCGAACATGTTTGCTACAGTAATGCCACCTTGTAGAATAAAATATCGCCAGATTTGGTTGCAAAAAAAAATAATTACCATCACTAATTAAAAACAACGCGCTAGGTACAACTTAATATAAAAAAACAATGAACAAACAAACATGACGCAATAACTTAAAAATATAAAACTAATGGTAGCTATTTATTCCTAACCTTACTTAATAAATAAGCTTAATTATTTAGACTTTAGAAGGAGTGCGCACGGAAGACTCTTTGTCGTCGCGTTTTTTTTTAAATTACTAATTTGTTGCTAATCTCGCGACTTTTACAACTTCACCGAGCTTTCTGGGCCGAGCAGAGTGCTCAGCCCGAGACATCATTATTTAAATGTTTTGAACTGTTACCTACAACGCCAGCAACAAGGGCTGTCTCCCAGGAGACCGTACCTTGACTTGGTGCTGCGTTCTGGTTACTGGGTGGACTTGATGGAGGAGTAGTGGCGGCTCGTCACTCGGCGTTAAACGCCGGTCGCAAGAGAAGTCTTCGTCGCCGAGACCGGCGGCGACGGTGTAGTTTGATGTTGTCGACACTTAGGTTTATTTGTATTGTATTAAAGTACGGTTACGTAAATTTACATGAAACCTTACTTTACAGGAAACATATTTATATTAAAAGTCTTAGATTTGAAAAAAAAATTTTGCTCTTTATTTATATATGGTTGATTGACTTGTCGGTCAAGTGGCTAGCGTACACGCCTTATTACATCGACCAACCGCGAGACTCGGTTTCGATTCCCGCAGGCATTTTTATGATGAACAGGGAAGGCGTTTGGGCGTCAAAGGGCGCCCAGGGCACTCCTATTACTAAAATCGCTACTGATGATGAACATTTAGATAACTGCATTTCCGGTTCTGGGTGTTCATTAAATTTATTCAAGTATTTCTATGTATAAAAATCATTGACTAATACAATAATACCCATAATACAAGCATATGATTTGTTTACTTTGGGGTTAGATTTAATATGTGTTACTTGTCTAGGGATATTTATTTATTATATTTATATGGTTTACTTGCATACACAACTTTAAAGCTTGTTGATGAGGCACTATTTTGTTTAATGTTATTATTGTTATTTTAACACAGGGCTGAAATTAAAGGTCTGCAGGCCTTAAAAACTAAATTAAAAACCCTCAATTTTTTTCCAAATAAAATTAACAACTTTTTTCAGTCGAGTTTTGGAGTTTACTCCTTAAAAAACGATTTGAGTTATAAGGCCCGGTACGGAAATTTTATGAGGAGTAAAATCAAACGTAACACGAGGCGTTGAGGCGTTACGTAGAAAGAGACAAACATATACACCGTGTAAATGAAAGTGTACCGAAAAATTAAACCATGGATTCTGTACATGATAGACATGCATATGTAGTTGGAATTTTGTGTCGGAAATTTCATGATTTTTTCAAACAAAAATGTATGTTTTTATTGATTTCAGTTTTATTTCATTAACACTATCTAACGCAACTCAATTTTTATTTAAAATCTAATAAATGACACATTTTTAATAAAAACAGCAATGTAATAAAACAGGGTTTTAGGTCGGCACCTACAGCTCGCAACGCGTGGCCTGTTGCATATACTTTGTTCCTTATACATTGCGGGCTGAAAAACTGCTAAATATTTAACCACTTGTTTTCGACAAAAACTGTTAACGGAATTTTGAAGTCTGATATGTATCCAAACTACCACTGAAGTTTTCGTTATGGTGTCAAATACACCCTGCATATCTTGTGGATTGAACGTGTAAAAGAATGAGATGGAATACATTACACAGCGTATCTCACTTTCGGGATCTCCTCCTGCGCGTTACTTTGTAGTCTCCGTGCAGGAGGAGTCGCTATCTATCAAAATACTGACTATTTGGATCACACTTCTAATGTCTGCGAGGATACTAATTTAAGAACAATTAACATAACTAAATCTGCGGTAGGAGACATCTGTGCTGCAAGATACATTTCTTAAGGAGTAAACTCCAATCGTGCGTCGTAGCTGACACACACCCTTTTTTTTGGAACATCACTGCTGAAAACCGAAAATTCACTAAATCTAGTGAAAAAATCACTAAGGTGGCAATGCTCAGCAATTGCAACACTTGTCAGTCATCTATCAAACTTCTCCTCTTTTTTAAGTTTTACACGTGAGGGTTGGCATCAGCCATTCTGCCATTAGTCTAGTTTAAGTTTGCATCAAGTTACCTGATTTAGAGAATCGGGTTTTAATTATTCCATTATTCAGCATTTTGCCATACGTCGTCAAAAGGTCGTAAATGACTTTCTACATACACATACTTCGCATGCACTAGCTAATAAAGGAACCTCAAAAATGTGCTTTATTGCCAAATTAGCACGGCCAAACTGACCCAAACTATGCGTTTGTTGGTAGTAACGCCGTACCTATGTCAAAATATACCTACTACAAAAAAGTACCGAAATAGTGTCTAACTTTTTTAATTTGTGAAGGATGACACATGAAAAAAATATCCTAGGAATATTATAAAACCAATTTAAATATATTAACTACTATTACTAATTACTACGTACCTTTAATTAAATATTGACAAATAACCTTCTTAGTTCTTTCTTTCACTTTAACCCGTACCTAAGTTAAAGACAAAACGGATGCTTAAAGAACATAGCCAAATTTCAAAATCAAAATTACTTTTTAGACCAGAACATAGTGGGGCATTCGTTTGCAAAATTGTTATAATTCACATTTTTTTTAAAAAAAGTTCGGGAGGTATCCCTGATTATAAAAGTGTAAGATGACACTTAATATCTTTTGATGTTATTGTTTAAACAACGAAAAATTAAATAAGCAAGAAAAAATACATTTTTTGCAATCAATTATTTTTTTTATATTCTTTACAATATTTTGAATGAAAAAAGTACTTACACCCATTATAACATCTCCAACCCATTAAGTGTTATGAATGTTTTAAAATTAAAAATCACCAAAAATTCTGATTTTCTCGAATTAAATAACATACCATAAAAATTAAAATGCTATAATTTTTCTTTTTATATGAAATATTTAAACAAGTAAGTAGATTTGAAAAATTTTAGTTTGTTATATGTTTTATTTACGTTATAACAATACGCTTCCTACGCGCATGAGAGAAGTTTTGAGAGAGAAGTATTATTATCTCACTCACAACTCTATGTATAAGATGAGTGAGAGAAAGACCGATGACACGCTTGAAACCTTTTTATGCTGTTTTTCAGCAATAATACCTTAATTTTGTGGTCCTGCCGTCCGGGACTCTTTCTGGGTTCTTTGTAACAAGTGTTGGAAGACCGGCAGAGTACCTGAAGACTGGCGACGTGCGGTCATCGTGCCCTTGTAT
>NJDD01000258.1:36135-48517 GCA_002245505.1 Calephelis nemesis
CTACAAAATAAATCAACTTGATTAATTATAACTACTTGAAATAAAAAATATATGATTTGTGGGGACATGCCAAAATGACTGTTGTGCTCTGTTTTTGAAACTCCTCGGGTAGGTATGTAGGTATTTTGTTAAGAATTACGTTTTTAATTTTGTAACATCTTTTGAATGGACTTTTCGATTTGAATAACTCAAAAAGTAATCTCAAGGTATTGAAACAGTCTTGAATATAAAATGATGATTTGGATTAGAATTAATAGGAAGGTTTGGATAGCATGTTCCGAATACGACCACTACTTTTTAAAACTTTTAAAATGTATAAAAGTCGTAATATTGCCTAACTGTAATAGTTAGATATATGGTGTCGAGAACTTTTTTGTAGAATGGTTTTCGCAGCGCATGCGGGGACAGACAAATGTCTGTTGAATAAAATAAAATTAAAAAATAAAATTAAAAAAAATTAGCTATTAGGTAAATACCTAATAGCTAATTTTTTTACACCTTGTGTTAAGTTTTTGAATTTTTAGTAGGGATCCCTAATTTTTTCTAGTTACAAATATAGCCCATGTCCGTCAGGGATAATGATGGCTTTTAATGTAATCGGATGGACGGAAATCGGATTTTAATGTAATTTATATGGAACCATCCCGGAATTATAACCTACCACTCAATAGCCAATACACAATAAAAAAACATACATTCGAATTATGCTTCTTCTAACAAATATAATAAGTAATGGATTTCTGCAAAGTAACGCCTGATTCAATTAAATATGCACCTCCTTTTTAGACTCATTTAATTACATGATTTCACTTATTACAGTACGCTAAGTGCATGAGTATTGGTAGGACTTAAATCTCCCAACGCTTAAGGCACGAACCTTACGGTTGATGGATCCTGCTGGCTGCTACCGCTTTTTACTATGCTTCGGCCTTCGATTGAAACTTGTGACTCAAAAGTGTCGAAGCCACAGCCGAAACCGAAGTTGTGAAAAAAATCGGAAGTTCTGACATATTGGAACTAACGTCTAAACTCTGTAACAACCCAAAGTTATTGTTACCTCTAAGTCTGTCCAGTCATTTGAGGTCAAAGAAACAGCAAGTATGCTCGCTGCATGCAAGTATTCAGTCACAAATGAAACAGATGTTCTATCTGACTTAAACTAACATTTATTAATCGAGTTGTGATTGCAGTTTCGTAATACAATCCTTGGTTTGTTATTTACACACTTGGGATTTTCAAGTTCAAAGTTAGACACATTATTGAATATTCAAATAATAGTCATGACTTAAAATTATTATTACAATTTTATTACAGATAACCTATTAATATTTACATAAAAGTGAGAAATAATCCCAATTAGGTATCACAAACTCAAATTTGTAACTTATCGAATTTAAATCTTATTGAGCCGTTACCATCAGTTGGTATTGATTACGTTTGGTAAGTTATGTGAAGAAATCTATGACACTTTTGGTCTGAATATGAGTTTATCTTAGTTATCACTTGAGGTGCTGTTCGAAGTTTTCATACAAATAATTTACGTCTAGTAAACTTGACAAGTGAACTCATGGTAAGGGCACTGATTTCACCTTGCGCCATACAATACACATCTACACGTTTAGGTATCAGTTTGAAGTGAGCTAAATATTTCAATCAGATATAAATATTTGTAAAATACATACATTATCGCTTAAAAAGTTTTACATTTCCCGATTACAATACAAGAGCTACAGAAACATGTATTACTTTGATCATAATACTTAAAACACAAGGAATAGCAATGTCAAAATGCCACAAGGCATGCATATTTATTTTTTTAATTAATATGATTGACTATTTGAATATTTTTTTCTGTACATCACGTAACTTCTTAACGTGGTAATCCTCTGCATTGACATACATATGAATATTGGAATTTAAAAATGTTTTTTTGTGTGAAATCTAATTTGCATCTGACCCAATTTCTGTTTATGTAACACAAATTAGTAGTAGCATCACTTTTTTAATGCACAATACGTAATAATAATTTATAGTTCTAACTGTAAAATAAGTTACTAAAAACAATAGTCTCATGATTGATTTTACTTAATATATTAATTACATATAAGTAGTATTAAATTCTAACTTGACTTAGCAATAAATACCAATAGATACAAATTTTACATTACTATACAAATTAGTACGAAATTGACTGTATATTTAAGCATCCCAGTGTGGATATTTACAGCTATACTTAATTATTCCTAATGAAATTGTCTCAAAGCAGGACTGGAACATTTCCTAAATTTGAGGTTTTGATTATCAAATTAATACATTTTTAAATGCACTGTTACTATGTTCGACAGACGAAATATCTTAATTACTTTACTATTCTTACGCAGGTGTGAGTTTTTAAGTAAAATCGAGTCTACTTGCTCGCCACAATATGAGCTATTGCTTAACTTCTTAACATTCTAGTTACAACAAAACAGACACTGTATGATTATTATAGATGTCTGTGTGTTAGTTTCAATTTTTTTACAATACATAACGATATATGTATTAATACCATCAAGTAACACCAATATCAAAAGCGTATAATTTTCCTACTTCAAGGTTGGCTCAATTTGTGTGATTAATATAGCGATATGTGATGGTTATATTTTGCTTATTAAAAGAATTTTTATAAAACGAAAAATCCTAATTGTACAAAAAGTACTGTTAAAGTATTTATATAAGATAAGCATTTTAATTTAAACACATATAGCAGTATTTAAAATAATAATAAATATTCTAAGCAATGTCACAATCTATAGCAATAATAGCCATGGTTTGTATACCAAACTTCAGTTAAATGCTAGTAGAGGAGACTCAATAAGTAAGTTGGTCTCCTTTCTCTTTTATATAATATATTAATGTCAATAAAAATAAATTAAATTATGTCATATGTATATTAAGTGATTTCTCTTTCATCTCTAAACCAATTTTAAAATATATTTTTTTTGTTCGAAAGAGTGTACTTCCTTATGGTTTCATTGCTACTAATTGCTAAATAATTAATGTTTGTGTACCCAGATAAGCGACTTTTTAAAAACAAATTCAGTGTTTTGCAGTTACACTGCTTTTAAATTATTACATCCATAATATTATATTTAGCAATAAAAATTAATTATTTAATTTCTAATGGTATAAGTCTCATTTTTATCCACTTCCACAGCTGGAAGTGGCTGACACTGCTATTGTTCATCCACTTTAAAAGTTGGGTAATGGCACGAACTATTAATAATAATTTCACTGATACTAGACACCGGTGGGGCATGCGTAGATTCTATGGTGGCAATTGTCACAGGGGCTGTGTACACTTTGCCACTGTGAATCGTTGAACTATGAGGATTAGCAGTAAACACTGCACAGGTAGAATTTTGTTCTATTCTTGGTTCACTTATAATGCCCATTTTGACTTCAAATATAACATCCTGTATTTTCTTTTTAGCTACAAGTAAGTTTCTTTCACCTTTCAATGAACGTAATTCGTTTGCAATATATTCCCCAAAAACAGAAAATTCATCCCTATTTCCTGAAGAGAAGGATACATCAGATTTCAATGAATTAAGAAGTTCGGAGCGATCAAGTTTTGTTGAAGACAGTTGTGGAGACTCATGTTTGTTATCAGAATTTTCATTACTTGGTGCAGTACCATTTAGTTCTGAATGATCATACTGAAATGATAAAATTGTACAATTTTAGAACAAAATTATAACTAATGAACTACCTATTTCTTACTTCACACAGTCTCAGTCCTTTAGGAGGAGTCCTTTTAGATAAAAAAAATTACATAAAAATAGCCTAATTTATTAATTTTCAAAAAACATTTTTGCATTTAAATATTGGTATTATTTTAAGGTAAAGTATATTAATATTTAGTCAAGTGTGTAATGCAGTAACTTTACTACTACTACTACCAACTAGGTCCTTGTTTGGTCCTAGTAAATCAGAGTAACAAGTTGGTAACACCCAGTCACCAATATACTTGATGTTTATAAACACAATTTTGACTTACATATGTAACTGTTTATTTCTTAATTATATTTTTTCTAGTTGAAGTTGAAGCTAGCCTCAGAAAAATGGCTTTTAAATGGCTACCACAGAGAAATTTGCACTAGATAAAAGTTTTATTTTCCATTTTTATTATGTTGAAGATTAAATTCTATTTTGTTATTATCATTTTGATAAAAAATGGTACATTAAAATGAAGTTTAATAATAATAAACTTGTGAACTATTTACCATAAAAGTTTAAAGTTATAAGATGTCAAATCTAGCACAACAAATAAATTATTCCTTATTACGCATGGTCATCGCATTACACCTGAACAGATGAACCAACTTTGCCGATTCTTTTCTTGTTGTGTTAGTTATTGTCGAGAAAAGGTTTTTATGAATAGGAAAATTGAAACAATGCTTTAAATCATACAAACTATTAGTAGCTGTTAATGTCAAGCAATACGAAGTTCACCGGGTCGGCTAGTATTTAATAAAATAGTTATGATTTATTAAAATGCTTACCGTCTGTAGAACTCGATAAGGTTTGTTTGAGTCTTTCATGAAGTGCAAATATTCATAAGCGTACCAATTACTAATATAAGTTTCCTTCGGGACCTCAAAATTAGCTCTTAGTTCCCGTGCAGCCTCTCTGTTATATTGTGTTCTTAAATGCTGTATCTTTTTGGTTGCATCTGAAACTGTTATTCCTAAGATATCTGCAATTCCTCGGAGCTCTTCTCTCCTCTTTTGTTTGTCTCTTCGCGTATCGCACAATGAAGGATTCCACAAGTTTGCATTTAACTGCAGTAGCTCGATCAGTTGGAGAGTTTTGTCTTTTGACCACTCCATTTCAAATAATTTAGTCAAAGAATAAACGTGTCATTGGATTAATAGTGAAACTGGTCTAATATTTGACGATCAATCGATGGATTGTTTGTAAAATTAAACAGAATTCGGCCTTCGCCCCCATTTGTCATTTGTCTCTTTTCAAATGTCAATTATGCCATTGTCATTTGTCACTTGTCTTTTTTTTAAGTTAGTAGTTAATTTGTCCCTTTCTGGGACCGGCTACGGCGACTTTTAGGCCAATCTGCCATGTCTTCGGTATTAATAAGTCTTTATTTCAGTCACTAGTCACTATTTACAAAGTCACGTCACGGTCTTGAGTAAAGCGGTGGTGGTTTTACACAAGCTCACTTTGGGGAGATTTGGCGGCAGCGAGGAAATTCACGATACACTAATTTCTTCATGATTATTTCATTTGTGCACGTTCACTAAACAAAACTAAACTAATTCCCACCTAAATTAACTAGTCTCACTCAATATAAACACGAAATTCAATAATTATGAAAAAATACGACCATCTTCATTCACGATGGCGCCAAAACTTTTTTTTTTAAGTTTATTTACCCCATTCTGGGGCCGGCTAAAACCTTTAATTGTATTTTTTTAGGTTTTGGCATTCACGTTAGTATTTAGCCATTAGTCAAGTAGAAATTTGCATCGAATTTTATATCAATTTCAATTAATTATAATTAGTCATCAGTCATAAGTCGTCAGGGAGTCATGTCAGGCTCTTGGGTAAAGGGTGGCTCATTCCACAAGCTGTGTAATGAGATTTGGCGGCAACGAGGAAATACACGATACGCTAATTTCTTAATAATTATTTCATTTGTGCTCATTCACTGAACAAAATTGTACAAAATGCCACCAAAATTGACTAATTTCACTCAATATTAACACGAAATTCAATAATTATGAAAAAACTTCGGCCATCTTTTATCTCGATGGCGCCAAAACTCATATCAATCGAGTCAATATCAGAGCTTTCTTATAATTCATTTGTCCTTTTTGGAATCGTCTCAGAACTGTAGGTCGTGCTGCCACGTCTTTCGTATTAGTAAACTCTTTTTTCTCTAGTTACTTATTTTCTACGCATTTCGTAAGTATTATTTGTTACAGTTATTGGTCGCTATATAATGTCATGTCAGAGTCTTGAGTAAACCGGCGGAGAGTTTCTTCAAGCTTTTTTTGTACGTATTTCTTTTCTGAGAATTGGCGTCAACGAAACACTATACACGAATTACACTGTACACTAATATCTGAATAAATAATTCACTTGTGCACTTTAACTGAACAAAATTTAAGTAATTGCCACCTAAATTAACTACTTTTACTCATAATATACTATACTACTATAGTCCGTGGAATTTTGGAGTATAATAGTGTGATTTGGAACCCATGCTATCAGGTGCATTGCGATCGTGTTGAACGTGTGCAAAAACGCTTTGTATATTATTTAACATATAATGATAATCACTGTAGATCTCTTACCTCTTATGCAGAGCGATTGAGCTATTTTAGGTTGCAGTCTTTGCAATGCCGGAGGAAAATAGCAGATTGTTTGTTTTTCTATAAAATATTGCATAGTTACATTGATTCTCCAAAACTTCTAGAACATATTAATTTCAAGATTCCTAGACCCATGTCACGATTGTGCAATCGTAAAACTTTATATTTGCCCAACGTTAAAACTAACTTGGGTCGGCATTCGCTGACATATCGTATGCTTTCGACAATGAATGACTGTAGTAATTGCGTGGACATCTTCAGTGGTTCCCTAGCTTCTATAAAAAAAAACGCTAAAAAATTATTTTAGTATTTAATAGTCACATTTTAAGTTTTTATAGCTTAGTTAAACTAATTTTTAATATATTTTAGTTTTAGTTTGTAATAGTTTTCAAATTTATTTTTTGTTTTTTCCACTTACTTTTATTTTAAGCAAGCTGTGTTTACATCTAGAAGAGTGCAGTTTATAAAGTATTGAAATCTATTGTACGTATATATTATGTTGTAAAAGCTATATCTCGGTTTTGTAGACCTAATAAACAAAAAAAAAATTACCAAGTTCAATAAATTTAGGAAAACTACAACGGCCATCTTCCTTGTGTTTGAAAACTCCTCTTGTTTTTTTAATTATACTGTTTTCTCATTCTCTCTGGAAACTTTGGAAATGCTGCCTCTTCATTCGTAATTGATATAAGTAAAGATATTTCTTTTACAGAGAAGTAACAGTATTTTGGAACGTGTAATTTGGTACTTCATTTTTTCCTTCCTTTAGGTTTTGGCATTCGCGTTAGCATTTTGCCATTACTCAGGCTCATATTATAGTGAGATTTGGCGGCAACGAGGAAATACACGATAGCGTAATTTCTTCACGATTATTTCATTTGCGCACTTTCACTGAACAAAATGCCACCACAACTGACAAATTTCACTCAATTTACTAATAATTAGTTCCCTTATATACCTGCTATAATACGTTCAATAAAGAAGGTCATCAGTATCAGCACATTAAGACTGTGGTATCAGTATGTATGAAAACGCCGCTTTTTTGTAGTCATTCGAATTTGGTTGGATAACCATTGTTTACGTTGCTCTTTCGATTATTGTTTATATTTACTTAATGCGAAATATTTCACAATAGATATTTATCTAACATATTATTTGACTAAACGCACTAATTTTTTGTTAACACCTAAACATCTTAGGTTGAGACAGTAATTTGTGCAATCACGTCAAAGTTAGAACGCCGTTTTTTGACTTTAATTCATATTATTCAAAAACGCATGTATGTAGGATTTTGATTTTTTTTATGGTAAATATACACACGTTAAGAAGAACCGAATACAGTTTTCGGTGACCTTATATATTTTCTCATTTAGGCGTTACGTTTTTTTTTGATTTTTGAAAAAACCGCGATTACTTGAAAACTATAAATAGTTTTTTAAATCTAATTTTGTCACAAATTCGCACAAATTAATAGCTATTTGTGCGTGTTTATTCCACATGCGCACATATAATAGTCTTTGAGATACACGTAACACGATTTTACAAAACGTTACCGCAGCAGGAAACGCAATATCTCGAAAACCTGAAGACGCACAAATTTTATTTTTAGCGCACAAATATAAGCTCTTTGCTCATACACAATTTTTAACTCTCCGATAGTTTAGATTTTTCTTGCTAGGGTAACGTTACCCCAGCTAGAAGTGTTTTTTCCGTTTATTTCCAAAACGACAACATGCACAAATTTTTTATTCGGCGCACATTTACAGCACATCGAGCACTAATTATCTGTCTCACTCATATCAGTCTAGGTGCTACTTTCTAGCTGGGCTAACGCACACGCAGGTAACAGTGTTAAAATTGCATGTTTGTCTATTACCTACTATATTTTAGTCAAGGCGGTTAAGTATAGGTTAGTATAGTAGGTTCTCAAGTGGCGGCCCCGCACCGGAGGACGTAGTGTTGGACGACCTCCCACTCGGTGGACTGATGATCTGGTCAAAGTCGCGGGGAGTCGTTGATGACCGTGACTTGTTACGCTCATTGGGAGAGGCCTATGTCCAGCAGTGGACGTCCTTAGTTTGATGATGATGCTAAATGGTAGTAGAAAGTTCTTCTATTTCAGCTGATTTCGGAGAAAAAAGAAACAAAATTCTACTTCATTGTCATTTATTTACACATATTATTTGTGAGGACTATCACATTATAAAACAAGTGCTTCATCAGGATAATTATATACACTATGTACAAATATTTTAAATACATCATTTCTTATCTAACATACATCTGTAATAAGACAATTTCAATATCAAGATTTAAGATATTTATTCCTAAAAAATTAACATACAAAAATGGGACCAGCAGATATTTTCTGAAATTTGGTACATTGTTGCTAAGCTAATTATGCTGTTTCTAAAATATTTATCTACCACAGATTTAATAATATACCTATTACGCCAATTTGGGAGGCATAATTATAATATTTTTTTGCGTAATAATTGTTTGCTTTTAACAATATGAAATTTACTTGAGTTTGGTCAAATGTGGCTTTTATCAAAATTGTCTTATTTCAAACCCGCTACTCAACAAAAACTTAAATAAACAGGAGTTAACGCCTCCTCATTTGACTACATTACAGGAACAAAATAATAGTATTTATACCAACATGGAAAGAACATTAATAGTATATACTTTAAAAAAGCTATGGTTCGTAATGGTACTTGTATTTAAATTACTTTATTGCGACTGGTAATCTTATTGCATAGAAAAATGCGAAATAATTCTACCAAGTTTTTACAATTTGTATTTTTGTACTTATATGAAATCCTTTAAATCTTACAAGCCAATGGTAGCTCACACAGGATTTCCTTCACCCACTCTTTCACCAACTATTTACACATTTGAAAACATTAAAGGAACAATAATTATAGTATTTATAAATAAACTTAAATTAATTTTGCATTTCTTGAAATAAATACAATCACATGTAATTTTGAAAATTGAAATCAACTTACACAAATAACAACAACATAATAAAACAAATTTTCACCACATAGACTTGGCAACAAAGTGTTCCATTTCAACCTACAGTAAGTATTTATAATTAATTAAGGTCCTTCGAAAATATATGCTCATCTCAGATCATATTTCAGTAATTATCTATATCTTACATAGATTCCTGACACAAATTACTTTTGTTTGTCTATATTATGGTATGTTAGCTCAGGGGTAAAAGCATACAGACTTTCCCTTTTATAATATTAGTATGGATATTCTCTGATAAAAGACAAAAAGTAATAACCATTACAATGCAACTGAGTTGTCTGTAACATAAAAACCTTTGATGTAATACTTAGGGTTATTATAAGCGAAATATAATTTAAGTAGGTACATTAATATTTGTTATTGAATAGAATATTCATCAATACGAAACTGGTATCAAGTAACAATAATGAAGAATCTAGTAATTTCACAACAGAAGTTTTGGTTACCAACATTTGAATTTATTTGGTTGAAATAGAAGACAATTTAGCCGAGATTCCATCAATGACAAAAGAGAAAACACAAATTTTCAAAACAAAATTCATAATAAAAACATTATGGTAAAATATTTACATTACAGGCTGCCTTATCTTCAATAATAATCAATATTAGAGTAAAAATTTGTATAGGCACTATAACTTCTACTATAGGACAATAAATCAACGGTTTTATTGCTGATAAAAATGCAATAGTTAATATAACAATAATATATATTGCTACCATAAGAAAGAAGAAATACAAGTAGAAAATTAAAATAGTGTTAAACTTACAGCATTTGTTGTTATGCTAATCTGGCATAGAGTAACTCTCTAACATATATTTATTAATTTGCACCATACTAACCAATTTAATTTGGCGTTTAATTTGGCAATTTTGGTGTTCCATGTAAGTTTACAGATTCACTGGACAATTTAATTATATCATTTAGTGTATCACTGGGCTATATAATATAATAATTGCTCATCAAAAAACCTAATGTAGGATTTCTAAGATCTACCTAAATTCTTAAAAAAATCAATGTCGTCTGGATTAGAAAACGAATTGAATTTGATATACAGATATATATTTATTTAGTTAATTGAGATTTTTAAATAATAATGATATGGCTATGGAGTTGTTTAATAGAAAAACCAAGATTATACATATTCTGCCGAGGCTAGCATTGAATATTACAATAATTAATATTTACTATACATTTATATGTAAAAATTTTGAAAAAAAATATTACCAATGTTGTTTATTAATTATTGTTTGTTTAACTAAACATTTAAATAAAATTAATTTTATTATCATTACCATTGCAAAAATTGTCAGTTATATGTTTAAATAATACTCTTACAGATAAGTTGAATTTTAAATTATGTGCAAGAAATATATATAATTTAAATAACCTAATAAAATGTTTACATTTTATATTTTTTGTATACACCGGTGGCTCCACATAAATTAAGACATTTATTATATATTCAGATCTTACATCACTTTCACAAGCACAAAAACATACACAACATAGACTATTTTGAAATTATTAACAGATTTATGTTCATAATAATCACAATTTGTTAAGAATGAATACAATATTGTGTTAATTATTTTCAAAATACTAAAACTGTTTTTTAATTTATTTTAGGTCATGGCTTAAATATGTCACCAAATTACCATTTATAGGGTTCAATTAGTGGTCAAACTATTTCTCAAATTATATTTTTCATTACATTAAAATTGTTACCGTTTCACATTTACTTGTCCACAAATTAAATATTAAAATGATGTATATATTTTTGTGCCTGCAACTAAACAGACAAAAATATAGTATGAAGCAAGAATGTAGTGACCCATATATATTTTTATAGTTTGCCATTGTATAGTACTTGCTATCTTATTAATAAACTCGGGAGTAAGTATGAGATGAGTGAGCTCTAAAGTAGAATATTTAATGTAATGTGTGACATATTTCAAAAATATACATTTTTTCTATTATCGGAGTGATAAGGTTTTGTACTCTGATGCCTCAAGACAATTTTTTAAACATTGTTTGTTAAACATAAAGACAACTTTATTTTAAGCTTCATAATGTTGAAAAAAAAAGAATGTTACATATGAATTTCTGGGTACTAATCAAAGTATACCAGTATGATATTATGCAAACTAATTGCACTAGCAATTATTAATAATGCAATACAAAAACCTTATGGCTTTATAGTCTATATACATATTGACTGGTGATCAAATGCAAACCAGACTTGTGAGGTTGGGTGTATCATTGCTATATCAGAGTAAACCTTACAATTCATCCATTACATTTTAGTATAAAAAAGTTATTTTAATAAGTAACAAGTACACATAACTTGGTATCTTATGTACCTAACATCAAATCACTATCTATAATAGAATTATCTACTGAAACAATTCAATCACAATCTGATTTTCAAATAAGTGTAATTGTTCTTCATGTAAGTTCAACTTTTTTTACCCCGAGTTTTTTATTAAGACTAGATTTGATACATCTAAATATTTACACATTTTAAAAAATTGTATACAGAGGAGGTATAAGAACCAGTCAATATTATAATTAGTTCAACAAATAATAAACATCCTAGATATAACAATTGACAAAACTATGTCTCTGTAATCAAGATGGTGGTCACAATGTGGTCGTATTACTTAACACACTAATATATACACACACACGTACAATTCTCAATTAGGCCTACAAGAGGAAACTAAGGGTTCTCCGACCGATACCTTGAACAACTAAATAAATACTAGCTACCTAAGTACACACAATGTCCGGTTAACACATGTCTACGTCGTGTCGAAGGGTCGATTTTTACGAGGTTTGAAAAAACCCTTATCCGTGCGACATTCTCGAATCGTGATCGTTTGAAGGTTGACGGTGACATCCGTTATGAATATTTGGTCAGCCACTGGCGACCGCGCCATCCAGTAGGCAGCGCCTCGGTGGGGAG
>NJDD01000258.1:48554-58984 GCA_002245505.1 Calephelis nemesis
CTCTTCTTCTGGTTGAGGGGCGGGTGGAGGTGGTCTGGCGCCTTTCGGCTCCGCTGGAGCGGTGGCGGTCGGTTGAGAATCCGTTCGCCTTTCTCTTTCTAAGGGTGCGTGTGTGTCGGCTTCTTCCGGTGAATGTGGCGCTCTTCTGGGTCCAGTTCTGGGCGCAGCAGCCTCTGAGGCGGGAGATGCGGGTGCTGCAGCACCACCACCGGGTGGTGCCGCGGGAGGAGGCGGCTGACTCCGTCCGCCGTTCACCTTCGCAGAGTCGTGTTTCTTTACTGATGGACTCATGGTGATAGTGACTCCAATCTTTCCTGATTCCCTGGACAGCACTTCTGCCTTGCGTTTTCCTGGTGGTGGGTGTCGCTCTTCGGAGCCACTGCGTGCTCGCTCTACGGGAGAATGTTCTCTCTCCCTTTTCCTGCCCTGTCGTCGGCTTTCGTCTCCTTTCTCGAAACTGCGAATGAGCCTCGGATCCAGAATGTTCTCCTCCGGCTCCCAAGTATTGTGTTTCGGCTTCCACCCTTTCCATTTCACGTAGTACTCCACTTTGTTCTGGAAAGTGAGAAACGCTTGGTTATTTACTGCACATTATAACGCGGGCGCCTCGCGGCGCTGATGTGGCGTGACTGGCCGGTGGCGTGCACCGGCTGGGGTTGAACCCGTGCTGATTATTCGCAATTCCCACATTTAAAATGAGCAAGGAACTTAACAACATAAAAGTAATGCTTTCCTGCAAACTGAACTTTTAAACTCAATTATATTTGAAGATAACTTATAACTCTGTTCTTTCTTTCAGGAACAAATACGAATGATTCCGTTTAGCAGGTACGTAGGTACTGAAGTTTTGTATAGTTTTTTTATGTACACCGATAAATGTTTGATATGGACCAGCCGTGATGATGATGATGTTGATCCAAACCTGCCTTTGTAGTGAAGTAGAAGGTATGAAATTTTCGATTTTCAGAAATGAATTACTAGGTACTCACTCACTACCTACCTACCTAGATATGAAGTAATCTATGGCCGCTTGTGTTTTAATAACTTTTCAATAACTAAACCACTAAACTGCACACACATTAATACATTTTTGACACAATCAGAAGTTACTCAGTCTGGAAATAGGTATATACCTACGTTTAAATGGCTACTAACAAATTTAGTGAGTGAGATCTGTTACTCGACGAGAGTCAGATTAACCAGTATTACAGTCCTGACTTAGTGAACCTGTTCCAAGAATAATGTATCCAAAAATATGTTAGGGCACTGACTAAAAATACCTGACCTGGGACTGTCGTGAAATCCTAAAACAGTATTGATTAAATACTGCTGCCTCAGTTAAAACACGCCTTTATTTTGCTTGCAATAAGATCGTCTAAATAGCGCTGGGAAAAGTCATATTGCGAAGTAGTAAAAACCGCGAGGTTAGCAACACATTAGCTATTCAAAAAAATGGTTTGGCATAAGAAATTATATTTTGCTTCGGGAACGAACAGTTACAGTTACGAACAACGAAAATAATAGCTACTAAAACTTAGATACACTTAAAATAATGAAACATTATTTTCACACAGCTATAACATACTATATCTAATTAATTACCCACCTTCATGCACTAACATTTCACCACATTACCGTATACAATATAATAAATAAACAAATTGGGCAAAATTCTGTTTGATTGAGGCATACAAAAAGTTAAAAAGTGTACGGGTTGGCGGGTTTGGGCGCACCTGCCTCGGCCAGCTGTCGCGACTATCTACCCCTGGGATCGAACCCGAAACCGACACTAGCGACTCCTGTCCGAATTCACGAGGACTTTTTTTTGTTAGCAACTAGCTGACCCGTCAAACTTTGTTAGCCCTTATAGCTAACGATATGTAACATTACGAGTTACTCCCATATATGCCTAATTTACATAAGAACCATACATTACAGTTTATAAAAATCGATAGAGCTGTTTCAAGTTAGAAGTGTGACCATACACACCGCGATACGAGATTTTCCTACATAACATTAACTGTATACCAGGAATATTAACAGGATAAATTACACAAACGACGAACCAAAGCATATTTAAGCTAACTATAGCCAAGTAGCAGACAAACAACATAGCGACCATCAGGAAGTGGGAAAGGGGCGGCGTGCCAGCGTTGAACTGAACAGGGCCATGGCACAAAATATAGATAGGCTGAAGTGAAGTAGGTATCTAATTACCTAATTAAAGAATATTATCTAAACAATATCACTAAACGTGTTTAAAATATATGTATACTTTGTCTAGCAGACCGAGTCATGCAAATTTAAGTAAAAGGCTCAACGAATTTCACAAAATTTTATTTATAAAGGAGGTTTTGGAGATGAAACATATTATAAAAAAAATGGGACAAGCTCGGTTCTATAGGGCGGTAACCCTTTTGTCAAATTGCTCCTCTAATATAAGTTTACTAGATCTAAAAGTGAGTAAATAAGAGTCTTTACACCCGTATCTCCGAAAAAAGCGGTGGTGTCACCAATCCGGAAGACATGCAGGACTCTTGCCAAATAGTCTAACGGACGGAGTTGTTATCCAGACTACAAATCTACAATTCCACTAGTAGGCGATGGAGCTGTCACATTATGCATTTGCAATATTTGTATAACGTGTAGATTACTACTAAGATTGTAGTAGTATTTTCCAGTATTTACCGACTCTTCAAATACATATATGATACATTACCAAGTAACAAACAATAAATCGTACTAGTACCTATAAAATGATACAACAGATAGGTATCTTTATTTTCTTAAGTTATGTTTTCAGCAGAATTTCAGTGTGGGTCAATTCACATTGTACTTGTACACAAATATTTATTGTACACTAGCTGTTCCGGCGAACTTTCTTCCACCCGTTCAGTTTGTATGGGAAAAGTAAAATGTTGTTTTTCTTAATTTTCTCGCAAGATTTTACCTTTTTCTTATCTTTTAAACCTTCCCTGGACTTGAACAAATAATTCAAAACCAAAATTAGCGAAATCGGTTCAGCCGTTCTCGAGTTTTAGCGAGACTAGCGAACAGCAATTGATTTTTATATATATAGATAATTCTTATGTTATTATAATAATATATTTTTCGGATCCGTACTTCGTATATACCTACCTAATTAAAGAAAAACCAGGTTGTTTTACAAAGCAATATGCGTACCTAATATATTTGTCAGAATTAGGTTAACCATTAAATATAATCGTAACTACGTTGACCATGTAATCATAGAATTTACATAGTCCTACTGCTTTCCTATGTAGACTGACTAGGTGGCTGAGTTTGACTACTTGTCCGTTTTAATAGTACCACCTTTCCTCAGCGTCAGAGCGTGGCATTTTCGTTTTTAGTTTTAAGAGGTAGGAAAACTTACACAAGATGCTGTTGGCATCGTACCTTAATCATCTTTTATACAGCGTCTATTTCTTATCAATAGAAAATACATGTGTGTTAAATTTATATCTATTACATACTAGCTGCCTGTGCCGGCTTCGCTCGGATGGTAATTTTTTTATCATATATTAAGATGTAAGCTATCCTATCTTTCAAGTTGGATCAAACTGCAAATACGGTGTGTAAATTTGATTGGAAACGGTTAAGTACTTTACGACGAATATAGTCCGGTGAATTTGTAAAAACCTCGCGGTTAGCAACATATTAGCCAAGTAAAAAAAAGTCCATCGCGGACAAACAATGTGACACGCAATTTATATTATATATTAAGATTAAGAAAAAAGTATTTCTTAAAGGTTTTGATACATACATATTTTCTCGCCAAGTCCCTTAGGGAGTAGACAGTGTTTCGAGTGCCAAATGTCACGCTTCTTCTTATACACCTGCCTAGCTTCCTTCACAAACTTTTTTTACACTAACAATTTCTTGCAATCCCAAGGTTTTCGATAATAAATGAATGTGCAGTGTAACGAGAAAGAACGCTTCGAACACCTGTGGGGACCTAAATCACAAGTGCAACCCATTATAATAAATACGTGAACCTTTCTCTTAAGTTCTGGTTAAGTTGATATAAATAACAGTGAACTTTAATCATTCAACTTAAAGCTCAGAATCGTAGGCCCTGAGGGGTTCATAGGGCGTTACTGTATGGACAAAACTCTCGCGTCTTATTGGTTTTAGATATGGAGGGTGAGTTTGAAAGTGAATCACACTGTGACTTTGTACGGACGTCCGATATAAATTGAATTTCAATTTAAAACTACTTTTCGTAGAAGTTTCAATGGGATAAAGATATTTCTATTACGAAATAAGTTCTTATTTTGGTAATAACTACTTACCTTGTTTGCTTATGCTATTCAAAAATATTTAAACGTTCAAACTTTTATACTCGTAGATATCAAACATATTATATGGTTAATTAAACATATATAAGTGAAGATACTTTTAAAAACCAATTTGTTATTATTCAAGCTACCTCTAGGAAAAAGAATTAATGAACCGCAACGTTGTAAAGAAGGTAGAATTGGTATTTTTGCAGTTTTTTTGCTTAAATTATGTCACAGCCGCATAAGATTTAAGTAAAAGGCAAGTTATTCGTAACCAATAGGACAACGAATTGTTTTTATTTAGTAGGTAGGTATTGAAAGGCAAACCAACAGACCTGTTTTCTAACAGTGTGTTCACATAACTAAATCATTTTTAACAAATTATTTCTGAAGATTTTGTTTCTAAACAACAAAGCAAATAGTAAACTAGATGTAAAAGTGTACTGTAAGTCGATAGGTATACAACCTAATTATTTCTCAAAGTAATAGAAAACATTTATTGATAAAAGCCGGAACACTTTATAAACTTGTTGAAAACCTGTTTTAATAAATACTAAATCGCTCAGGCATTATCCGAAAGTGGCGTCAGGTTTCTATATCGGAGTGTTGGTATGAAAAAAGCAGATAAAGAGAGACTAGGCAAGAATCGTGACACCTGTTACTCAATACTTTTTATTTAGTACGCAAGTGAATTTGTGTGAAGATATTTGTTATGTGTGTGTAATAATTATTTTACTACCCAGGTAAGTATTTAAAGAATCCAATAAGTCATAAATGTCGGCCTAGCTGTTCTTGAGTTATGCCTACATCTGTGGTGTTACCAACTCGACTTGGATTAATTAATGTATACCTACCTATGATACACAAGGCCGACAAAATGGCCAAGTCAGTGAGTAAAGAGAGCAGAGAGTGTCGAGTGCCAGAACTCACGATCCTGACAAACCTGTCTTGCTTCCTTCACATTCATAACCCTTTTCATACAAACACGCCAGTTTCAGAGACTCTTGACACCACCCTCGGATAATATCCGATTCTCCCCGGGATCTCCATTCACAGACTATAATGTCAACTTAAAGCTTAAAGTATGTTAATCTTCGTTTATTTATAAGCGCTACAACGTCAGTGATCAGATGCATTTCCACGATCCAGGTTTAGGGGTAGGGTAGCCGGTAGGTAATTTAGGCAATAGGTTCAATATCCCAGTCTTAGGTTGGCAAAGCATCTTTAAAATCTGGGGTATCTTTAGGCAAAAGGTATCTTTTGTTTTAGTTTTCCTTTATATCCAATAAAAAAACCGAAAAAAGAAACAAACCGACTATCTTAACAATTAATAAAAACTAACATCCTTCATAACAAAGGCTTCATAAGTCGATAGCGTAACAAAAAATCGAAAAAAAATTAAAAAGGATCATTGGGACGTCCGAACAAGGTAAGATCGAGCGACTGCACCGCGATTGGATGGCAGGCGGTGAGAGGGAGAGGTGCTCCGCCCCCGCTTCGTCTCTCTCCACCCCCGCAACCTGCCACACAAGTTGTGCCACCCACACTCCCTTATTATCCAACCCACAAGGTTGATATTCCACTATCTGGGCGTGTTTTGGCTGTGTTGGTTGTAATATTGCCATGGGCGGACCACGTCTCGGGATCCTAGACGCCAATTAGCCTATTGTACTAATTAAAATGTTAATAATAGATAATTAGTGTTGGTCGAGACCGGTTTTATGGGGAACGCTCTTCGGACCTCGGTTATTCATTTCATTTCTTAATTAAGTGTGGTAATTTGTACACATAGGAAAAGGGTATCTAGGTATCTGGAGATTTGTTTTTTTGTAACATGTAACGATAAGCAGATAGAATCCTGAAAGATGGTGAGATGCCGATCTTTGGCTGAAGTTTAAAAGATATTTGTTAAAAAAACTACAAGGACTGATGTTATTGCGGCAGGAATATACACCCAAGACTGAGACGTTAAACGTTTTGCGTAGATATGGTCAAACAGTTATAAAAAAATGATAAAGACAAGCATTTTCATATTTTTAAAAGCACCATTACACAGTATCTCGCTAAATCTTGTTCCATACTCTAGGGTTGCCTGGAAGAGATTGCTGACTTGGCGATAAGGTCGCCTTTGTGTATCTTGTAATTTATGTTTTACTTGATGTGTTTGTTTTTTTTTTACATTTCATTTTTTCCCATTCCGTGACGGCAAGAAATTCATGCCGACGAAAGATACCACAGGCGGTACTGGTACGTTGCCAACCTGAGGCCAGGATGTCAGGCCTCGAGCAAAAGTAAGTTTACCTACCGGCTAATTTACCCTCCGAACCGGAACACTTCATGGCAAGCACTGACGTTATGGCCAGAGCAATAGGTAAGGCGGTGGTACCAATCCGGGCGAGTTGTTGCGAAACTCTACGACGGTAAGCCTATGCTCGCCTTTCACGAGTTGCCTGGCAGGAAGGCAAATGGTCTATTCTGCAAAGGAGTCCGGACAAACACGGGTAAAAATTCTCTGTATTTGGTGTGCAATAAAGAGTTATTGTATTAACGTTACTGCTGCAGAAATAGATAGAAAAGGCCAAGGTCTCAATTAGAGCAAGTACCTATTTGTGTGCGTGATTTCTTAAAAACTAAAAACAAAACATTTTTACTGTTTCGGAATACAAATAGGAGAGAAGAGAAAGCGAATCTCCTAGTGGTAGGAAGCAGGTACCTTTAATTACAGATACCGTCAATTATAAATAGCAAAGATGGTAATATTGTGGTGCCAAACTAAGGTTGAGATGTACAACCTTTTACAAGAGAAAGTTTAATGCTTTCCAATCCCCCTGCTTAACGAAACATAAATGAACTCCATTGGCATCTTTTCGGTTGACTCCTCGCAGAATTCTCTCTCCTACTTAGAGCCAAGATGTTATTGAGAAATAAAGTAAGCGCTCGTCTCTTATGAACCCCTTAGTAGGAAGGAGTAACTAAGCCTAAATTCTTCAAACGCGCTCAGAACTAACACGACAAATTTGGTACGAAATCTCGTATCTTTGTTAGAACAAGTTCTCAGCTGCACTTTAACCTTTTCCTTGCACTAGGCTTACCTATTAATAAATCTTTTTATTTGTCCCTAATAAGAGTAGACAGGACTAGACTAGACTGGACTTCAAAAATCTGTTTTAGGTATGTATATTTTCTAATTGCATATTCCATACAACAGCTTTGGTGTGTCAAATGGTATGTAAACAAAGAGTTTGATTACTTTTTTATATTGTCGGTACATGTCAATGTTTTTTTCTGTCACAGTTAGTCAAAGATAGAGTTGATTCAAGAGGGAGGTATAAATGTTTAATAATATAGAAGTTTGTCCATTCGTGTGAAACTGGGACAGGCTGCTAGTTTATTTTAAGTAGGGAAGAGTGGGGTCACTTGATCAGGATTTTGTTCAAATCAGCGTGAGGTCCATTCGAAGCAAAAATAAGAAATGAGTTATTCATAAGTCGGTAGTTCATTTATTCAGCCACATATTAGGACAAAAAAAAACTTAGAAAATCTGTTTTTAACTATACTAAATTTATCTTTTCGTGTAGTAAAGAAAAAGGTTCGTTTTTAAAGAGTGCTTGACAAAACGGGCTTTTACAAAACCAAGATAATTTTTTGCATATTTGACATAACACACAAGTTATCTTCCCGTAAAAACGCAAAATACAAATCTCTACCGTACTATAGTGTATGTATATATATGTTCATTCTGCCTCTGTTCAAAGTCGAATCCGAGGCCACATAAATAAATAGGTGGCATCAGGCATGTACGCTAACCACTTCACTAATGAAGACAACTTTTATTTTGGGCATAAATGTAAAACGTTACATGATTTTTTTCTATACCTATTAGTTGTCAAGACTTTAGCTCTCAATAATTATAAGCAGGTACTTAGTCTTAGGATTACCAGCACTTTTTTTTTAAATGAGTCATAGGTATGTTGCTAACCACAAGGTTTTTACATCTTCACCGGGCTATTTTGGGCCGAGCAAGTGCTCAGCCCGAGACATAATTATTTAAATGGATTGATTGGACCGTTCCCTACAACGCTAGTAACAAGGGCTGTCTCCCGGGAGACCGTACCTCGACTTGGTGCCGGGTTCAGGTTACTTGGAGGACTTGCTGGAGGAGAAGTGGCGGCTAGTCGCTCGGCGTTAGGTGCTGGGCGCATGAGAGGTCTTCGACGCCGAGACCGGCGGCGACGGTGTA
The DNA here is from genome assembly GCA_002245505.1 of Calephelis nemesis. Taxonomy (NCBI): domain Eukaryota; kingdom Metazoa; phylum Arthropoda; class Insecta; order Lepidoptera; family Riodinidae; genus Calephelis; species Calephelis nemesis. The sequence continues at coordinate 57,096 of NJDD01000258.1, forward strand.
GTGTAATGTTTTGTGAACTTGTGTTCGGATTGTGAGGGAGTATAGTGTTAGCCGCGGTCATTGGGTCCGGATGATCTGATAAAACGTGGCGGGGTCTTCTATGTTCGGTGGGCACTTTCGCGGCCGGTGTGTAGTCACACGCGGGTGCTAACACTGGATTCGGGTGGGCAGCCGTTATTTCAAAGTAACGTTCCGGTAGTTCTTTTAAATGCTGTGCAATCGAGGGTAAATCTAGGTCGCGATGTAGGTCCTCGTAGTTCAGGCAGTACGCATGAACCTATTCTGAATTACTTGTAAATTTTTAAGGTGGAGACGGAACGCACGGGACGGTATGTGCGAACTTAGCCTTGTTTGTGACAAGCGAAATATGTGGTTCGAGCGACGTTTTTTTGTCTAGAATCACCCCTAGGTATTTTGTTGAATTTTCCCAGGGGATTGCTCTGCCGAACATTCTGATGGCATCCGGGTTAAGACTGGGTCTCATCCGTTCGCCGTGTGTGATGCCCCGATTAAAGTACACCGCTGCACTTTTATTGGGGTTTACTTCTATACGCCACTTCCTGAATGAGTCGCCCAGGAGAGTGACAGCTTTACGGAGAAGGTATCCTATTTGTTTACCGCGACGGCGGGATGTACCTGCCGGCGCAGCATTGCGAGTTGATGAAAAATTGTTTTCGAAAAATATTGCATGGTTTGTTCCACATGTTCGCCATTTTTTATATCAACTATGCTATAAACCATACGTGTAAGATATTATAAGTGCTTAAAGATATTAAGGCGCGTACCAATTTCAGTATAAAACGGGGGATTGCCAGGTATCGCAAAAAGTCTTATTTACATATCAACTTTATCTTTTTACCTTTTCTCCTAAAGCATTTTATTACGTACGGTAGTCATTGTAACTACTATCGGAGGTTAAGTATCCGCACGGTAGCTACTTTAAAGAATATGGACTAAACTTTCATATCAATCAGCTCGCACAAGGTGAGCGTTGCGTCGGCAAAGCCCGGTGAAGTTGTAAAAACCGCGAGGTTGGCAACGCAATAGTCATTCCAAAAAAAAAAAAAAAAGAGCGTTGCGTCGATTCGTTTACTACAAATACCGTGTTCAAAACTATATGGTAGGGTTGGATTTTCGCCACGACTTTACCAGATTGGTACGATTACCTTTCCTACCTGTTATCACGTCAGTGCTGACCATCGTCGTAATCAAGTTGCAGTAGCCGTAGCCAGTAAAATTATTCACGTTAGCAAACAACAGACAATTAAACTAGCGTTACATTTTTTGTTAGGAAGATGCGGGGCAAGCTGCACTGACGAAGAGATTGAAATGAATTTAAACATTAACCGCATATTCAACTCTTTTCAATAATAATTGTAAAAAGTGTATCGGTAACATATGTTCATGATCGAGTGTCGCATATAATAAAATTTACGTATAGTTTCATAAATGGACTGGCATTTGTGGATGTACATATTAAAGCATGTTTATTAATTAGTCCCAGAAATGCAAATGGTGCGTTACCAACTTCGGATTGAGATGTTAAGTACTCGACTGATTTTCAGGTTATGATGTACTTTGTTTATACTCCAAATCACCACGTAACGACGAGTAAAATATGAATCAACTAGCTGCGCCCCGCGGTTTCACCCGCGTAAGTCCCAATCCCGCGGGAACTCCGGGATAAAAAGTAGCCTATATGTTATTCTGGGTCTTCAGCTACCTACATACCAAATTTCATCGTAATCGGCTTTGTAGTTTTTGCGTGAAAGAGTAACAAACATCCATACATACAAACTATCGCATTTATATTATTAATAGGATAAATACCAATACCAATCATAGTGATACGTTTTCTATAAAATGGCTCACAATTCAATTTTAATAGA
>NJDD01000258.1:59160-81886 GCA_002245505.1 Calephelis nemesis
TTTATAATATTAATAGGATAAATACCAATACCAATCATAGTGATACGTTTTCTATAAAATGGCCCACAATTCAATTTTAATAGATACATATTTATCACATGCTAACAAACGAGTCAAATAAAGTAAAATATTGTAAAAACAGATAAACTGTGTGGGTTTTCAATAGGTTTGTAAATTTAGTTTTGACACGATTAAAGACCCCAAATATGCAAGCCATGTTGCAACCATAGAGAAGAGACCAATTAGAGATCGTTTGGAAGCGCGCCAGAATGGAACGATAATTGTCTGTCTCGCCGCTCGGAATGGAGATTTACACTTACGGGATATTCTTTGTTTCACTTTATTGCTTTGCTCAGGTATATTTTTTACTACCATTTTATACAATCTACAAGTTATTTTTTTCGATTAAAAAGCGAGTAAGCAGACAATGCCCGAGATGGTAAGGAATACACCAAAGATGTCGCCAAGACACCAAAGATGGCTATGATGAGAAGCCTACAACAAAGGTAGAATGGATGTAAGGGTCTTGTCTTGCGCAAGTAAGTTCACCGGCTACCCTCCAAAGCGCAACTTGACAATAGTAAGCACTGACATAGGATCGGTATGAATAGGTAAGGCGATAGTAACAAACCGGGACTTAACGGGACGTAAGTAGATAGGTAAGTATTATAAAAGATATTCAAAGGCACCAGTCACATATTATTTTTGTGCTCAATACGTAAAATAGGAACTAAACGTGCCACTGAGTGTAAACTATATACAAGCTATAGAACTAGGTAAGTATAATTAAAAAGAGCTTAATTAGATATCGTTTGGACGCACGCCAAAACGCAGAGATAATTGACTGCCGCTGACTTGTCGAGTAGGTGGAATGAATAGTTTGCGGTTTTCATCCGAGTAATAGAATATTTTATTACTTACTCTGTTAATCCGGTTCGGTTCAAATATAGTTCTGTTTGTTAAATTTTAATAGACCCTTTAGTTTACAACTAGATGACAATTAATTTCAATAAAGATTTTGTTTGGTAATTCGACAGAGAGTAAATGTGTAAGTGTATGTTTTTTTTATAATTTAGACGAAACGAACTAGGTGCCTGGTATTCTACTATTCATCAGTAAATTCACTAACGGGGCTATTCTTTCCCGATTATTGCTATTACTATGACCGAACTCTGAAAACTTAACCACGGCATTAACTATTTCGAAATGAAGTGAGAACTGACGACGATGTTTATTTAATACCTTTGAACAACTAAAAGCTGAAAAGTGAAATAACAAGAAGTAAGTACAAGTTGCACAAGTTGTATATTCTATGATGGTGTTAATACACTAATGGTAAAACTACTTATGGTATAACAAAATATAGTAGTGCCACCAAAATCGGAACTATACCGATATTTCGTTAAACATAATATTATTCTGTTAACGTGATACTGAAGTGATACTCCAAAAAAAATGATTTTATCGTTAATTTCTTAGTGAAATATTCCATTAAAAACGTCACTCTAGCGACACTGTTTACTAAAAGGATAAGTTGGCGGCATTCTAACTCTGCTCTAACCTCTCACATTCTGAATGCAGTTCGTGCTGTATAAACAAATTTATAACAACACAATTCTAAATAAAAAAAAAATGTGTGCGTGTACTAGCGTACTCTCGTAAGAAGTGAAGAAGTGAAACTTCTTTATGACGTTATTTTCCAAAACAATAATTTACTATATGCAACTATACAGAAATTGGTTAAATAAAGGTTATTGCTAATCCCTACTCCGCTGGAGAAAGTATACTTCGAATCACGCGTGGTAGGGATAAGAGCAAAGATGGCGCGTAACGGAAAAATGTGACGCGTAACGAAAAAATGTTACACTAAATTTTTTTCCAACCCCGATAAAGAAGTTTCACTTCAAAAAATCTAATAGAGTTCATTACAAGCTAGCGATAGTGGGTGGGGTAATTAACAATTATTGTTATGCTATGCTATGAATGCTACTTTAAATCTTCTTAACGTTATCTCTAATTTAATGGTTAGGTTAATAGAGGGTAAAACTAGTACAACTAACTAACCGTATTTGTTCCCGTTAAGTACCAGGAATTCAAAGTTACCAGCTATATTTGAAGCAAAATACAATTTCTATGACATCTGTTTTTAAAGATTGAACATAGAATAGGATTACTGAAAGGGGTGGTCATAAAATATATTTCAATAATGTAATTAGTAGTAGAGAACACAGAGATGTAAGGTGTGACCTCTTTTCTTATGATATTGGAAGGCAAACAAGCAGACGGATTTCCTGATATTAAGAAATTCACGCTGCCTGGAGACACCAAAGGTGGTAATGGTGCGTTGCCAACCTGAGGCCGAAATATTAGGCCTCGAGCAAAGGTAAGTTTACCGGCTGCCTTACCCTCCAAACCGGAACACGTCATGACGTTATGGCGGCAGGAATAGGTAAGGCGGTGGTACCAATCTGGTTGAATCGCTGCGAAACTCTACCACCTGGTCAGATGTCACGGTGCTAGTGGCAATAACCCTATGCTCGCCTTTTACGAGGTGCCTGGCTGGAAGGCAGATGGTCTATTCTGCGAAGGAGCCCGTACCAACACGGGAGTAAAACGAAATGGAATTAGTTTTTTGGTTTGATGAATGATGAACAGGTTACATCATATAAGAATAAAGAATAAGAACCAGAATTATATACTACCTCAAATACCGCATTCTAGTATTGCTTTCTTAGCTTACGTAGAAAGGATGGAATTAATTTTGAATCTCATTAAGTTACATACCTACCGGGGATTCACAATTTTGTTTTACTCAATTCACTGGTTCATTTTTCTATATTTTACTATAATAATTTATTTCTGTGACAGAATTCGTTTTAATTTCATACATCAAATTACAAATTAATTTTTAACCGGGATTCAGCGGTGTCGGGAGATTGTGGAAAGGTGTGGTTGGGATTTGGGGTGATAAATTTAAAAGGAACTACATTTTCTTGTTGTTTAAATTATAATAATAGTTTACAGAGTCCACCATTATAATTTTCTCCATTTTCACCATCGTACCAGGAGTTCAAAGTTATGTAAACTCAATGCACTATGTAATTTTATCCTTAATAATTTCCGTGTTTGAAGTATGTTTAAACATCGTAGAGTATACCTCACAAATTGCGCTCTAACCGGGATGCAGCGGGAGCTGGGAGGTTGTAGGAAGGGGTGGGTGGGGTGATTAATAGCCGAGGCGCGGCGAGCCCCGCGGGGCCGATCAGGCGTTTAAACACGGATCCTCTCAAATTGTGCGAGTGCGAGTGCGTTCGCTTTACTGTCCATTTGTTCAGCTTAGTCCGTTAAATGTCTTTCTAGTGTCGTCTAGTCGGTTATTTCACAAGTCGTCGACCATCTTGTTTTAAAATGTAATCATTTAGTAAAAAATTGAAAATGTTTACGACAGAAACTAAAACTTCCCACCAGTTTCTGTAGGTATACATAGTAGATATGTATAGCGCTCGCATAGATATTCACAACAGTATGTCATGACCACATCGCTATCGCCTGTTAGTTAGATTGTCTATTCAATAGCTGGTAGTTATAAAATTAGTTGCTGGAATTTGATATCAAGGCATATTCCTGCTCAGTCTATACTCGCCTTTGATGGTAATTCTGCTATGTACAAACCTATTTTAGATGCATGCTCTCTTTTTCCAATGAAACAAAACGAAAGGGATAGAACATTTTAGATATATCAGATTAGCCCGGAAATTTCAACTCGTAACGCTTTAAATCAGCGACTGCGAGGATTAAAGTAGAAATGTCGTTTGCAAACTATCCTGACAGCGCTGTAGGGTAGTGTTTTTTCTCTTTTAAAGAAAGAAGATAGCGATAACTTAAAATTAGTTTAGTGAGTGCAAAACAAAATGACCAAATGATCAAATTGTACAGCTTAACAGTACTTGTGTGGAAACGGAGACATGATTAAAAATAGAAGCTAGTTGCGAGACGGACTCGCCTTGCAGGGTTCCGTAGAAGCAAACACAGATTACGGATATAATCTCTTAGAACAAGATATATATTTAGTCCTTAAGTCACAAAACTTTGTTTTAGGTAAACGAAGTTTTGCAACAAAATTGTAAGTTTCAGTTTTGAAAATGTACCATGTCCCAAAAATGATAACTGCATGTCTTTTAAATCAACTTCTTTTGAGAGTTTTCATAGAGATCTACAGCATAATATACTTACCTACTTATATAAATTTTTCACTTTTCTATTTTAGAAGTCAAAACGGTGGGAAGGGGACATGTTTTATCACTTTGGAAGTGTCCATCTTTCAAAAGTTTTAGAAACCTCAAGACCTATCTTAAATAGATAACATACATAAATTATGTAGGTTTGATCATTGCCTGATATTTTTTTATAGAAATCGTAATAAGGTTCATATATTACAACATCTACCTACACAAAAAGTTTCAACCGTGTAGCTCTAATCGTTTCAGAATAAAGTAGTTGTAACATACGGACGGACTGACACGTCTAATCTATAACCGTTTTATTAATAACATATAGGTTTAAGTTGACATAGTCTGTGTTTATTAACAAGACGGTGGAGGACGGAACTCCAAAAACGTACGAACACGTTGCGGCGGATGCTGCAAGCGTATCGCTGCGGCCGACGACACTCCGTCCGTCTGTTAACACCGTCCTCTAAATCACAAACACAAATAAACAGTACGTTTCTTAGGAACTAGCTGTTTGGAACTATAAATACTGGCGACTTGTATTATGTTTGTACTTACGTATAACTATAGCCATTAATAATATTATTAATAGGCAAGTAACTATCAGTTTTATCGATATATTTTTATGGGAATTGAAGACAAATTAGCAGAAAGATTTTCTAATACTAATACAAACAAGAAATAACTTGGCATTGGAACCAAGAGCACTACTAATGCGTTTTCTTAATTGAATTATTCAAAAAAGGTGGGAGAGTTTGTAAGGCATTTTTTTTAAACCGGAACATATCAAATGCTACGTTAAACCAACGCTTATCTCTTACATGCCACACTATAATAAAAGAAATTATAAAAAATACAAGGACTTTTATAAACCACCTAAGCAAAGCAGTTTATTAAAAAAATGATAATTAAACAGTTGTAATATAATTTACACGCAGTAGAACTGCGAAGCCGACTTGAATTTACCTTGCACCTAAATAAGCATAACTCGGAAACTATTAGATTTCGATCAAATTTAAATGGACCACATGATACGTATTAGATTTCAATAAAAGTAATCAACATAAGTTTATTTTTAGACTTCGATCAAATTTGAATGGACCACATGATACGTATTAGATTTCAATAAAAGTAATCAACATAAGTTTATTTTCCAAAACAATACACGTACAAAAATACAGATGCATGGAAATAACTTTCTTTTTGTAATTTTTTATGCATTAGACAGCGAGCAACGTACACGGTTCTCCCGATGTTAAGAGACAACCTTGGCCTACATACACCATAGATATCATAGGTGAGTCGCTATTCTGTGGCTACAGTGTTGGGCACATTATCCAAGTCTAACCACTACCCTACCTCACAGACCGGAACATGACACTGGCATTATGTCAGTAAGAATAGGCAAGGCAGTTGATACCTACTCGGGTAAACTGCTACACAGCACTCTACCACCAGCAGTATTGATGGTAAAGACCCACGTAACCAATGCTCGCTTCTTATGAGCTGACTGGCAGGAAAGCAGATGGTCTTTTCTAAACAGAGGACCTGGACCAACACTGCGAAGTTTACTTTAGGATATACACAAAAGGCGTATGAACTAAAACATTTTAAGTGATAGCATTTTTAATTTAAAAATGAATTTTTCTTGTCATATCAAAATAACCAAACCCATCAAAAATAATGAAATTGTATTGAAGATGGAGTTCAAATCAAAATCAGTTCTAAACTCAAGGATTTAAGATTACTTTTCGCGAAGCGCTATAATTTCTGGTTAAATGGGCAACCCTCGAGGCGCTAAGTGGATCGGGGACGAGGGTTAGTGGATTAAAAATGTCACACAGTGTTCTCAGCACTAAATCGTCAATTATCACAGTTATATCAATCATAAATTGATCTAACCCCAAAATAACGAGTAGTCAGCACTAGTAATTAAGTACAGTAATTAAAAATATAATGGAGGATGGGGTCATCACATTCGTATATGTTGAGGTTGCATATTATCTTCATGATAAATATATCTTGTTAATGTAAATAAAAAATAACCACAACAAAACCTACATGAACCACCATCTCGTCGGCTTTCAAACGAAAAAAACCGCGTCGAAATAGGTCCATCCGTTTATAAGTTCATCCGTTTATAAGTTATGATGCCACAGAATGATAGACACGTCAAACTTAATACAATCCTCTTTGTTTGACGACTGAATTTGAATTTTAGTCAATTTACCGTCGTAAGCGATTTGAAAAAGAGGAAATTGAAAATAACCTCTGCTTTTAATATGAAACGAAACTTTTAATACTCCTCCAACGCTAAGTCACTTGAAATATTATTAGAATGATACATATAGTTTTACGGTCCCTTATTGACCTTCAAATTAAGTTAATAAAAAATTAAAACGTTCAAAAACATGTATTTCGACGAAATTATATTATTATGAATTGAAAAAACCGTTTTTTCAGGCTCTAGTAACAATATGTAGGTACTTCGTCATATCATTATAAGCCGAAGAACGTCCACTGCGAGATATAGGCCTCCCCCAAAGAGCGCCACAAGACACAAAGCCGCTTGTATCCAGCGAGGTCCCGCGACTTTGCCCAGATCATCAGTCCACCGGGTGGGTCGTCCAACGTCCTCTGGTGCGGGGCCGCCACTAGAGAACCTCTCTTCCCCAGCGGTTGTCGGTTCTGCGAGTAATGTGGCCTGCCAATTGCCACTTCAATTTGCTGACTCTCTGGAATATGTCGGTTCTCTTGTCTCTTGCGGATCACCGAATTACGGATCATATCTCGCAGAGAAAAACCGAGCATAGCTCTCTCAATAGCACGCTGAGCGACTCTAAGCTTATTTAACGGCCAAGTCTCAGTTCCGAATGTCATCACCGGTAACACACACTGGTCGAAGACTTTAGGCTCTGCGGTAATTTGGACAAAAAGATACCCTTTAGCTTCGCTTCCCCATCCGAGTTGGATTCAGCAATCAACCTCTTTCTTGAAGTTGGATTTACCTAACTGAACAGCTTGACCTAGGTATACGTACCTACTGATCAACAACTTCAAGAATTGAGCTCCCAACTTGAACTGGTATAGGTGCAACTGGAACATTGGACCTGACTTTCGTCTTGTCCAAGTTCATCTTAAGATCACATAGATATTTTAATTAGCACATGATACATTAATTAACTTTTGTTACATTCATTTTCAGTTAAATTACAAGTGCTTCGGCTTCTCTGGACTACTTATTGTAGTCATCATTGCCTAATCTTTGTTTACTTATGTTTGAAATGATAATTCAGGTAAATTAAAAGTTAATTTGTAATGTTCATCTTGCAGTAATACAATGCATGAATATAATATTATCGGATAGACCGCTATACCTGCGTACTTACGTGAAATTGTAATGTGTATAAACTTAGTTAATATATTCAATCTTAACCCCCTCAATGCAAGTACAGTGTAAAAATTTGTTCTCGTTACCAATTTTATTTTAAAACTGATCGAGATCCTACCTCAAATACAATATATTTTCATAATATGTATTATCTAAAACTACAATATTGCATTAAAATTAAATGGAACAGTACATCACCATCCGCGTTATCACATAAACTACACTAATCCCAATTTTTATTTTTAAGGAGACCTATTTACTCAAAATTCTTAAAGTTTTTCATGTCTTTGAAATGAAATAATGTAATGTGACGTAATGTATACCTAGTTTGTAAACATTTCAGTTGCTCCTACTTAAAAGGGTTGGTCATCAAAATGAATGAGGAGAAATTGTAATCAATAGATGCGTTTCATTTTGGTTCATTTGCAGCGGCATTCCATTTAAATAATAAATGAATTTGTAACGTAATTTATACATGTTCTTTCATGAATATTCTATTCACGCGTAGACCGCCATGACTTCGTACGTGACGGTTGACGGGTTATCCGAAGTATTCGTGCCACACGCCGTAAAAAGAACTTATACTTATTAAAATACCAACTGCGAACGTTAAAAAGCAGTAATTGCTTGTTTTCACCACGATCATGATTATTTTAATTACAATAGGAAAATTATTGATGTCATTAAAAACATTAAAATATTTTGATTTTGATAAGGAATAAGGAATACAACAAATACTAAATAATAAATAACTTATACTAACGAATCTATATTCTTAAGAATAGCTTGATCTCATTAATAAAAATAACAAACGTTAATGTACTTTAAAAACAAAAAAAATACTGCAGTATTTACTCGCATCTTTAAAAGGAGAATTTTACAGATATTAAACATTCATAAAATGATCGGTTAATTGCCATAATATAATAAATATACCTACCTACATAGATTATATTCAAACACGATCTCTGATTTATGTACCGTATTCGAGTTTAATTTAAAGCCTAATTAATTAGATAAAATACATAATTATTAAGCTCACTAGTAATTGAGTCCAGCTACCCGTGATGAAACTTTTGAAGTAAGATATTTACTTAACTAACAACTTAAAACTTCATGAGATACTTTGGAAATAATAAAATAAATAAACAACAATGCAGCATCGGCTTAGAATGTAAATACTATATAAATTAAGTGACAACATTCGTTATCAGTTATCACGAATGTTATCTTTAATCACCACTCGTCAAATCCGTCACTAGTAGAAAAGAGAAAATCATTCCGTGCAGTATTCGCGTATTCTTTCGAAACAAATGTACTAGGAAATCATAAACGTCGAGTAGCTGTAGGAAAGTTGGCGAATTGGCGTGAGTAAGATAGAAGACGTGCTAGACAAAGATAAAATATATTGGTGTAACAGAGAGCTCCGAGGTCTCCGGCCTCCACTGTTCTCTCTTTTGCACTAACCTTCAACAGTCTCGCCGCTTGCCGAATGCCGTGTTATAAGTTATTTTTTATCAGTTGATGCCCAGACTTGATGTGAAGCAGCAGCAAGCGTTGGATGTTTAAGTTTGAAATAATAAAATGTTTAGATGAGATATTAAACATTATTGTTTATATTCCAATAAGACAATTTATGTGGATTAGTACATATTTTACATAGTTAAAAGAAATTGTAGAAGTGTACAAGTATGTATAGATATGACGTAAATATTTTAAAAAAGGTCAAGTACATACCTAGTTACATCAAAAATATTTTCATACACTTTTTTTTAAAAATAGTTTTGCATAACACATTATTTTCTTTAATTAGTTAAGCACTTGTTAAAGATTTTGAACCTATAATATTATTCTACATCCTAATTAATACTATTTAATGTTATTATACCTTTAAGATCTCATGAAAACTGAAGCCACTTTCTCTACAAAATCAAACACTGTCTTCTTATCCACGAGGAAACCTTTAATGGGAATGTTGTCGCTGTGTACTGGATAATATTAGATTTCTCCGAAAGTATACTAATTTTAACCCCATGTTTTTTCACACTAGCCGTGTCCAAAGAAGAATTATGTGATCAGTAGGTATGAAAAACTGTAAAAACATTATCTGCAGACAAGTCCGAGAGACCTGCTACAATAGGTCTGTATAAGTTTACTAGTAAGTAAGTAAGTAAGTAGGTTATAGGTAATGCCTTGCTTAAGCCCAGCTTATGAAAAGTTCGAGATACAAAAGTAGGTAGGTATGACCTTAAACCCATAAATTAATAATTAATTTTATTGGTCTTAGGGCATGAATTGGCTATTTTTTATACTTAGGTCTATATAATTTACTTTTACTTAGTGCTCGCTACTGTCGTGTTTTGACAACACATTAAATTTTTTTACAATGTATAGGCAACACATATTTCCATAAATGTGTAATAATATGCAACAATCTAATAAAAAACTACAAGCGTATTTACCGGGTACTCCCCCTTTCCTTCAATGATAGCTTCGAGTTTGTTTGAAGATACAACAATAAAGTATTCGATTCATCTAGTGTTTGTATACAATCCGTATTGTTTACCAATAACGGTTCAGTGTTCAGCCAGGTCATCGGCTCGAGGTCGACAAATCGATCTGCCGCCGAATGACACGCCTTTCGATGAACGCTAACCAACAAAGTTATAGGGGCCAAAATAAACATAGCCTAACTTAACATTTTTTATTTTTATAATTAATAAAAGTTATTTATCTATTTCAAAACACTTTCACACTTTTTAAAGTTATATCCTTAAGAAATGTGAAAGCGTTTTTATGTGTTGATGTATTTTCAGTTTGTTACAAACTTACATAAAATTTACTAAATGACGAACACAGTGAACAACTACTCCTGACGGTAAGAGACAACCGTCGCCTATACCTTCACCGCACAAATTTCACTGGTGAGTTAAGGCCAGACCAGGCTATATGCAAGAAAATTGAACGGCTACATCCAGCACGGAACATGATCACATGAGATGAGAACATGGATCAGTTGTCTCTTACCATCAACAAAGGCACCTACTCATTCGCTGCGTATAACATTGAGTTTCGATAAAATACATTTCTACATGCATCAACGAAAAAAGCAGAATTTATAATTTACTAGGTGGATGAAGTCACTATTGCCATCTTTCAGACCGACATTATTATTTTATATGAAGAGGTATTATAAGATAGCGAAAAAATAGACGGCTCTCCTAAAGAAAATGAAGAGACAACTAACGCCAATAGACACTGCAAGTGTTATTGGTGTGATGACACAATACGGCCGGAAACTTTGGTCACGTATGCAAGTCTACCGAGTCACCCAGCACAGAATTGGTAAGACGGTGGCGCCAATGGGCGAGTTAATGAGTTATTCTCATCAAGTATTAAAACACGTCTTAAGTCGTCATAATATAAATGTTATATTAACCAATGTTATATTAACCAAATAAATTATTATGTATTTTCATTTTTACGTTACTTTGGCCTAGTAAGCAGCGCGAATTTTCACCGCGCGGCTGTTTTTCGAGCGGAAATATTTTATTTTACTGCTAGTGCGGACAAGACCTAAGTGTCACAATCATCATACGCAGCGCAGTCATCATATTATGCACTCATTGCACTTACGAGTACTTTCTCACCTTTTTGGTTTATGGTATGTACCTACCTTTACACTACATGTATACTTAACTAGCTACCAAAAAATACAATAGTGCGTTTCCAACTGGATGTTGGGACCTTAAAAGTTATTGCAAAAGTTTACCAAGTATACCATCAACATCAGAACAAGACAATGACCTGCACTGACGTTGTGACGTCGTGATAAATGAAAGGGACAATCGTAAAAGGTAGCAATTGAGAAGGATTGGAACAAATTAAGGACGGGGTAAGTAATGCGCTTGTAACTACACAAAGCATGCATCCCCCTCAAATAGGGCTGCCACAAAAATAATCACCACCCAAGTAGTTGTTGACAGCTGCAATTTTTGCAAGTCAAAATCCTGTCAACCAAATTGCTGAAAATTAGAAATTCCGAATGATTTGACTGGCCGGGCTACGCTAGTGACGTTTTCTTATCGCGGATCCTTAAAGAGTGTTGAAGTGTTTTTAAAGACCAGGATTCTTGCTTATGGTAGGAGAGTCCAGGATGATGTGTTGTCACTGTAGGGTTCCGGGACTTCTATTGGACTTTGTCGAATAGAAGGAGAAGAATAAAAATCTCATGTGACGTTTTACATTTTAGCGGCAGGAAAAGGGGATCCCATCTCCTCAATCTTTGGGCCTTAACGTAGTCACTTTGAATTATGAGCTGCTGTGATCACGATAGTAGTAAGCGAAGCGTATCACGATTTAAGTAGCAAAGTTAAGAAGTATTCATTACTGATTATAATGGGTAATCAGTTATTACTAAGAGCTTCGATGGAGACAATCTTAAATGAGAAATGCTAACAAAGGCCACATAGTTTTAAAGTTCACTTAATTAAAGGTAACTTAGGACAGAGACAAACACAAACAAATAGAAAACAAATAATAAACTAGAAATTAGGCGCTTAATTAACAAAACATATCTACTTACTTAGTATAGCGAGACAGCATAACATAGATATTAATTAAAGCTGCTGCTAATTACATATTAATCAAATTGTTTATTACTAACTGCTTTTGGCCTTTTCATACCGATTTCGTTGTTTATTGCATGTTCAGGGCCGAAGTATTTTTAACATTTCCAAAAAGGATTACCAACCTAGATTTATGACACCAAGTAGGAATACCTCTTTCATTGGGATTTTGAATTAAAATTCTATTTAGAGACAACCCTACCGCGACCCTTGGTAAGCCGGCGTACAAACATTGTTAAGGAGCATGTCATGTCTGACGCATGAGTATAATATATATACAGGGTGGGACAGTATTGGCAAGTGAAACTATATTACATACAAATATTATACTTATGTATATAATATAATTAAACACAATATTAATTCCAACATAATGAAAAAGGTTAGTCAGTATTTAATGTTTTGAAAAAAACATTGAGAAACTGAAAAAAAAATCTACACTCTTAACATGCATGCATGAAGCATGGAGTGTATTAACTTTATTAATTTTAGCTGTAATACGTAGGTACGTTGTAACTAAGGACCTTTTTGAGCACTGTTACTTTGATATCATCATGGCCATGTCTAACGAATCAAGGGAGGATATTTTGATAGTAAAGACTTATAGTCTTATCTAAGTGAACTAAAAAGTGATGTTAAATGATGTTAATTTGTATCTGTTTGCTTTCTATATACTGTAGCAGCTGGGAAATAAATTGCGTCTATCTCGCACAGCAGAGGAATGCTCGGCTAACAAAATATTTACGTAATACCACAAACCCTCTTATCGATTCAGGATAATAACCGCACGGATTGAATTCCTTTGTTTGTTAATAATATACATTAAATTTTGGATATTTGTGAAGTTCATTGTATGTAATAACACAAAAATTAAAAATGTTCAATGTATTTATTAAGTACTACTTGTTGCCTGCGGCTTTGCCCGCGTTTTCACAAGAACCCGTTGTGTGATCGGGATTAAAAGTAGCCTGTATGTTAATCCAGGTCAAAATCTCTGTTCCAAATTTCAGACAAATCCGTTCAGCCATTAGAGCGTGAAAGAGTAACAAATATATATCTATACATGCTCACAAACTTTTGCATTAATAATTTTAGTAGGACTTTTATGAAACGATTGCTTATCGTGTCAAGATTTGAACCCTGTCGTTTGGTATCAGACTGCAACACTAATTAGTTTGCTTAACAAATGCATTCTCAGATCTTTATTAAGAGGATTTCAATGCACGGCGTAATATAAACTAGGGAATAGCTGGCAACTGTCCCAGACAGGTAAATAGACATGTTCGTATAACCAATATTTACACGTACACCGTGACACCTCGTGGCGATAACTATACTTGAGACGAACCGTTATGAAAACCGCATTGATTTTACGCCACCATTGGTTTATATTGAGCAATAGTAAATATTGTACATATGACTCTTTAGTCAATTTTGTATATGAATCAATCAATCAAGTTTGTATATGAATTCAATGATCTCAGATTTGTCTGTCCTATATCTAATGTAGACAAATGTAGATGTCGCTTCTGTGGTCTAGGAGTTGGACATGACTTCGTGAGGTCCCGGGTTCGATTCCCGAAACAAAAAGAAAATGTGGTTTTTCCAATTTTCTAATATGAAAATTTATGTTAGTTATGTGCCCGGTTGGTGATAGGCTTGTCACCTATCACATTGTGCGACTAATGCCCGATTTCACCAAGAGCCCCTATTTTAGGGGACTTTTAACGTGATTTAGGGGACTGTTTTATATGGAAACAGTCCCGTAAGTAACGTTAAATGGTCCCCTAAAGTATAGGGGCTCTTGGTGAAATCGACCATTAGTGTCTTCGGCTAGTCGTGAGTGTCCTTGGTTTGCCTCTGCCAACCATTTGTGGATATGGGCGTACAGATACTTTTTTTAATGTAGATAAAAACCTTCTCGATCACGGCAGTTTTTGAAAGAAATCGAAATCGGTCAATTCGTTCAAAAGTTATAGACTCGAATTTGGTTCCTGTGCAGAAAATATAGACGGAGAAGACCCTGAATTTTCAATACAAAAACTTGACGCCACATTTGTCTACCTATTAACAGTACAGTGTACATTAATAGCAGCTTCATAGATGCAAGCTACGGCCAAAGCAACCATGAGTTCTCTAAGTATAAAAGCTATTCCCTCCGAGAATTGAACCTGAGCCCCTGTAGTATTAGAACATTAATTGGTATAATATCAAACACGCGTATTCACCCCACACATCTCAATTAAGGGGTTTCCAGCCCGCGGCGTGATATGAGCTGGGAGATAACCCACGTCTCTGGGACGGAAGAGGGGCGCTCGTATAACAAATATTTTCGTATACCGCGAACCCTCTTTCGACCCTTTTCAGTGACCACACTGATTGCATTCTTTTATTGGTTGTTATTAGACATAACTTGGAATGTTTCGTTGTACCCGGGATAATCAAAGCATATGTCTAAATGTACCAGGAAGAAGAGATAACTATTATCTAGTCGAAGAATTCCATACAACAGGGCAATTTTAGCGTTATTTTTTAAAACAAACTATTGTAATTAGGTACCACGAGTGCCGTACGTAACTATGTAAATATATATCATATGCTGGGAACTCTATTCAAAAGTAAATTATCGTCACGCCCATATCCCCAAAAACATAGGCAGGGGCACTAACAGGGCATCCACGACTAGCCGAAGCCAACTTTACTGTCTCATATTTTCATTTTATTTTAAAATCAACGTGTGTGTAGGTAAGGTATCGTTAGATTTGTCTTAGCAACCCAAATGTTCTGAGATTTGTGATATTTAAAAAAACAGAGACAGTGAAATAATATTTTGCGCTTTTTAAATTAATATCTATAGAGTCTAGGCAAATCACATAAATTGATCTAACTATAAAGTAAGCAAAACAAATGCTTCCGTTACGGGTGAAAGAAATAAGTTCTTAATTCTATGCAAACAAAACAGACAGAAATTGATGTTTATCTCCGAAATGCCTGTCCTCGTCGTGAACCGAACTCAAGCCTCACGGTTGGTCGGTGGAGTTAGGCGTGCACGCTAAAGCCTTGGTCAATGACGCGGTTAAATAATAAGGATGGCTATTAAAACTATTTAATAAAAGGCTTTATACTAGGTATAAGAATTCTTTACAGATAGTGACATAATATATAATATTACTTAGATACAATAATACTATTGCACAAATTTCAACTACGAAAGTTGTTGTGACGAGGTAGTTTGCGATAATTTGCCCAGATTTATAACATTATTTTACTTCTTTCTGTAGCTAAAGTCGTTTCTCGACACTGTCGTGTTCAGTAGGGTTACTCTTGAAGCTCGATTTCATTCAAATTGGAAATTAGAATAGGATTCTTGCATACAGTACTAGCGGATTATTAACATTTAGTTCCAAAAAAATAACGATCCCGATTAAATATTTTATTGTCTATTAACTAAATATTAATAATTCGCCAGTATTGTACTTAAAAAATAGCTTAAATGACATATCCGGTACCTATTTCCAATACTGCATGAATCGAGATTTAAGAGTACAGATCTAGACGGTAGAAATATCCAAAAGCTAAGTAAGCTTTGCTTAAGGTTGGAAACGCATATTTTTTTATCTAACTCTTTTAGTTTATAGAAGCCTATAGATTTTTTACTATCAGAAAATCTGTATGGGCCTAATTGAATGAAGGTATTTATTTTTTCAATAAATATTCAACGGCATTATATATTCTGTGAAACCTTTCGTGCATCACTAATTACCACTAATAAGTTGTGATTGATATCGCAGCTGAAATATTTTCCCGTTGGTATATTTACATAATAATGCGTGGGGCCGGCCGCCGGGACCGCGACGTAATGACTGTCGTCTCGTTTGATGCCTGTTTTTAAATCACCTCCCGTCTGCTACCCCGCCATTGTGACGGCATGTGGCCTGGATTTTTTTACTTTTTATTGCCGCGGTACACGTTGGGCTAAGGTGTTGGCTCACGTGTACAGGCATTCTAGTCAGTAAGTTGGTAGTTTCTGATGTCACCGATCTCAAATCCGATAAGCTGGTACAATGTGTACTTATTAAGTAAAGACTGTGGATTTCCTGGTAA
Organism: Calephelis nemesis; assembly: GCA_002245505.1. NCBI lineage: Eukaryota > Metazoa > Arthropoda > Insecta > Lepidoptera > Riodinidae > Calephelis > Calephelis nemesis. The sequence continues at coordinate 75,513 of NJDD01000258.1, forward strand.
GAAAACACGTCGGCCAAACCAAGATGTTAACTGTGTGCTGGAAATTTGAACACTGAAGTAAAACATAAAATCCCTGGTTACTCTACGCCTAAAATCGGATAACGACAATGGTGAGCACAGAAGTTGTGGTGGTCAAGTATCAATCTCAAAATATGCATACAGACTCGTAAATGCTGCATAGCCACATATGGCCCCAAAAATCCTATTAATATTATAAATGCGAAAGTTTGTATGTATGGATGTTTGTTACTCTTTCACGCAAAAACTACAAAGCCGATTACGATGAAATTTGGTATGTAGGTAGCTGAAAACCCAGAATAACATATAGGCTACTTTTTATCCTGGTGTTCCAGCGGGATTGGGACTTACGCGTGTGAAACCGCGGGGCGCATCTAGTTGATAAATAATATGCTTACTCCTACCTAAGTAGGTAGGTATGTGAGAACATCTGAATAACCAAAATCGAGACAAGTGTGAGGCTATTTTGGTCTTGGTAGTGGTCTTGCTGGATAAGGGAGATACGAGAGAAGCCTACATACCAATTTACTAACACAAATTTATAATGAAGTCTACTTTATTGCACAGACGATAGGGTTGCTTTTTGAGACAAAAAACAATATTGAAGAACATACATATATCTTCACGCTAAATATCTTACGGGGTAGACATACATAATAGGTACCTAGGTAAGTATCAAAAACGTCTTGCAATTTTGAAAAGATTGGTTTTGCTAATCACTTAAATAATCAAAAACTTAATTGTTTAGATTCTGTTATCTCGGTAGTGTTGTAACGTTTCGAAAGCGAATCTAAAATATCTAGTTCAATGTCAAATTGCAAGCCGTTCTAGGTGTCAAAGTTTTTTTAAATTAATATTTACGATGAGAGCTACTGAGAATAGTCCTGCAACAGCTGGCAACTTCCTATCAAAACCAGTTTTAATCATTATCGTGTTCCAGTCTGCGAGGTAAAAAAATTAATAAGACATAACATTCCAGCTTCAGGTTGAAAACGAATCATTACTTTTAATGTCAATGGGAGCTGTGTGTCAAAAAATTGGATGTTTGTCCGACTGTCAATCTATCAAAATGCGCATACTAAGAGGGCTTTAATACTAAAATCCCCGTAAATACTAAATACCCCGTGAACGTCAGCTGGCACTCCGTTGGGGGGGTGAGCATTTGTAGCCTCCCACGCACAAGAAAAAAAAATACATTCACTGATTTCCTCTCAGCTGAAATTTTGTCAAATTGTAGCTCATCTAATATCTCAACGAAAAAAAATAATCAGCCGGTCACCAAGATGCTCACCCCCCCAACGGAGTGCCAGCTGACGTCCACGAGGCTTCACAATACTATACTCTGATTCATTTCACTAATTACCGCTTGAGAGGAACTTAGTCATGAAAATCTGTTGCTGGCTCCCGGACTATGTGCAAGTATATGTATTGCAGCTGGTTTGATAGTTTTGACCCCTTTACACATTAGGCTACCATATTCAATCCCAGTAAATACTTGATTCCAACCTAATAGCTAACATCAAATTTGCCCTCTGCACGTTGGACCAACACCTTAATCTCAACGTTAACGTCCTCGACTTATACATATATGTACATACCTTTTTTGATATTTTCCATCGTCGGCACTTGGTAAAACTTCCAAATATTTATATTTTTAAAGAATGAAACACTTGTACTGTTTTACTTATCACTTATAATTTATTACTTTGTAATTAATAGCCTACCGGTTTCGCTTATACAGCATCATCTGGGCTAAAATTTAAACTACTAATACTTAAACTTAAACTAGTAATACTTAAACTTAAACTAGTAGTTTAAGTTTTAGCCCTGATGATGCTGTATAAGCGAAACCGGTAGGCTATTAATTACAAAGTAATAAATTAAGTGATAAGTAAAAAACAGTACAAGTGTTTTTTTCTTTAAAAATATGAATATGTACATACCTATTTAAAAAACCAAACTATCTTTTTTAATCTAGTAAAAAACTAATTAATGAGTGACAATTATAAATTCTACTAAAATATTTAAGAAAGAAAGACACATCTACATTCAACCACTGACGATACAGATTATGTTACAAATTAGAAGTTCATTAATGTTGAATTAATAAACGTTATATCGATTACTGGACGAATTTGGGTAAATTTATATCGAACACGGGAAAGGGAAAGTATTGAAATTAAAATCTTTTCTAATGAATCTGTCGCTCAGCGGCCTGTGCAATGCTGACTGCATTTTTAATAACCCGTAACGGAAAGTACACATGTGTGTGTGACAGTTTGCATCTCTCCGAGTTGTGAGGGGGGCGCAAGATGACGTTTCCCTATTCACTTTAATATGCGGAGCGTACGTGCAAGCGATTAAGTTCTCCACATAGGGGAAGCCTTTCACATAGTTTTTATGTTACGAGGGTCGTACCTACGGAACGGGTACATAAAACCCTGCTTATAATTGATCGTTTAGAACAAGGGCGTCTGTAGAGTGGCTCTAATTTAAATTACATAAAAAAAAAACAATTATTTAAGTTTTGGTCCGTTAGTTTCGATGAATGAATTTATTTCGTGTTTTTGCAATAAAATATCGCAACCTCATAATCAATTTAATATTAATTATAATTATTGTATCTTAAATGTCATATTTGTAAATTCTAAAGTAGTTATGGAAATGCTTTGATCAGGAAATGTTTTTGAACAATGTTTTGTTGAAGATGTTTGTTTTGTTACTAGTAGTAGGCTTGTTTAATATCTTAATAGATATATAATGCAAACTAAGAATCTATAGGTCATACACAATTTATAAGTAAATATCAATTTTCTCAAATTTAAAAGTGAGTCTATAATGCATGCATGTGTTTCAGGTTGACTGTCCATTTGTGTGTTAGCGGCCTAAAAAATGTTTCGCTGGTACAAGTATTAAAATTGCTAAATTTAAATATACAGGGCTAAAATATTTTACAGAAAACATTTAGAAACGTTTCAGGAAAGCTTTTTTTTAATTCAAGAAAAGGCAAACGAGCAAGTGGGTCACCTAATGGAAGATGATCACCGCCGCCCTCGGACATCCGCAACACCAGAGGTATCACAGATGCGTTGCCGACATTTAAGGAATGAGTACGCTCTTGAAGGTTCCTAAGCCATATTTGTTTGGAAATACCACCCTAGGTAACTGATTCTACAAAGGTGTTGTGCGGGATACGAAATATCGATCACGCATCGAGATGACGGACACGATATCATTTAGCAGTTAGCATTTATTGCGTGTGCGGTATCTACGGTTGGTTGGTTGGTTGAAACTTATCGAAATTAAATTCACCATTATTACACGTACATTTACGACCAACAATAGACGTAAGTTTGTTTTTGATTCATTTTAAATCAACAATCTTAGTTTTTTTAAAATAGAATCGTCTTTAACTTAGCCAGTTTAAGATAAACTTGATACGAGAATAATAATGTCGGTAAATAGGTAATTAAAAAATTAGATAAGCAAGCTTAATGCAATTCTAAAAGTTGCACTCAATATTAAAAATTTGCAATCCAAATAACCGCTCCATTCACGCTTTATTCCTTTCGCACCTTTTTTATTCCGTTCTAATACAGGCAGGATAGAATTTCGACGAGGTATTGTTAGTCGATTATTTATAGAAAATTTGATGGCTTTGTGCCGTTCAGAATGCGGCTATTCGTACCGAACTGCTATCATCGTCACGCCTGGATTACGTTCGTTTTTGACATAAAAACCAAGTTACAGTTATGCTGCAGCTGAGTTTTGTAGTTTAGCTTCACCCTATATCTAAGGATCTACTAACTTAATATAAGCCAAATAAGAACTATCACGTGTCTGTGCATGTGTGCGTGTGTGATTACGTATTTTGCTTTGTTAAATTTCAGTCCAACATCAGGTATTTTTTATATGTGATAGGTTAGCTAGCACGTACACGGGTCTCCTGAAGGTAAGACACAACCGTGGCCTGTGGACACCATAGATGTTACAGGTGTGTCGCTGTCCTGAGTTTGGGATGGTAGGCCTATTGTCAAGTCTACCGGCTGCCCTACCCTCCGGCCCGGAACATTACGGAGTCATTATAGCGGTAGGAATAAGTGGTAGATTCCTATTTGGGTAAGTTACTGTACAGCACTCTACCATCAGTGGTCTACTCTACCATATTACTGACCTATATATTAATCAGTCTTACGAGCTGACTCGCAGAGGCACATCAACTATTCTACTTAGCGGGCTACTATTAGTCGACATTTTACAAAAAAGATTTTTGACAAATTTGTACCGTTTAGGATGCAGCTGTTTTGTTATCACAAAACAGTTTCCGATGCATGAAACCAAGTTACATTTGTACTGCAGTTTATTTTACTTAGTTCGGTCTACATAATACCTAATTAAGTAGTGTTAGTGTAAGTTCTATTAGGCTTCAAAATACAATTATCTATGTAACGCAGAAAAGCGTCTGCGGCGGTCAGGGGAAGTTTTATTTTCAAAGGTAGCTGCTGGACGATTTGTCCTTAACGAAGTAAACATACAGAACTGGTAGTATCGTTATTTTTCCTGCAAGCAAGTTTGTATTAGACATATAGCTAACCCTAAGATAGATCGACGACGCGACGAAATACGACAGATACGATTCAGCTGAATTTAAGTCTCATTGGTAAATCAGGCTGCCTGTGCCTTTAAAACTAAACACATTGTAGCAGCAGGAATACTCAGGTACGTGATAGAATACATAAAAGACGAAACATTTAAGAACTCTTCTACTACCAAGGCGAAAGTACCTAATGGCGACATTTTTTTCAACTTATTTGGTAACTAAACTCTTATATTTTTAACTTTCATTCATTATAATTTAGGGGTTAAATGTTATTTTTATGGAATGTTGAATATAACGCCATCTAGCATTTTAACACTGAACCACTTAGTAGACAACTGACGTTTCAAGTTGTGACAGAATAATTGTATTTTCAAATATTTATACTCTTGTATTACGGTGTAACAGAAAAATTCTTAACGCAAAAGCAAAAAACATGATAGATTGTGTTTTTTGCTCGTTAAAATTACGTATTTATAATTCATCTAAAACATATTTTTGCCTGGCAAGAGTTGCTCGATTGTGATTGGCCGTTGGAAGTGGCGGGGAGCATGCGCTCTAGACATGTGTTCGTTCGTAGTCGAATACTGGCGGGTTTATTATAAGATACCAGGGACACAGGGGCTTGTAGGAGTTAACTATAGAGAAAAATTATGCTTGTTAGAAACTAAACCTTATTGCAAGTGCATAAGGCTATTTCAAGCTTCTAAAACAGCTCAATATTAAAGTCATTCTGAGAGATAAGAAAACTTGTGCGTTACGTTGAAAAATAGTCTTTATTACTAGAAACACGAGGGTTAATTTTCTTTATGATAATATTTTATTATTAAGCGGTTTCCCGACACGGCGCTAAAGCCACTAAATTCTTTGGATTGCCGGTTGACAATGAAGCACAAAGAATTGAATGAAACAAAAAATCAGGATATTCTCTACTGACTGGTGAATGAATCTTTCTTATTTTGATTTATTCTTTTGTGTTTTGTTTCTTTATCTCTTGAAAATAAGATCATTATTAAGTTGTCAATTGAATTGTTTTATGGATATCTTTTATAATCTCCGACGCAAGAACCGTTGCGTTTTGAGATTTAAACCTTTTTTACTATTGTCGAAGATCAATGGATAAACCGATTAAATGTTACGAGTCTTTTGTTATTTGAGAGAGCATGTTCCAAGCCCACTATATTATATGCCTGTAGGGTGTGGGTGGGTACATACAGTAAAGGTATAAAATTACAATAATAGGTATACTTACCTATTGAATTAATATTAAAGAGGCAAGTACAGAAATTTCAAGTAAATAAATTTATTTTCAGAGTTCAATTTTTTTAAGTAAATAGGTATAATAGGTAGGTACCTACTTTCGATTTAAAAAAAGGTCAAAGTTTTGCAATTTAATGTTGTAACTAACTGAGACTGTCTTGTACCTACTTTATTAGGTATCAATCCTTATTTTTAATGTACTTATCTCAAATAAATGTTGAATTTGAGATGAATATATATAAAACATACTCAACATAATATTGATATAGGTATTAGCGTTATTTTAGCACTTCTAAATAAAGTCATTCTTTTGAACTAGCAACATTATAACATACCAGGAAATGTGAAAAATTTGTGAGAAAAATATTATTCCAAGGGTAGTAGGAACATAAAAAAGTAAAATCCAAAATACAAGTAAATAAAAGTCCATTCCGATACTAGTATAGCCCTATCAGGCTAGCATGACAAAACCAGCAAAATTGCAAAAAAAATTACATCA
>NJDD01000259.1:8676-18991 GCA_002245505.1 Calephelis nemesis
CCCTATGTTTCAATACACCGTTTCCGTTTTAGCCGACTTTGAAAAATAAGGTTGACTGCTATACTTTTTTTCATGTATGTTAATCGGTCTCACAATCGTTTATGAATCGATTTACTTTTTTATTTGTAAAAATGGGATATCAAGTAAATAGAGAAAATTTAAATCGAAATCTAAGTCAGTTTTCTGCAACTTTACTACGCTTAAATTATTGGTCTCTCAAATGGTGTATTCACGGGAAATTCGTGTCTTTATTTATCTTCCATTTGCATAACAAAACCCAAAGTCCTTTACAGTTTATCAAAATAAATAGTCAAATTACATTAGGTTGTCAATCTTCAATAAAATAATATTTTGACAACTGTGCCATCGCCGAAAAGAAAATAAAAATAAACTTCAACTTTCCTTTTATTAAATTAAACGAATCAATTTTGGTGTTTGGATTCATCAATTACTCGCTTGTTATACTTTACTCTTACTCATTTGTGTGTTCACTAAATAAGCGAATTAAAGAAACTACACCTTTATTTTTTGTGATCTAAATCAAATAAATTTTATGTCAAATAGATAATTCAATTACTTCCAATGCAATTTTCTTGTATCTAAAATATTAATGTGTCCTACAGTTCAACGTTATAATGTTTTTATCAATATTATAAATGAAGAAACACGTATACTGTTTTACGTAACACAATTTATTATTTTATAAATAGCCTACCGGTTTTTCTTATAAGAGAAACATAAGGGCTATAACTTAAAGTACTGCTACAACTACTACTCATTTTTATCAACTTACGAATTTTAATAATTGTTAGCATATTAACATAAAAAATAATATTAAGTCGTATCACGTATCATATCTTCACGCCCGGTCGTATGTGGTCGGCAGATAGTGCCTAAACACAAGATCCTTACAAATTCCTAGCTTCCTCGACATTCATTAACCTTTTCATACAAACGCGCCGATTTTAGATATTCTAGACACTACCCTCGGATAATGCCCAAGCGATCTGATCGTAGAGTATCAACCTAGATCTTCCGAGGTACCTACATTTATTCACATTCGCATTGTAAATCTGATTTGTCAATTTTTTTTCTGACATTCTTTCCTCATGACTAAACTAGCCAGTGAAGGATGCGCTTTCTCATGTTAACGCCAACAATCCAATCATTTCACATGTATATATATGCTTTTATTATAACCAACTCTCACTTTCAAACACCTTGATCATCTAAATATTCTTCTCAAATAGGTATGTTTCTATCAACTAGTGGTACTCTCGTAGGTACTAATCAATTACATATAATAAAAGTTTTTTCGAACCTTATTGTTCCATACATTTTTCGACCATAAATACAACAAATGTAGAAAGATTACAAACGTAAAAATATTTGAAATTTCGAAGTCTTAAAAGTATTTTATTGCTGCCCCGAAGTTTTAATGGCTCCATATTCAGTAATATGATTCCAACGTGTCGGCATCGGACAGCACTTTTGCGATTGTTTTTATTGTAAAAGCTGTCGATTGAGTTCTCTCCGACGCTCGCTTCATAAACACAGAGACAATCAGGTTCGATTGTAATACAATCAATGGATCCATTTTACAACTTTCGACTTTTTAATTGTTTTCCAACATTTGTATGTAAATTGTAATACAATGAAAGTTTTTTTTATGATATTGGAAGGCAAACAAGCAGACGGATTTCCTAATGGTAAGAAATTTCCGCCGCCTAGCGACACCAAAGGCTGAGGCACCTGAGGCCGGGGTGTTAGGCTTTGAGCAAAAGAAAGTTTTCCGGCTATCCCTCCGAACCGGAACACGTCATGACGTTATGGCGGCAGGAATAGGTTAAGCGGTGGTATCAATCCGGGTGAGTCGCTGCGAAACTCTACTACCTAGTCAGATGTCACGGTGTTAGTGACAGTAAGCCTTCGCTCGCCTTTTACGAGCTGCCTGGCACAGGAAGGCAGATGGTCTGATCTTCAAAGGAGCCCGGACCAACACGGGGAAAAAAGTAAATTTTGTTTTTGCCTCCTTTACTGGCTATCTATATCAAATAAAGAAAATGAGGGGATGGAGAATAGAAGTAAAGAGAGATTCATTAATTCATTATATTGTACTGAAATCTAATCCTGGGACTGTGATTTTAAAAAATAAAATTGACGTGAACCAATGGTGGTGATTCTAGTGTTTATAAACTAAACTTATTTAAAATGCATGATATCTCTTCAAATTACACAAATACAATAGAAATGAAACATTTAAGACATGTCAAATTAGTCCTCACATGTCATATTGTGATTTTTCTTTAAAAGTCTACGTAAAAGTCGTGTATAGCATGAAAAGTGTTTGGTTTCTGTCTAGAACTTAAAATTTGTTTCGTGTGTTCTCACCAAAATTACTACCATTATTTTTTATGTTTACTAGAATAATGATTTTCACTGAAACTTTCTTAGATTTTGGCAATCTGATACAAAAATCATCATTTTTATGGCACGACATATTATTTAACAAATTATTACGTATACCTGAGATATGATTAACGATTTTACATGGATAAATAAAAAAATAATTTTGATGAAAATGTTCTTAAGGTACAATTTAACAACCGGAAAATTAGTCACATCAAAACACCTTATAATTGGCCATTACGTACCATTAAAATATGGACCGTGCAAGAATCATAAAAATTCTGAAACTAATTTACAGTTGTAACATTCAACCGTATCACATAATTGATCGCAGTCGTAATTTACGACGGTAGTAAACTCTTTCATTTTTACACTCTGAAGTTAGTAGTGCTGGCTGAACAGCTATAAAATTGTCACCAGGCATTTGCGTTGGAGCTAATTCACGCCCTGATACTAAATTTTAGTTCACGAGACACGCAATGGTTACTTGCAGTTGTTTACAGCCTTAATAGTGTGAAAAACATCACAAGTACATGAGTCTAATTCAAAGATAGGGATGCGCTTTTGCTGGCGCTAGACATCAACTGTCTTAATAATATATAAAGACTAACGTAAGAATAAAGCTAGGTTGATGTTATAGTCTGTGTCAGAATGTTATATCAGGTTGAGCCTTGGAGTCATTTGATCTGTGTTTTAATAAGAGAAGTACTCTGGAATTAAAGAAAGGGAGCCGTCTGTATACTTACTAACTTAAAATATTTATTTCTAATATCTAAAGTAAGAAAGTAGTATTTAAAGTAAGTTAGTAAGCATACAGACGGTTGAATAATGAAAGAGTAGTACTAGTGCAAAAAACCTACTTTGTTTTTAATATACCTAACGTCATCTAGGGGAGCAAAAATTTGAGTGTTTTCCATGATCTCTCTTCGTTTTAGTCATCTGATTCAGAATTAGAGACAATAGGACCACTTCAGAAGTACACACTTTCCAATAATAAAAAAATCAACTCACAAAATATAGCAGAGAAATTGGCATACATAGATAAAGACAATAGAAATACAAAATATTGACTCCTTGTTTTTCAAAAAATATAATGTTTTTCGCTCAAAAATCAGTATTAACGAAACTTATGTCACTTGCAGCAACGTCAGTGCTTGCCATTTAAACAGCTACTAACCTTACGTTAAAATAATAACCGAAAGTCAAGACTGAGAATTTATCAATTTGAGCGACAAAGCATATGTTTACTCAAAAACAGATATTTTTAGTCGTATTTTTAATATCATGTACACCGCCATAGTATTATTACCATCATTAATTTACGAGCGGTAGCGAAAACATTATATTTGATATATGTTTTCAAATCTTGAATAATACTTGGTTTGAATAGACCTGCTCCATGTTTCACTTTTCACGTTTCTCTGTTTAATTTTTTCATCAAATGCCAGCGGCTTTGATCAGACGCATTTTTCGACTAATTGTGGTTGTCCTGGTCATATGCCGCCTCCTTTTACAAGATTAGACTAGCTTTTTACATTTAGCTCGTGTTGAAACTATGTCGTTCAGTTGGCGAATGCTGTTATTAACTATGCTATTCACACAACATACACTAGCAGTCAGTTATTTGACCTTTCGTCTAGTGCGCATGCACATCTAATCAACTATTTTGCAGGGAAATAGCTAATAGCCCGTTCTAGTTTACACCATGCAACCACGAGTTTCAGTGTTACAGATCCTCACTGGCAATACGCACTAGATAACCATTTTTATTTTCGAGATTAAGATATTTTGTAGCTGAAAATATTTCTTAAATTTCTGAACGCAGCTTAGGTCAGTATTAAATATAAACACGTTGTGCTAAAAAAAGTACAATTTAATGCACAAATAGATTGTGTAGTTCAAATTTACAAATTCGAAAGTTAATTACATCATCCATAGTTCCGTGCATCTGAATTGCTATTTGCTTAGAGACGAAATGCATCGATGTCCATTTGGTCAAATGTTCGAATATATCGCAGACCGGCAATTACTATCGAAACGCTATCGCTTTTAACTTAATGCCGGCAATGAAGCTCCAAAGTCATTAGGGGTCTATTAGACCCCGACACTAATTAATTTTGTGAACATTTGTGGCGGTAATAAGCTTATCAAATGTAGATTTGTGCGGACACCGGGACCGTTCGATTTAATGTTCCCAAATATGAAGGCTACCATTAACAGGTTCATATTGTATTGTGGGAATTATATTTATAAGGGTTGGACTTAACAATGTGTGATAAAATTGGTTTTAATAACAAACAAACACACTTTCGCTGTTTAACAAAGGTATTATATTTGTTTTGATATTAACAAAGGGCTATTTGTAATATTTATTTCACAATCTTTGTAATCCTGGGTTTGTTTTTGGTTTGGATTACTCTTATCCATAAACTTTGTTTAATATTCATTTCTGAGTTTATTTTTGTTTAGGGTTCTTACCAAAAACATGAAACGATTATAAATTTGATTATTTCCTTTTAATAATTATATTTTTAATCGTTATTGATCAAACTTAGTTTTTTTGCGTGAACGGGTTTATAGAGAACTAGTTTAAAGCTTACTAAAATTTGGAATAGAAGATTTTAAGTATAGCTTATTCGGTTACTACGTAAAAAATGTGAACAATTAAGATTTTAACGCAGTAGAGATGGCTTAACTACCGTCCACAACTATATTGGCAGAAAACAAACAAACAACCAGTCAAACTAAACTAAAGTTTGACTGTTAGAAAGAGAATCCTGATAAATATAGGAGTTTAAAATAAAAATCTAAACAAAATGTAAAGTATCTTCACGCCCATATCCCCGAAGAGGTAGGCAGAGGTACAACCATGGCACTCACGACTAGCCGAAGCAAGTCTATCGCCAACCGGGCACGTTTCCAATCCCGACCAACATTTTTTTGTTTATTAGAAAATTGGAAAAATCCAATTTTCTTTTAGTTGGCCGACCTGGGATTCGAACCCGAGACCTCATGCAGTCAAGTCCAACACCCGGACCGCTCGACCACAGAGGCGACTAAAACAAAATGTATGTATTAAAATGTCGTATCAAAATGTGTGTATTAAAAAGTCTCTATAAATGATAGTGCACTTCAGTCAGTTTGAGTGTTTCTGTCATCTGTGAAAATATTGTTATGGTACAAATTAATTGGTTAATGGGGTACGCTTTTTAACCAATAATTAGTGTTGCCCAAATGCAAGAACAAGACGAGACTTAGCCAGTCTTGGTCTTGGTCTTGCGCCAATACACCTGGTCTTGGTCTTGGTCTTGGTCTTGCGCTCCCAGTCTTGGTCTTGGTCTTGGTCTTGCAGCAAGAGTCTTGCAAGTCTTGCAATTACCTATTAGTCTATTACTATTTATTAAAGTTTACTTTAAATCTTAGAAAAACGTATTAGAATTGGAACATTGTGAGCTTGAATTAACATAGCCATAGTAAAGATCAAGCAGATTAATAAATAACTGAAGATTTGATAAGAAATTCGAAAAATCAGCTGACCTATATGTCGTTTTCCATGGAAGTAACTGTTTCTTAATAAACATTTATGATTTACAAGCTTACATTTGCTAAAACATGTAAAAAAACAAATTAATTACAATAACTTGACTGTATTTTAAAGAACAATACTTATCTGTCTAGAAAGAGATTGAACCCTTAACTTATAAGAAATTTAATAAAAGGGTTTTACGATTTATCATTTATTTGAATAAAAAATAAAATACAACACAAATCAACAGCTTTATCATTAGGTTATGATACTTTATATCAATTTTTTTGACCAAGAATTAATACAAAGTAACCATCTGGCTGACTCATCACTTAACCTATTTCTATGTTTTCTAATTACTAATGATGCTTTAGAAAATAACCTCTTAGCAGGTACTGAAGTTGCAGGTATTGAGAGAAAATCACGGGCCGTTTTCGGTAAAATCGGATACTCTGTCTCATGCATCCTCCACCAATCTAAAATGTCTTAGATTGGTGGAGGATAGAATTCCTAAGCGTACCTACTTATAAACCGAACTGTTACACCTAACTACTCAGTGAAATAGCGCTAAGTCCTAGCTGCAAGACGCAAGAGTCTTGCAGGCTATGTCTTGTTCTTGCTCAAGTCTTGCACGGTCAGTCTTGGTCTTGGTCTTGCTAAAAATACGCGGTCTTGTTCTTGGTCTTGGTCTTGCAAAAACGCAAGAACAAGACCAAGACTGCAAGACCAAGACTGAATTTGGGCAACACTACCAATAATGTAAGTTTGTTGGCTAAAGACCTAATTAAAAACACATAACTGTGAAAATAACAATACAGTTCAACATCCATCTGATCAGTCAACAAAACATGAAACCGCCTAATTAAAATTAAAAAGAATTAAAAAAGAATTAAAAAGACCGCCTCGTTGGTCGAGTGGCTAGCGTACTCGCCTAACTGCATCGACGAACCGCGAGGCTTGGGTTCGATTCCCAACGGGGGCAGGCATCTGTGTGATGAACATTTAGATGTCTGCATTTCCGGGTCTGGGTGTTTATTAAATTTATTCTGGTATATATTTAAGTATTTCTATGTAATAGTATCGTTGACTAACACCCATAACACAAGCATTTAATTTGCTTACTTTGGGGTTAGATTCAATTTGTGTAATTTGTCCAGGGATATTTATTAATTTATTATTTAAGAAAAGTTTGCAGTACGAAACGTCACCACTTTTTTAACTCTTTACAGTTTTAGACAAAATAATCTTTTGGTCTTTTAGAACTTTTTTAAATCTGCAAAATAGAAATTAATTTTGCTTATCAAAAGGTTTGAAGTTGAAATCTAAACTTTTTCAATTGAAACTAGAACAAATCGTGTCTGTAGGTGCTTAACTTTATCGTGGTGAGGTACAGTGGATTCGCGTTTAAAAATATTGTATATCACACAATATACGATTATTGTAATGCTTATTACTAGAACGCTGTTGACTCCAAGTATTTTATTGGGCTAATTGAAATAACGTGCAGCAGTCACGCCATTTTCCTCCTCCACGCCCTTTACAAACGGATTATTGTGAGTCTAACTTAAATTTGATGGTTCATTTTGATTTGTTATCATATCAACGTCATCTTCATATTTTATTATTACTAATGGTGTACATTGTTTATACTACCATATCATTCCTATTTCTGTTATCACACACATGCTATATTTGTATTTAAATTTTGTTTTCGATATCTTAAATGGATTACTGTAAATGTATGACATTATGTTTTTGTTTTGTTGACTGATATCTAATGATTTATTAGCTAATAGTAATTTCTAATTTTATTCTATTTTCGTTATTAACATTTTCTGCTTTAAGACTTATATTTTTAATGACGATTTCATATTTCAAATTTATATTAATATTTTTATATCGATTTTAATAGTTATTAAAAGTTAGTTAATTATTAAACATAGTTATGTCATATAAGTACACAAAATTGAGTATCTCACTCGATTCCAAACATAACATAATATTCACATCATTCCAAACATAAAGGCAATGTAATAATTACCTCGAAAGTACCCCCTTTTAAATATAAATGACGTGGAAATTTATTGACGTATCAACACAAAATAAGTATAGCAGTCGAACGTATAACCTTTTTAGAAGTCGGTGAAAAGTCTTAATTTTGTATTCTTCATGTATTTTCGTAATGAACAACTTATTTAAGGTTTTTTTTATGATATAGGAAGGCAAACAAGCAGACGTATTTCCTGATGTTAAGAAATTTACGCCGCCTAGAGACACCAAAGTTGGTAATGGTGCGTTGTCAACCTGAGACCGGAATGTTAGGGGTCGAGCAAAAGTAAGTTTACCGGCTACCTTACCCTCCGAACCGGAATACGTCATAACGTTATGGCGGCAGGAATAGGTAAGGCGGTGGTACCAATCCGGGCGAGTTGAGCTTGATTAAGTTTACTGGCTTCATAGTAAACTTAATCAAATTGTATTACCTAATTACGGAAATGAAACTGATTTGCAAATTGATGTTGAAATTAGAATGGATGATAAATAAAAGCTTGCAAATGGCATTCATTGGATTTTATCTCCTGACCCGGTGATATTCTAAAGAGGCTGTATAGGTAAATGGAACATTTAAATACAGGTCAAAATAAGGAGCATTGTGTGAGTTGAATAAATGCGGGAGCTTTTGTCGGCCACCGAAGCTTCGAAATATTTTTATTAAAACAAACCAAACATCATTCTTCTCATTAGCCATATTCTGGTTTAAAACAATATATTCCGTAACAAAAGTTTCCGATTTGTTTTCCTTCCGGTAGAATATAAAAGATTTGTTTGCGTTCAGGACCAATAGCTAGAAGTTTGTTTTACCGAATATAAAATAACAAATGAATAAACAGGCCAACTTTTAGAATTTATCGTACGCTCATGGAACATTTTCATATAGAAATTAATAGCAGTTGCTTAACATTCACTACAAAATTCTATTTTATCTTTCATTTTATAAAGTTTGACAATAATTATCGCTTATGATATTTTTTCTATATATTATTTTTAACCAACGTAGGTTATGTTGACTGCCTCGTTGGTCGAGTGGCTAGCTTATTCGCCTAATTGCATCGACGAATCGCGAGGCTCGGGTTCGATTCCCGACGGGGGCAGGCATTTGTGTGATGAACATTTACATGTCTGCATTTCCGGGTCAAGGTGTTTATTAAATGTATTCTGGTATTTATTTAAGTATTTCTATATAATAGTATCGTTGACTAACACCCATAACACAAGCATACAATTTACTTACTTTGGGGTTAGATTCAATTTGTGTGACTTGTCCAGAGATATTTATTTATTATTATTTATTTATTATGTTAGTTGACTCATTTAGATTTTAAAAAATGCAAACAGTATACCCGAGATTAAGTTTTAATTTTTTTTATGTTTACAGTACCATTTTTATTTATATAATCGATTTTTTTGGCAAAATGGAATTCGAGGATACGTCACAAAAAAGTCACAAAAATTTTTAACATTATTCACTTTTACATCATTTACACACATGTATTTTAAATTCACACACATGATTTAGTTATATAGAAGTGCGATTTATATATTTTTCGTTACAGATTTTTATTATTTTTCAAGTAGATATAAATTTTCACAGGCTTACATAAGTACACGCACCTATTTGTTTTTATTTGTATTTCATATATGTATTTAATATAGTCTTTATTAAGACTGTAATATCAAGAATTTACCTTGGAGAATTTTAATCCCTCTTTATAAGACATGGTGTTAGACACATGGTTGGACAAAACTAAAACATTTTTATTGAGATATTATCTACAAATATTAATTTATTTATAATTTAATATAGTAAAATGAAAAATAATTACTCCCTTTATAAAGTAAAATTTGTCGGGAGGTGTTTTGCAATTACGCGGACGCCACCAAAAGGCCATGCTCGTTTTGTCCAACCACACGCCTCTCATCCTGTATATAAAAATGTATGAGATAACCAATTTTCAATTATAAGCAATTTTTAAATTTTGTCCCATTTAAAGTGTTAAATACTTTCTTTTGACTTGCGTTCTAAGGCTAAAATTTACACGTAGGTACTTCAGTCACATAAGGTAGTCGGCGGGTGGACTGAATTTTATTTTGAAAATGAACAGTATAATTTACGCGAACCATATTTTGCAAACGCTATTGAGTCAGTATATCGCCACCACTAGCAGGCAACGCATAAATATATCTATTTTGTCGGACCAACAACGCACCAGCTTTTTTTTTTTGAATGACTAATTTGTTGCTAATCTTGCGATTTTATGCAACTTCACCGAGCTTTGTGGGCTGAGCAGAGTGCTCAGCCCGAGAGAACGCACCAGCACA
>NJDD01000259.1:62516-82446 GCA_002245505.1 Calephelis nemesis
CCTGAGGTCAGGATGTTAGGCCTCAAGCAAAAGTAAGTTTACCGGCTACCTTACCCTCCGAACCGGAACACGTCATGACGTTATGGCGGCAGGTATAGGTAAGGCGGTGGTACCAATCAAGGCGAATCGCTGCGAAACTCTACCACCATTTTTACTAGCAGCTTCGTACGGGTGGACAAACTTACCTATATCTTATTTAAATGTACCTCTTAAATCACTCTATTTAAAAAAAAACACACATCAAAATCCATTGCGTAGTTGTAAGATCGAAGCACGAATACGGACAGACAGCGGAAACGTTATTGTTTAATTTTTGTAGTGACACTACCTACCTGGAAAATTTCGTTCCTCTTGATATTAAGAGTGACTAATAGTTTGTATGAAAAAAACTAAAGTGCTTTTTCCTAATTCTATAATTTGAATATTAATATATAATTGATTCCCCACACAAATTCTCAGCTCTTTTAAGTAGAGTAAACATTTTTTTTCAATTAGTCTATGTTTGATCTCAGGTCTCAAAGCATTTTCAAGCCAAATTTCATGCAATTGTAATAGACAAACTTTGACATTCACAATAATATGGTTAGAATTTATAATGAATTCCAAAAGCCAGCTTAAGATGACCTACCAATATATGTTCAAATGTTCCTGCACGTTCCGAATATCAAGTTGTGGAAGTTAGTTGGACCATTGATACTGAGAGTTGGAATGTCCATAATTTCTGAATTAAAAATACGTATAACTTGGAAATTACGATATAGGATTTTTTCCCTCGAACAAATTAAAACAGGCGTCACGTCCAGAAATTATAGCCAAAATTACAAAAAAAATAATATTTTTTTTTATATATAATAAATAAATAAATAAATATCCCTGGACAAAGCACACAAATTGAATCTAACCCTTAAGTAAGCAAATTACATGCTTGTGTTATGGGTGTTAGTCAACGATACTATTACATATAAATACTTAAATAGATACCAGAATAAATTTAATGAACACCCAGACCAGGAAATGCAGACAACTAAATGTTCATCACACAAATGCCTGCCCCCGTCGGAATCGAACCCGAGCCTCGCGGTTGGTCGATGTAGTTAGGCGAGTCCGCTAGTCACTCGACCAACGAGGCGGTTGTTGTCTGCTTCCCACTTTGAACTATGTAAACCGATTTTTTTAAACTTTAATGTACATAATTAATTTTTCTAAAAGTATCTTCACGCCCATATCCCCGAAGACGTAGACAGAGGCACAACCAGGGTACCCACAACTAGCCGAAGATACTAAGTCCCATAATGTGATAGGTGGCAAGCCTATCGCCAACCGGGCACATATCCTATCCCGAACAACATTTTTTTTTAATTAGAAATTGGAAAAACCCAATTTTCTTTTGTTGCCCGACCCGGGATTCGAACCCAGGACCTCATGCAGTCAAGTCCAACACCTGAACCGCTAGACAACAGAGGCGATATTAATTTTTCTACACTTGTATTATGCGATAACACATAATAAACCCAATAAACCAAAAGAGAGAAAACCAAACAAACGGACGCAAAGTCAATTTCCCAGCGTTTGATTGTTGTGCTATTATGTTAAAACACAACATTCCTCGTGTTGGTCCGGGCTCCTTTGCAGAATAGACCATCTGCCTTCCTTGCCAGGTAGCTCGTAAAAGGCGAGCATAGGCTTACCGTCACTAACACCGTGACATCCAACTAGGTGGTTGAGTTTCGCAGCGACTCGCCCGGATTGGTACCACCGCCTTACCTATTCCTGACGCCATAACGTCATGACGTGTTCCGGTTCGGGGGATAAGGTAGCCGGTAAATTTACTTTTGTTCGAGGCCTAGCATCTCGACCTCCGATTGGCAATGCACCATTGCCAACTTTGGTGTCTCTAGGTGGCGTGAATTTCTTACCATCAGGAAATCCGTCCGCTTGTTTGCCTTCCTATATCATAAAAAAACCGACTAACTTCTTTAAACTATCTTAGACATAGCATATACGTAGAAATAGACTTGAAAAAAGTACTCGTATCTTCACATCCGTATCCACTCCGATGGAGTAGGTAGATATACAACCATGTCACCCACGACCACCTGAAGATCCTTAATCCCACAATATGATCATCATCGATCATTAATCGGACACTTACCCATGTAATCCCAGGCAACGTTGTTTTATTACAAAATCTCATTCTACATCTGTTATTACAAAGTATCTTTACGCCCATATCCCCGAAGTGGTAGGCAGAGGCACAACCAGGGCACCCACGACTAGCCGAAGATACTAAGTCCCATAATGTGATAGGTGGCAAGCCTATCGTCTACCGGGCACGTTTCCAATCCCGACCATATTTTTCTTTTAATTTGTCGACCAACAAAAAGAAAATTGGAAAAATCCAATTTTCTTTTTGTTGGCCGACCCGGGATTCGAACCCGAGACCTCATGCGGTCAAGTGCAACATCCGGACCGCTCGACCACAGAGGCGATCTGTTATTCGAAAATTGAAAAAATACGTTTTTTGAGTCGTCTAACCTGGGAACTTACTCCTGACTACTAGACCACAGAGGTGACCACAAATATTGATTTACTAGAGATTTGTTGCTAAGATATTTTTAACATACTTCTTTGTACAACAAACGAAATACCATAAAAGTCGAGCTATTTATAAATTAATTGAAATAAATTATTGATAAAACCCAGTGGCTGCCTGGTTTTTGACCTACAGTTGACAACTACAAACTAACAGTCTGTCCACACAGTGCGTTTTACGCGCGTAACCACTCCCGCCTATTTATCTTGCTTCAGAGATCGCATCCTAAGCGCATCATATTCCCTGCCCTTTGATTTGAATGTAGCAATTGCGTAGTGACTAGTAAACCGTCGATGGAAAAGTCTTAAACGAAGAGAAAGTCGAGGATTCAGCGCAGCTCAAATTCTATATCTCACATGGTACATTTTAAAATAATTATAAAGTCTCATTACGAGCACCCATTCCATAGGTACGTGAAATAAATAATTAGTCTGTTTTATAGCTACTCTTTTTTAACTTAATTAAAAGTTCCATGTTAAAGTCATTACGCTAGGTTTGGAAACGGTGGCAGTTCAAGGTAGATAATGTTCATCCTAGTAGCCGGGGAGTTTGTTTTGTCGTTTGTTGATTGCCTGTGTGGTCTAGCGGTTCAGTTGTTGGAATTGAATGCATGAGGTCCCGGGTTCGAATCATGGGTCGAGCAAAAGTAAAGTAAGTATCTTTACACCCATATCCCCGAAGAGGTAGGCAGAGGCACAACCAGGGCACCCACGACTAGCCGCAGATACTAAGTCCCACAATGTGATAGGTGACACTAAGTTCTAATATGTGATATGCCAGCCTATCGCCAACCGGTCACATTTCCAATCCCGACCATTTATTATTAGATTTTTTTTATTATTAGAAAATTGGCAAAATCCTATTTTCTTTTTGTTGGCCGACCCGGGATTCCAATCCGGGTCCTCGTGCAACCAAGTCCAACACCCGCACCGCTAGAGCACAGAGGCGATATGGGTCGAGCAACAAAAAGAAATTAAGTTTTTCCAATTTTCTAATAAAAAAAACCTTTGCTGAGGATTGGATATGTGCCCGGTTGGCGATAGGCTGGCCACATATCACATTTTAGAACTTAGTGTCTTCGGCTAGTCCTGGGTGCTTTGGTTGTGCCTCTGCCTACCTCTTCGGGGATATGGGCATGAAGATACTTTTTGTTTTGTCGTTTCTTTTCCTGGCTGGCTAGGTTTAAAAATGGTACTACCGTACCGTACTTTATGGTGGTTAGGCTGCTTTCAGACGACACGCGCACGCCACGCTCGCCATCACCCACGTCGAACACGCTTTGATTTTTTATCGACATAATTTGAGCCCTATTGTCACACCAATATTTTCAAATTGCATTAACCAAATCAATCCGCCCACCCCGTGCACGCGCAGCACACGCCTTGCGCCCGCGCTTCAGCTAGTGTTGTATTGACTGTCGTGAAAAGCGGGTGAGAGGCGTGCGTGATGCATTACGCGTACTGAGCGCGGGTCTAAGGCGGGCTCAAAGCGTGTGCGTGCTCGGAGCGGGTCATCTGAACACGCCCTTAGAGTTAAACCAAATCACATTTTTAAATATTGTTCAAATATTAAATATTTAAACATGATAATAAGTATGTCTGAAATCTCAATAATCTTATTTATAAAATTCTCGCGTCACAATGTTCGTTCCCGTACTCCTCTGAAACGGCTTGACCTATTCTCATGAAATTTTGTGAGCACATTGAGTAGGTCTGAGAATCGGCCAACATCTATTTTTCATACCCCTAAGTGACAAGGGTGACTCCCACCAATTTTTTTTACTAAAATCACCTAAAA
Source organism: Calephelis nemesis (assembly GCA_002245505.1). NCBI lineage: Eukaryota > Metazoa > Arthropoda > Insecta > Lepidoptera > Riodinidae > Calephelis > Calephelis nemesis. Next base: position 66,907 of record NJDD01000259.1, read on the forward strand.
AAATAGCAGCACAACTTCTGCCGAGTCAGCTTGTAATTATATATAAATTTTAAAATTTTTGCACACCACGATGTGGTAGAATATTAATCTAACACGTTCAGCAAATAAATATATTTCATTTCATTTTACACTCACTGACTTTTCACATCAACTTTTGACGTTAAAATAAAATAAAATTTGTATTATTCATGATCATTATTTTACTGTACCGTACATCCTATTTAAACTTATGCGTTTCAAAGTTTTACTAGACAGCAAATTTAAACATCTTAATAACCATTTAACTCCCAAAATGTGTGGTGGTATTAACTAGGTTTAATACATTTCACGCTTAATTAACTTGGTAAATATTAAGCTATAATTATTCCCAGTAAATCGTGAATTCCTGAAGTAAACAGGAGGTATCTGTAAGCCAGGTGGGCGTGGGACTCTAGCCACGTTTCAGCCGAGTTTCCTTCTTAGAGGCGTTCATTCAATTTGCATTAAAACCTTAATCCACGGCGTTAAGTACGACTTAACTATGTTTGTTGGTATTATATTAAATTACATGAAAGCTTGTCGTTCCCTAATTTTAACTGTAAATGGAAGAAATATGGGTTTGATTAATGGAAAGAAATGTAATTAATAATTACCGCGAATGTAAATGAATCTGGTAATTAATGTATTTTAAGTTTTACAAGGAAAAAATCTTTTATATTTCTATCCCAATCAAAACAACTTTATTATGTTTATAAAAATTTAACTATCACTTCATAATATAAAACAAATTGTCTTTCTGCTGCCTGTCCCTATGTCCCTATGTGTGTAAGATCTTTAAAACTACGCAAAGGATTTTGATGTGTTTTTAATAAATATAATTCTGATTCAATTTGATTCAGGAAAAAAGTTTTAATGTATAACAACAAAGAAGTTTGTCTTGTGTATTTTTTATAAACTGCGAGTATATAATTTTATAAAGTGCGAAGCTGAGACAGGCTGCTAGTGTCCTATAAATTGCAACCGCATCATTTCTGTTGCTCTTGCGATCTTATACGACTAGACGAGTTTGACATTTACTCGCTGAAATCCAAAAACAGATTTTTATTAATTTAAAATATTCGTGAAAATGTAAGAAATGCTGAAACAAAATGGAAAAACTGCAAGGAAAATAACAAAGACTTTTTTACGCACGAACTGTTTTTTTTTTAATTGAGTATTAATTAATTAGTACAGAAGGAAGTTTTCCGAGAAGGCTAGTATATAATACAATAGTGATGTCTTACTTCATTCAATCATACTATCATATTTTAGGTTTAAACAAGCCTAGAAGTGCATTCTCAAGTGTCACTTTACTTTGTTTTATGTTAAAATTAAAAAAAACAATGTAAATAATTAATATACATAAATTAATGAAACATGAATAAAGACGACGTACAAAATCAACAGTTATATTGCAATGAGCCCGTTGAAGAAACTTCGTCTGTTTCACCAGATCTCGGGGGAAAATTGTACGTTAGTTAAAATATGCAGCTAAGAAGGCTGAGGCTGCACTGTTTATAGTGCAACCGCAAAACTTCTCACATCCGACACATTTGCATTCGAATGAGACGTGCGGAAGTTTCAATTATTTATCTACATATCCACTTTATTATTAATTCTGTGGCAGCTGCAAACTTCATACTCTGTTGGTTCGAAGGTTGACTGGTAAAGGCTCCTATGTATAAATTCCTATATCTATAAATTCCTATGAATAAAGTTCGCCTTTTGTACAAACTACTTCTTGTTGTACATTACTAAGTTAAATACTAAGATTATAAATCCACAAATGTCTTTGTTTTTTCGTTTTTCTTTCACGTTGGAAGGGGGCGATGTTGTAGTATATTTTTGATTGTGGTTAAGAGACTAATATAATAAGACTGGAGTTGAGAGGTTGACGTATGTTTTAAGATACTTTTTATCAAGATATATAAACAGTTTTCCGAGGAAGATCCAAGTGACTTCCAGTATTTCATTGTTTTGAACTTCGAATTTCGTTCGACTGGTCACAATACAAAACATTGGACGTTCTTATTAGAAGTTGTTTTTTTTTTCATTCAGAAACATTTTTTTAAAGATAGACCATCCGTATTTCTAACATACAGGTCGTAAAAGGAGATATTAGGTTTACCGTAATTAACACCAAGTTTCGGAGTGACTCGCCCTGATCTGTACCACCGCCTTCGTATTCCTGCCACTATAACGTATTCCGGTTCGTAGGTTAAGGTAGCCGCTGAACTTACATATGCTCGTGGCCTAACATCCCGGTTTCAGGCTGGCAACGCACCATTATCACTTTTGGTATCTCTAGACTGCATGAATTTCTTACTTCCTAATATTATAAAAAAATATCGGGTTTTTATTATTTAACTATTTTTTATTTATTGTTTTTTGCTTAAGTTCCACAATAGGGTTTTCGAATGTCGCGGTCGTTATGATTCTTAAATAAGATGATTTGAAATGAAAGAAAACAATAAAAAACACTTTTGTGCAATTTAAAAAGGAATCTCATTTCATTAAATTTTGCATAGTACTGGTATCTTTAAACAGAAATATTTTCGATTAAATTACAAGGCCACGGTAATTAACATTATGAACATAAGTAAAAAAATATTGCAAAGCAATGACTAATTTGAAGAACTTCTGCCCAGTTGTCATGGATGTCTGGAATTTGTATATATATTTTCAATTACGAAGCTGGAGCTGCAGTGTTTATGGTGCAATCGCAAACTTTTCACATCTGTCACGTGGAAGTTTCAATTATAAGGTTTCTTTATGTACTAACTGTATCTCGGCATTCATAAAGCTTTAAATTAATGAGGAATTTACAGAATTTCAAATAAACTTTATCCCTACATAAAATAGTATAGCAACAACTGGAATAGCTGACTAGAATATAAATGAATTTGTTTTTTTTTATCCATGTGTCGGATGTGTCTATGGTCACGCATCACAGAAAACTGCTAATCTAGATATGATCTAGCATACCAAATAAGATTTGGGAAAATTCGCTTAGTTCCCCCGTGTTGGTCCGGGCTCCTTTGTAGAATAGACCATCTGCCTTCCTGTGCCAGGCAGCTCGTAAAAGGCGAGCATAGGCTTGCCGTCACTAACACCGTGATGTCTGACTAGGTGGCAGAGTTTCGCAGCGACTCACCCGGATTGGTACCACCGCCTTACCTATTCCTGCCGCCATAACGTCATGACGTGTTCCGGTTCGGAGGGTAAGGTAGCCGGTAAACTTACTTTTGCTCTAGGCCTAACATCCCGGTCTCTGGTTGGTAACGCACCATTACCACCTTTGGTGTCTCTAGGCGGCGGGAATTTCTTACCATCAGGAAATCCGTCAGCTTGTTTGCCTTCCAATGTCATAAAAAAATAAACAAATAAATAAAAATTTCTACCACATAACGGAGAAGATAGATTGTGCATTGCTAAAATATGTAATTTGTAATCAGATTCTGCAAATTTTATGGCGTAACTTCTAAACTTCTACTAAGCTCTACTTGCATCCAAACAAAACGCGTTGGAGATTCAATAGAAGGAGTCTGTAATCTACTCTTTGTTTTCCAGTGTTACTATCTAAACAATAATAATATGGTTTATATAATACAAAAAAGGATAAAAGCTTATAATAATTACAAAACTCTTTAAATTTAATATTAACCTTTTTGTATGTAACTGGAATTATTAATTTGATTTATACATTTTATTTTTAACTATTACCTAGATTATTATAATTTCTATCGCCTCTGTGGGCTAGAGGTTCAGTTGTTGGACTTGACTGCATGAGGTCCCGGGTTCGAATCCCGGGTCGGGCAACATAAAGAGAATTCGGTTTTCCGGTTTTCTAATAAAAAAAAATGTTGCTCGGGATAAGATATGTGCACATTGTGGGACTTAGTATCTTCGGCTAGTCGTGCGTGCTTCGGCTAGTTCCCTGGTTGTGCCTCTGTCTACCGCTTCGGGGATATGGGCGTAAAGATACTCTTATTATAATTTGATAATGAACCCAGCTTTGTTACTTTTTTTGTGGTTTGCAAACTGATTTCGGTAAAGACCATTACTAATTATACTTCTATTTTCTTTACACAGGAAAGTCTTACACAATGTTGGGGCGACCGGATTCATCGACGTCATTTGGAGCTATCCCTTGTGCAATATCTTGGCTCTTTCGAGGCATCGCAGAGCAAAGGCATAAATGTGGTACCAGATTTTCTGTGAGAGTCTCAGCCGTTGAACTTTGCACAAATACAAATCAAATAAGGGATCTTCTAGCGCCATACCAAAATGGTAATACTTTATTTATTGCTATGGATTTTATTGCTAAAGACCTGTAAATTTTTGTTTGAGAAAGCTAAGAACTACCTTATTATCTGGACCTATCTACGTATATCGTCCTTATTGGCAATGCAAAATTTGAACATTTTATTTCTATGCTGTGCAATGTAAATTCAAATTATAAATGATGAATCCCCTCTTATATCTTCCTTCATTACACTATGAAAAAATATGCACTCTCTTCACAATAACTCTGCTTTTTTATTTCTTCAGAAAAAGCACATAAATTGACCAATATAAATTGACAAAATTACACTATAATTAAATGTTTTCAATATTTACTTTCAGATTCTGAACAATCACCGGGCGTATATTTAAGAGACGATCCTCTATTCGGAACTCACCTACAGAATCAATCAGAACTCAGAGTGCACAGTGCTGAGAAGGCAGCTTTTTATTTAGATGCCGCATTAGCTACACGAGGAACGCGAGAAGAAGGAAAAGACAGCCATCTTCTATACACATTACATGTTTATCAGTACAGTGTTGGGGGAAAAGGAGCAGGTAGATACATTTTTATTCTCAGAATGCTGTAATATAAATAACCATCTGCTCGCAGCCACTAAGTGGCTGTTTAAAAGTTCGGAACTGCTGAACGGATAAATAAATATCCCTGGACAAGTTACACATAGTAAAACTAACCCCAAAGTATGCAAGTTGTATGATTATGTAATGGGTGTCAGTCAACAATTTTTATGATACATAGAGATACTTAAATAAATAGCAGAATAAATTTAATAAACACCTAGACCCGGAAGTGCAGACATCTGAATGTCCATCATACAAATATCTGACTAAAATGTCTGACCCCGTAGGGAATCCAACCCGAACCTCGTGGTTGGTCGGTGGAATTAGGAGTGTACGCTAACACTTCAACCAACGAGGCTACCTGTGAGCAAAATATTAACTAGGCTATAAATATAAAGAGTCAATGAATTCAATGCAGAAATCTTTTTAATCTGTCTAGTATCCTAGTATTATAATCTTTTCATTCTGACTATATATTATACTTAAATTATAATCCTATTAATATTATAAATGCGAAAGTTTGTATGTATGGATGTATGGATGTTTGTTACTCTTTCACGCAAAAACTATAAAGCCGATTACGATGAAATTTGGTATGTAGGTAGCTGAAGACCCAGAATAACATATAGGCTACTTTTTATCCCGGAGTTCCCGCGGGATTGGGACTTACGCGGGTGAAACCGCGGGGCGCAGCTAGTTACACATACTTTTGATTACAGCGTTTGATTACACAACTTTTAGAACTTAAAAATTTAGGTATGGTATGAAAGTATCGTCACGCCCATATCCTCGTACGATTAGGCAGAGGTACAATTAGGGCAACCACGACTAGCCGAAGATGTACGAATTTGATAGTTGCCAAGCTTATCGCCAACCGAACACGTACCCGATCCCGGGCAACGCTTAATTTTTTAGAAAACACTTTCTAACTTTTTTGTGGCCCGACCCGAGGATCATACCTGGGACCTCAAGAATTCAAGTCTAACGAAAGTTATAGTATGGAAATGATATTGAAAACTGCGGTCCAACTGAAAAGCATTAAAAATTAATATACATATTTTATAAAACTGAAATAACTCGCCTCTGTGGTCTAGTGGCTCAGTTGTTGGACTTGACTGCAAAAGGTCCCGGGTTCGAATCCCGGATCGGGCAACAAAAAATAAAATTGGGTTTTTGCAATTTTCTAATAAAAAAATGTTGCTCGGGATTGGAAATGTGCCCGGTTGGCGACAGGCGTGCCACCTATCACATTGTGGGACTCTTAGTGCCATCGGCTAGTCGTGGGTGCTCTAGTTGTGCTTCTGCCTTCCCCTTCAGGGATATGGGCGTGAAGATGCTTTTTTTAAATAAAAAAATAGCAAATTAAAAAATAAAAACAAATAAAAAATCAAAATTAATTTATTAGTGTAATGTTTTGTAGCAAAAGAAATAATTAAATTAAAGCTTTTTTTTGTTGCAGTTGCTGGTGGTAGAAGTCGTTTACACTTAATTGATTTGGGGAATTCAGATCGTGGAAAAGCTAATGGTGGAATACCATTATCTGGATTAGGAAATATTCTTCTTGCTATTTTCAATGGGCAGCGACATTTGCCATATAGAGAACATAATTTAACGCACGTCTTGAAAGAGTGTCTTGGATCTCTTACATGTCATACGGCAATGATAGTTCATGTATCGCCAAACGTTCAAAATTATTCGGATACGCTAACCACTTTACAATTAGCGTCAAGAATACACAGGTTGAGGCGAAGAAAAGTAAAATATAGTTCAAATAATAATGCAGGTAGTGGTGGTAGCTCTGGTGAAGATGCTTCTAAACCAAGTAGTAGTGAACCCGATCCTTCAAGTAGTGACTTATCTGCAGATACAGTTATTTATGTTGGGCCACTTGATGATGCCACAGATGGAGAACATCCACCGGTTTATATCCCACATATTAATTCAGGTGATAACAGGTGTGCGTTAAGCAAAGCCTTAAGAGGTTCTGCAGCTGAACAAAAACACAAACCCTCACTTTCAAAAGTTATAGAAGAAAAAAGTCCTATACACAAATTTCATTCATCTCCGAAGTCGTCACCTTTAAAAAGTGTAACTCTACCAATTCAAACTCCAAAATCTTCACCAGTACATACGGCGTCAACAAAAGCAATGCCTATAAAGAAATCTATTTCTAAACATGGAGAAGAAGGAAAAAATACAAGTGACGAGCAATGGATAGACGGACCACGAATATCCAAATCAAAACTTGTTGAAGCAAGACATATAATCAAAGAAACTCAGAATAAAAAAAGGGAAACATGGATTGATGGGCCAATGCAAGAGCCCAAAATTCCTGTACAGTTTGAATCAGTACCAGTTCAACCAAATACAGTACCGTTACAAGTAGGCGTTCTTAATTCATATGGCAATGAAAACATTGGCTATGGCTACATGGACAGTCACAAGAAAAACATGATAAGAAAATGGGTAGAAAATCAAACGTCTCAAATACACAAATCTAGACATAGTTCACCTAGCCATAAGCCACCAAATAAAGACAGTAACACCAAATTAACCGATGAAGCTGAAGCACATAGAATGGAAATTAAAGAAATTACCAGGCGAATACATGTTGAAGAATCCACGATACGAACTGGGTTAAAAGCTGGATCAAAAGGAATAGCGATAGAAGAAGAAAATTTTGGTCCACCAGATACAAGTTCTGGTAAAAAGTCACAGCAAGGAAAATCTTCATCAAAAGGAGAACCTGATGAAGATGATGACAGCGAAGAAATGGCTGAGATACCGCCAGCTTTGCCACTAATACAACCAAGTAGTTTAAGCAGTAGAGAAGTGTCAGTTGAAAGCTTAGATAGTAAATATAAAGAAAGAATAAGGATGGATGATGATTTAGTTTCTAATCACAGCAGAGATATTGATCAACATGGTATTAGTAAGGGTCCAGCTGACGATGAAGATGAGATTTTAGAAATAATAGAAGTCGAAGAACCGCTAGAACCTGTTCCAATGCAAGATTGTTGTCTTCAAGTGACCGAAGAAGATATAGCATTTTGTATGGGACTAGCGGATTTTAATTTTACTGGAATGGAATACGACAGTGAGGAGCATCCACTCAGGATTTTGAGTCAAGAAAATTTAACTGTTGCTTCTACGTTTACAGATACGCTTTCTTTGTACAGTGAAGTTGAAAGACAAATTAGAAACGAAGCATATCTTAGACAAGCAATGGGACTGTATTCCCACAATTTTGAAAATCATCCTAGTGTGGACCTAAATCCTCACGAAAGCTTACAGTCATCTCGCTCTAGGATCGATGAACTAATTGGATTAACAGAATTATATGGATCAAGGAGAATGTTAGATAGCAATAACGAAACTTCTGCAAGGATTGCGCCACAGTTTCAATCACTGTCACTTTGTAATGTAAGAGATACTGAAGAATACCACGGAGACGGTTCCGTCTATAGTGAACCTGCATACAGACCTAGTGATAAGATATGTGATAGTTGTAAGCGATCAATGTCAAGACCTAGTAGTGCTGTAGGAGAATGTGAAGCATATCATGACTTAGATCCCACACAAAACGATTCTTATGGTCCGTTTGAAAGATATCGCAGCAATGATATAACAGAAACACGAATAGCATCTTTGAGACATCCTGATGGAGCATCCGATCCCAATTTACGTGAAGAAAATCGTTTGCCAGGTAACGGTGCACCTTCTAGTACTTTCAGAGAGCTGAAATCAAATTTACACTTAGAAGTGACACCTCCTGTTATCACTACTGAGCCACGATTAGAAAAATGTGAAAAGGGGGATAAGAATGTAGCTAGAATAGTTGCAAGTTGTAAACCTGATGGTTATGATAGTGGTCATGAATCAACACCTAGAACAGGTAAACATAGTCCAGCGGCCACTTCAAGACGAGCAGAATCTGGTTATGATTCGGTTCCAAGAGATTCTGATGCATCATCTTTAGACTCTTACCCAACACGAAGAGCTGCTGTTGCGAGAGCTCATGCGAAAAAACACACGACTGCAAAATATAAACAACATAGTGATAAGTCCTTTTGCTCATGGCTTAGGAACCCTTTCACTTGTAAATATGCAGATACAGATCCTGAAATAAGTGATTTTTAACAAAAACAAATCCTATTAAATTATATTAGTGGTACAAACTTATTCATACGAGTTGCATTTAAATATTTAATTTGTTTGTATCATTGTCACGTTACCGAATTTATTCTGGAGACTGCTTTTGTACTCTAGATGTAATCGTATTTATACAACAAAAGCTTTGGCATTAATCCAAGGAGGTTACCATCGTATTTTTCTAAAAGTAATACTGCTTGCGCCATTTGGAAGTGTATTTTATAAAGTACGCGTTATCTGGTTAATAAAGTGTTTGTAAAAATAAGATATGTCCTAACATCAATCGATGCGTTGCGCAGAGATGATCAATCAACTCCAACTAGTAACTTCTGCTCAGTTTTTGTACTTTTATAATCTTTCGATACCCTTGTTTATTGATATTTTTGTAATTTCAACTGTTGTTACTAGACTTCTTAAATATTGTAAAATAGATGAAAGTCTTCCTCAGTCTTCCCCAGCATATCGCGAAGGCTGCATCTAATATTGTTGTCATAGTAAACTCTTAATATTTCTAAATAATGTACAGTGAATCGAACAGAATCTATAGTGTATTTAATATCTTATGTCATATCTTTATCAGAAATAGCAACGACTTTTACAAATTTCGAGATAAATTTTAATTTGATAAGAATATTTTCTAGAGTTAGAATTAATTGAATTTTGTTAATATCATTGAAAATTTAGATTTAAGTCTATTTGGGGGTTGGTCAACATGTAGTGTGATAGCAGTATCTTTCATACCAGTGCTGAAATCAAACTGCTACATATATATTTTTCTTATTTTGGCACATCTGTACTTTATTTACAGAAAACTTCAGAATAATCTAAAATACCTTAAAACATTCAAAAATCAATGAATGTCAAATATTGAATTGGTTTACAGAAAATTCTTAAAATGTATGCGAAACTTTTAAGTAAACATGTTGGTTATATTCTGTAATAAAATTATTTTACTAGTGTCTGATGAAATTATAAGAATTTATAAAATGTATGCCCTTCAACCTGTTGTAGAGATCACACTGGCATGGTAGACCGTTGCAATGGTTGGGCAGCCCTCATACTATTGTGTCATTGGCCAGATTCGAAATAGCTTTAATATTTTGATATTGTGTCGTAAGCCGGCGAGTCCGTTTGTACCTATACGATCATTGATTGCAATCATTATGGCTTTATAAAATGTTGGTGAACTTAGTTATTGCTTTATTGTCAATGTTTTGTTATTAAACCATTAATATTACAAATATATATCGTAAATTCTACTATGCGTTCGTATTAGTTCAAAATAAAATGTTCGAATGAACTAAAGTTTATCGTTTTCTTTTACCCCTACGTGTATAAAGTTACAAATACAAACAATACAACAAAAACAAACACATTTTTAGGTGCAGTTGCAAAAATATTCAAAAATAACAGGTGAAGAATAAGTCACTGCGATTTTTTGATCAAACAAAATACATTTTTGAATCATGTACTATTAAAACCAAACCTATCATGCCTTAGTAACTATTTTCTTAAATTAAGCCTTGTCTTAATGCATATTACTATAATAATAATAATAATTAAGACTTGTTTATTTCCTTAATCAATAAGCCAATTAGAAGTAATTTATTTAGATTTCGTCAGAAAAAAAAAATAATCTAAATAAATTATTTTTAATTAAATTGAATATAAAGTATCTTCTCGCCCATATCCCCGAAGAAGTAGACAGAGGTTCAACCAAGGCACCCACGACTAGCCGAAGACACTAAGTCCCACATTGTGATAGGTGGCAAGCCTATCGCCAAACGGGCACATTTCCAATCACGAGCAACGTTTTTTTATTAGAAAATTGGAAAAATCCAATTTTCTCTTTGTTGCCCGACCCGGGATTCGAACCCGGGGCCTCATGCAGTCAAGTCCAACCCGGACCGCTAGACCACAGAGGCGATTAATATGAATATAATAAATAAATTGAATGTTATTAATATGATAATAACAATAAATGCTTCTGAATAAAAAAAACATTTAACATTTGTATAAAAAACTATAACAACAAAAAACAATGACGATCGAAACGTACCTAACCTGCAAGTAATGGTTAGTAAATAAATAAAACCTTTTTTTTAACTTTCGGAGGAAGTGACGGGTTACGTCGGACTCATACCGACTAGAAGCACAAGGTGCTCACCCCTAAGCTAGGAACCGGGGCTGTGGGAACACTTTCGCATACATCCACTGTCTCGGTGTTGCTAGATCCCGCGATCCCCCACATTTTCATCAGAGGGCCACATATCGTCAGAAATGGTCTACGGAGACACATCGTGCATCACTTCGGGGTTTCGAGGCGACAGGCATCCCCGTACCTGCTGCAACCCTAGCTCCACCGGGTGGGTAAAATAGAAAGACTAACCCTCCTGTGCGGGCCCAACTGCCGCCATCCCACGCGGGACAAGTGGCCCACCTCTCTGTGACTGCTCCTCGTGTCCCCTCTTTGGCAGAGGGAGGTACTGAGGAGCAGCCGTCCTGGTCCGATTGATTTGGTGGTTTAGATTGAGTAACCGAGGTCAGGCTGGGCTGACCCCGTTTACTAAGCCCCCCCGTTACGACAAGGCTTAAACCCTCAGTGGGAAATAAATAAAATCTAGCGTGGTGTTATACAGGAGTCCAAGCAACTTGATATTTTAAAAATTACACAAAATGAAATGTAAATTTAAAATTAGCAACTTGAAATGGATGCGAAAATCTTATGGGACATAAAGTTTTCGGTTTCCCCATGCAAAGTTTGCGACGTTAAGAGGGAGGCCTATTATCTTTCATTTCGCCAGTAATTTAACATTCTCTGTACGCCTCGGGAAAATCATGCTATCAAATTCTTTACCCTCTTTCGAGGGGTGACAACTTTTTCTTTTGGAAATCTTCCAATAATTTCCCAAAGTGGCAGCTGCTTAGCCTCTAACGATTATCGGTTGAAAAGATTTCCTCCTTATGTTTTCACGTCATAAAATTGGGTAGAAAATGAAGATAACGGGGAATATTTTTTGTTCAATTTTACTAACACGTTTATCTCGTATTGCCTCTTTTTAAGATTATTTTTAATGTTTACAAAATTTATTCTGGCATCTATTAATACTTTTTGTATTAGAATCGTTAGCTGTCATCCATAACACAAGCATGTAATTTGCTTACTTTGAAATTAGATTTAATTTATGTAACTTGTTCAGGTATATTATATTATTATGTTTTAATGTTAGTTGTAACTTAAATAAAAAAATCTGTCGTTTTTGACAGATAATCGACTTTAAAATATGGATTGGTGCTCAAACGGGAATATTATAGGTGTTCAAAGCATAGGTGCTCTATTCTTTTTGTTAATTGAAATGCTAGGTACGGGGGCATGCACCAACTAGTATAATAAGGTAAAAATGGACAAAATTAAACTCCAAGTAAATTACAAAAATATTTATTACATTATTTATTATATTAGGGAAGTTAATTACAAAACAGCGAGTGTCAGTGTGGTGAGAACTGGACCATCGTTTTAATGTCTTTGATGAGAACTTCTAGGAATCCGCGATTCACTGGCGGCTGGTTCTGGAACAAATCATTAATATAGTTAAATAAACCACTGTATGGTTTACAATTTTACAAACACGACCTTGATGGATGGTGTTCTTAAAACCGATGGGTTTCCCGATAGGCGTCGCCTGTAGAAGCCAAAGATGCATTGGTAATTGTACGTGCCAACCGTTTTCTCGAAACCAGAACAAGACACAAGGACCAGAGTTTGTGACAACTGGAAACGCTAGTAAGGTTACCCTAATCCAAAAAAGGCATTGTAGAATCACCGCCTAGTCACTGTCACGGTATTACTAACGAAACTCAAATACCTTGGCAGTCTCCAGCAGCTCGTCGGTGAATCTGTCGTTAAAGGCAGCCACCAGTTCCTTCCTCAGTTCCACAGCCTCGTCGCTGCCAACCACGCTGAGAGCACTCGATTTCGTTAAAGCTACTGTAAATGCAAAGCAGAAGGTTCGAGTTAAAAAAAAACTACACCTGGGTGCAATGAAATTATACAACATATGTAGCAATTAAAAAAAATATTGCATTACAATTAAAAAAAAAAATAAAAGTTGGTGCTCAAATGGGAATACTCCGAAAATATTCCCCGTGTTGGTCCGGGCTCCTTTGCAGAATAGACCATCTGCCTTTCTTACCAGGCAGCTCGTAAAAGGCGAGCATAGGCTTATCGTCGCTAACACCGTGACATCTGACTAGGTGGTAGAGTTTCGCAGCGACTCGCCCGGATTGGTACCACGCCTTACCTATTCCTGGCGCCATAACGTCATGACGTGTTCCGGTCCGGAGGTTAAGGTAGCCGGTTAACTTACTTTTGCTCGAGGTCTAACATCCTGACCTCAGGTTGGCAACGCATCATTAACATCTTTGGTGTCTCTAGGCGGCGTGAATTTCTTACCATCAGGAAATCCGCCTGCTTGTTTGCCTTCCTATAACAGAAAAAAAAATAGCTCCACGAGTTGTTGGCTAAGGAAGTAATAAAATCAAATTATAAAGTTGACTACACGTGTTTCAAATAAGTTACAATTTCATTTTTTTTATTTTATGATATTGGAAGGCAAACATGCTGACGGATTTCCTCATGGTAAGAAACTCATTTCTCCTAGAGACATCAAAAGTGGTAATGGTGCATTGCCAACTTGAGGCTGGGATGTTAGGCCTCGAGCAAAAGTTTGTTTCCAGCTACCTTATCCTCAGAACCGGAACACGTTAATGGCAAACGCTAAACTGTGGTGACAGGAATAGGTAAGGCGGTGGTACCAACCAAACCAAGCGAGTCGCTGCAAAACAAACAACAAAATTAACTCCAAAACTACGGAACCAATTTTAATCAAACATATGTACTTAAAAATTATCTGAAATTTTGTTATAACTTTAATAACTACATTCCTACGGGAAATCTTTAACACGTGGGAGAAACCAAGGGGAACAGCTTATTTATTGATATATATTTTTATTTGTTATGTTAAAGGTCAGGGAACAAACACACGGCTTTCCTGATAGTAAGAGGCAACCGCGGCCTATAGACAACATAGATGTTACAGATGCGTTGCTGTCCGAAAGCTAATATGGAAGGCCTACTGTGCAAGTCTACTGGCTACCCTACTCTCCAGACCGGAACACGACAGAGTCATTATGGCGGCAGGAAACCCTACCACCCATGGTCTTGTTAGAAATGTCCTATATTTTAACCAGTGCTCATCCCTAACGTGCTGCCTGGCCGAGAGGCAGATGGACTAGTCTACTCAGCGGACCAAAACCAATACAGGGAGGGTACTCTTTCGATAAACGACATGATCCATTTTTGTTCCCCTGTAAGTAAATTATATCGGTACTAATCAACGATGTATGTTCACAGAAAAACAATATTGATATTAATATACTGTAGCCACCAGACCCTGAAATATCGTCTATATTCGTCTATTCGTCACACAAATTACTCTACGAGAAATAGAGTCTGAGCTCGGATAATCTACAAACGGTCAGTTTATTTTGATTAAAACTAGTTCGGCTAGTTCACTTAATCAATCTAATCACCCAATTTATAATCAAACTGAACAACTAACTACATTATATCAGATGAGTCCCCTCTAATGGAAAGACATTTAATAATGCCGTTTCTGTCACATAATACCGCAATAAGAACAAAACGCAAAGAATAGCGGAGGATAAAGGAAGAACACGCGTCGGCCGGGGAGTCGAACCTGGGACGTGACGGGAACACAAAATACACAACATATTGATACTTCCTCATTCCATTAGAGATTTAAGACCTTAACGTGTATGGAGAAGATTGTATTTTGAGTACAGAGATGAATCATACGTGATGCGGAAAGAAAGCTGTCTTGATATAATAATATCAAGGTGGATGGTGGTGTACATTAATCTTATGGAATCGTATTCCTTTTGCCAGATACTGCTCTTTAAGAGAACACAGGGTGCCATAATGTATAAGCTATACATCTCCCTATCCTGGTTGTTCCTTACATTCAATGTTCAGAACACGGGGTCAACTTTTAACTCTTACTTCTCAACTTCATTCGCTCTTCAGAATCCTGAGTCAAATCTTGCCAATTTATCCTGACTCATTAGTTTTTTCATGAGCTTATACATCAATGAAATTTATATCTTCCGGTGATTTCAAATAAACCGTTATTTCTTAAATCCTAATTCGGAGAGTAAGGTAGCCGGTAAACTTACTTTTGCTCGAGGCCCAACATCCTGGCCTCAGGTTGGCAACGCATCATTACCACCTTTGGTGTCTCTAGGCGGCGTAAATTTCTTACCATCAGGAAATCCGTCTTGTTTGCCTTCCAATATCATAAAAAAACATACAAGTTTATTAAGTCCTTATACTTATTTGTACAATAATAAAACACAATATAAAAGCGTCGCACCGGAGAACGTAGTGTTGGACAACCACGGTGACTGAAGATCTGGTCAAAGTCG
>NJDD01000259.1:82500-96692 GCA_002245505.1 Calephelis nemesis
TGGGGGGCCTATGTCCAGCTGTGGACGTCCTCCGGCTGATGATGACGATGATGATAAAAATGAAACCAATTTTAGTAGGGCATTCTTCGGAAATAGTGGTTATTTTCTTTGTCTTTTGCGAGAAATTTTACATCTCAAACATTTTTTTAAAAAGTATCAGTACCCCACAACGACATTTAAATACATCTAGTACGAGATGGCAGATGTGTTAAACTCCGAAAGAGGATATTATCGACACTTGGCAAAATGCCCTTGTATTTATTTTTTAGCAACCTGAGAAGAGGTCGAAAGCATCCTGTGAAAGTAAGTAATAGTACAATCTGTAAGAACATATTATGCGCATACCATGTAATATTTCACTGCAGGCAACACTGCGGTGACTGCCGGCCGGCTCTATTGTACGACGTTACATACTAAATGTATGAAAATGAATCAGGAGGATTTCGCAATGCGGGTCGCAACGCCCGAAGCAGGACATTGTGTCATCATAATATGCCAACAATATGATATGTTTACTCTAATTTCTTAAGGGAAACGTAGAGACTCCTTTGCTTTACATTAGTAACTTTCGCTATGAAAAATATTAAAATAAATTAGAGTTAAATTAACGAGAAAATATTAATGAGACACAAATGAGAGTTAAATTAGTAGTTAAAGTAAAAAAATTAGTCTACTAATCGCCTCTGTGGTCTATCGGTCCAGGTATTGGCCTTGACTTCATGTGGTCCCGGGTTCGATTCCCGGGTCGGACAACAGAAAAATATGTGGTTTTTCTCGTTTTCTAAATAAAAAATGTTGTTAGGGATTCCAATCCCTGTCATATATGCCTCGTTGGCGATAGACTTGCCATCTGTCACATTGTGGGACATAATGTTTTTTGGCTAGTCATGGTTGCCCTGATTGTACCTCTCTCTGCGTAACCCTTCGGGTATAGATATGTGAAGATGCTTTTTTTTAATCTTTGAGGGTCTTTGTATTAAAAGACAAGATAACAGATTTTGTAATAATAGGAAAATGGTCATCAAATTCGAATATGTTCATGGTACGCTGACGTTTTCCAACTTAAGACTCGGGAAGGGATAACAAACCTTAGACATGTATAACGAGCCCCACTTCCAATTTAGTACACTACAGTGAGATACCGAAGACAAAGCCATAGATAAGTCCTATGGGTAAGTCGTTTCATACCAATTTGGGTAATCAAAGCCAACTCATGTCTCATAAAGTATGACTATATAATAAAAGAAATGAAAAATCAGGTCGCAGATAGGTAAAACAATATTTAAGTTGTCATTTTCTGTCTAAGGATGAGCTTTCGTAGGTAAGTTTACGGCCCGTTACTCTCTCTAAAGCGCAGAATGACAGCAAACAATTGTAAACAACACTTACGGCTAATGTTAATAATGTATCTCTAAAGATGGATTTCAAGCAATCTAGATAGCTGCATATCCGCCGGCCTATCCTATACCTAATTGCCATATTTATCCTGTTCACAGATATGTTATTGGCAAGCGATAACATAAAAATGGATCAAAATATCAATCTTAGACAGAAAGTTTTGGATAAGGGTTGATTATTAACATTGGCCGTTAATCGTCAAAGTTTCGAAGATGTTAATGTTAATTAGATCAGAAAAATAATGTTGTTAATTCATGTTTTATGTAGACTCAATAGACATGTTTGATGAAAATCGGTTGAGCCATTTAAAAGGTGCGGGGGGTGAAAGTGGGGAGATTAATCTTTTTATTTTTACTTTTTAAAGGAAAATATGGTTCTTGTATCGAGGGTTTTTTTAATTATTAATTTAATAGTTACCTATTTAATATACACACTTTGCTAATAATAGTGTAGCGAAGTGAAGAAAAGCTGTATTTGACTTTACAAGTATCAGACCATACGATCAAGCAGTAGGACTTGCTGTATTAGGTATATGTAGATTTAATATAATATGTATACAACTTCTTTTGTTTTTTAGTACAGACAGCACGACTTGCCTTCCTAAAAAGACCTTTCTATTTCCTTCCAATATGTTATAATATGAAGAAATAAATGACATTTAAAAACCCGATTTTTATGCATATGAAATGCTTGATATTTCTGGTGTTGGAGGCTGTAGCAGAGATGTTTCGCTCCATCTAATCTCGTCTAATGTCCTTATCTCATCTAAAATCTCCAATATCCGCAGTGCAAACAATCTTTAAGTGCGTGACTTAAAGTATAAGCGTTCGCTCAAATCCTGAGAAATCGCAGCGGCTTCAGCTGGCTTTTAACACGTTTTGTCGTGTGGCCTAATAAATAAGCGTTTTCATTTAGTAACATTATTATCTTGAATCCTACATGATATATATATTTATCTAGTATGACTTGCGATGACCAAGTATTTTTCTGATAAATATAGCGATATAAATAAATCGATTAAATTTAAATTATCAAACTTGATAACTTTTTTCATTATTTATTTATTTACTTTCACGGGATTTACCAATGGTGTTACATGTAAATAGACTAATTTAATTTAATATTTTATTCACTAACAGTCGGGTGCCTGTCATGGGAAAAAAGCCTCCTAAGTTACTGGGTACCAAAGCCCCTTTGTTTCTTAAAGTTGTCAATTGTTGCTAGTCTTTCAGCCTCATTACTTTTTTATGCTGCCATATCGTCAATGCTTGCCATTGTTGTGTTAAAGTCTTGTTGTGTGCTAGGGTAAATTTATTAGAGTAATAGTTAATTTTTTTTATCTCATTTTGTCAATAACATATTTTTGTCATAATCTAATCAAAGTAAGACAAAATAATAAATGGAATTGTCTTAGTCCCTACAATATGATAAAGGCCTTGAACATACAACTGGCAGTACAATAATTATTATCACTACTTTGAAGAGCGGAGAGAAGGAAAGCCGAAATTTCGGAGATAGAAAAACACCTTTTTAAACACCTAATTTATAGACTATGATAATTTAATTGTATGAAGTGGAGTATGTAATAGTACATTAGCTGTATTGGACAGGTAATAACGCTAAATCTTATAACTTGAAGCATCAGTTGTCGTCACCCGGATAATGCAGATTGATTCGACTCAACTCTGAGGAAACAAATTCGATTTGCGACCGACGCTAGCGAGATTCGACGTTGTGAAAAATACAGCAGGTTTTGTGCTCCAACTGCTTGTAATGGACGGAAATTTGCGTCAATCTTACATCTCATATGTACTATCCTAGAAATATATGTCATAGCAAAAACACATTTTTTTGAAAAAAGATGATAAGAGACACAATCAACACCTTACATGCGTCGCTATCTTATGGGCATATCTTCGATCGTTCATGTGTCCTGCACTCTAGCACACAGTATTTCAATAGTGAATGCCCATATCCCGGAAGAGGTAGGCAGAGGCATAACCAGGGCACCCACGACTACCGTGGCAATGTGACAATGTGGCAAGCCGGGCATACATCCAATCCTGAACAACATTTTTTTTCTTAGAAAATTGGAAAAGCCATAATTTCTTTTTGTTGCCCGTCCCGGAAATCGAACCCGGGACCTCATGAAGTTAAGTCCAACACCTGAACCGCTAGCCCACGGAGGCGATAAGTTGGTAGAAACAGATAACATCTTTGAAGACTCTAAGCTTCATGCTTACTTGTCAAACACCTTGTGAGTGCTGAGCTTTAAGCAACACCAAACTCGACTAGGTGACTGATAGTTCATCTGAATTCATACCACTGACGTGCCTAATCCTGCTCCCATAACATCTTTGTTATGTTCTATTTAGGGAATATGACAAGCTGCAGGTTTAATATATCAGCCTCAAGTTGACAATGCACTATTTAATTACACCTAAATTAGCACTTACTGTCACCAAAACCTGTCCGTTTCTTTGATTAGCATTCATTCCGATTATTTCTTACTATTAAGCCAGAAACTCCAGCATTTTTTACTTTAATTTCACTTTGCACTGTCTTCGCGACCAACAACTTTGTACGAAAAAATGAACCCAAGGTACACATATTTAGAAGTCATTTTGTCACATATCAAATTACTGACAAATCTTACCAATGAAAAACATATTCATCATTCTGCAGTTTACTAAGGACCCAGAATGGGATTTATGTGTTCCATCTTTTATCACACATTATGCATACAAAACAACGCTAGGATCACCGTTTAAGCCCTCTATATTCGTTACACGCAGGGACATTCCCAAAATGTCTCTGACGTTAAGATATAAAACTTGGCATCGTTTCTGCTGTGTTAACTTTTCTCCCATTACGGGTTAAGGAGGGTCTTTTAAACGACCCTGATTGTAGCCGACCTTTATGTCTTAAATAGTATCGGATTTTCATGGTACGATTCTGTTTATTTCCTTCAAATAATCATCTAACTTTTAGACAATATAAGTATAACAAAGTATTTCTATTTTAGCACTTGTCCTGAGCATAGATTAAATTTCTATAAATTTTAAAGAAATAATAAAAATCGCCCCAGGCAGGATTTGAACCTGTAACCTTTCGTTTCAAACCGACGAATGCTGTAACCATTTCAGCTACTGAGAATTTAAGTCCCGTTTCCAAATTTTTAATTCCTTTCTAACCCGTTAACAACCCGCGTTATGTCCATATTATGTCCTAATAAGTATAACAGTCCTCACTAATGTAATAGTGCAAAAGTGTGTTTCTTAGTTTTTATTGCTCAATATTAATTTTGGGATCAATGTGTTTCTATATTTATAAGTATAGCGAGTGACATAGCATGTGTGACATCAGTGACAGTGAAGTATGTGGCTATTTTTTGCTCCTAAGTCTAAAGCTTGAAACATGTTATCAGACATCAAGTATCTAAATAATAATCGTAAACTGAGCCTTTTCAAACTATCGGACGAAAGTCGCGGACGTGACCTTGAACGTTCGGAAGTCCGTAAGTCTGAAACGCGCTAGATGTTTTTGTTAGCAGAAAGCGTCCGCGCACGTTATGCGCACATTTATACGTCCGTAAGACACGCCCGGTAATAAGTTGCCAGCTTATAAGAATTTGTAAATATTTCTCTTGTCTCGGTGTTTTTAAGTAGCTCACTCACCCGCGGAAACTCTTTAGATTCTATGTTTTTTAATTATCATAATTAATTGGTATAAGAATAGATCGTAAAGAATATTTCAATCTACCTTTTGATACCTTTAGGTAACACAACAGCGTTTGCCGGGACAGCTAGTCATAAATAAATAATTTGACGAATTCATCTGACAACAATTGAAGCAAATGATTATATGCTTGTGATATGAGTGATAATACCAATATGTAAATATACGTATACATATTTATACTAAAATAAATAAAACCCATCCATATCAAAATAAATAAATATAAAAATATTAAATAAATAAAAATATCGCATAACGATTCTACGTTAGTACTACAAATTTGTTTTTTTGGTTGTGGTTAAAATGTTGCTATCACACAAACACAAATGAAATACATTTGCGTAAATCTCCACAGTTATCATAAATATGAAAGTTTCCAGATTTCTTTTTCTAGAAGACTAAACCGATTTAGCTGGATTTTAGAACATGTGTAAATAAAGTGTTAGAAATACCGTGAACCGTGTAAAACGTGCCCCGACAGTTTATATAAAGAATACACGATTTTTAAAGGTTGATTGCATGACTTGGAATTGATTATTATTTATTGAAAAATGTCAGTGATGTGGTTGGCCAGTGCTGCTTTTAACAACATTTCTATAAATTTTAGTATCTTCACGCCCATATCCCCGAAGAGGTAGGCAGAGGCACAACCAGGGCACCCACGACTAGCCGAAGATACTAAGTCCCATAATGGCAAGCCTATCACCAACCTGGCACGTTTAAAATCCCGACCAACATTTTTTGTTGGCCGACCCGGGATTCGAATCCGAGACCTCATGCAGTCAAGTCCAACACCCGGACCGCTCGACCACAGAGGCGACTGACGTATAAATTTTAAAGAAAGAAAAAATTCCGCCCCGGACAGGATTTGAATCTGTACATTTTCGTCTCAAGCCAAAAAATCCTCTCAACTATTTGAGATACTTAGGATACAAATGCTATGGAGAAAAATTTTATTCATAGCTTTACCATTAACCTAGTTAATTATGTCCTACAGACATACAGTTCTGAGTACTTATTACATGAGTTCATCGTTACAGACGAAATTCACATGCATAATGGCCATTACTTCCGTTTCTCTCAAGGTATTTTTATTTTAGTATTTGTCATGTGCTTTAATTAAATTTCTATAAATTTTAAAGAAAGGAAGAAAAATAAAAGAGTACGAAAAAAGGGGCAAACATTTTTCTTTTATTAAAATTTATAGAATTTTTTACAACATTGTTAGCTACTGGGCCAATGAGTTTTTATTATTTTTCATTTTTATTTTTTAATAAGGTATTTTTATGCAGTCGGTTTTCCTGTTTTCATAAATAATATTTTTATTAAATTCCATAAAAGAGATGATTTAGTTTTATATGCGGGTGTACTGCAAACAACATCGAGCAGGCTACAAAATATAAAAAAAATTAAATCCCAGGAACCCCAGACTTGGGAGTGACATATTATGTATTCACAAAGCAATTCTTCAAACGAACTGAGATGACATATCATAAACAGAACGTGAGTGGAATGTTTTCATTTATATATCGATTGACCCAATTTCCGACAAACCCCTATAAAACGCTGTAAATGGCTTCCAACTCTTGTCTATAAATTTCACGCATTTTTTATAGAAGCATTTGAAGTAATGGCATAAAAGTTCGATATCCATGAGGAGCCAAAACTCTATCAATTTATGTAAGTGATGTTTATATTGAAAACGAAGAAACAGACGGTTCTCCAGATGGGAAGGGACAACTGGCCTTTTTGATATAGTAGATAATGCTTTGCTATTTTTTGGAAATCCTCTCGCTACAACAAGAGTAATTTTGTCCCCGTATTGGTCCAGGCTCCTTTGCAGAATAGACTGACAGCTCGTAAAAGGCGAGCACAGGCTTACCGCCACGAACACCGTGACATCTTACTAGGTGATAGTTTCGCAGCGACTCGCCCGGATTGGTACAATACAATACAATACAATGACTCTTTATTGTGCACCAAATACAGATAAATTACAAATACATCAAATAAAACTTAAATTATAAGATACACAAAGGCGGCCTTATAGCCAAATCAGCGATCTCTTCCAGGCAACCCAAGTATGGAACAAGATTTAAGAGAATACTGTATAATGGTGCTCTTAAAAATATAAAAATGCATCTACTATTAGACAAAATAAATCGTCCTAAAAGCAGAAATCTGTTTATATTATGGTACCACCGCCTTACCTGTTCCCTCCGCCATAACGTCCAATGCTTGACAATGACGGTTGACGTGTTCTTTTTCGGACCGTAAGGTAGCCGGTTAACTCACTTTTGCTCGAGGCCTAACATCGCCTAACATCCCGGCCTCGGGTTGGCAACGCACCCTTACCATCTTTGTTGTCTATAATCTGTCCGTCTAATATAATCTAATAAATTCGTCTGCTTATTTCCCTGCCATTATTATAAAAAAATGTTAAGACAGTGGTATCCATTCAGGTATATTAAGCTTCATTAATGCAGTCTTCATAGGTTGTTTAATCGACGTTAACTAGGAATTGCTTAACAGCCAGCTTTTTTTTTCAGGCAACAGGCAAACAAGTAGACGGATTTCCTGATGGTAAGAAATTCACGCCGCCTAGAGACACCAAAGGTGGTAATGGTGCGTTGCCAACCTAGGGCCGGGATGTTAGGCCTCGAGCAAAAGTAAATTTACCGACTACCTTACCCTCCGAACCGGAACACGTCATGACGTTATGGCGGCAGGAATAGGTAAGGCGGTGGTACCAATCCGGGCGAGTCGTTGCCAAACTTTACCACCTAGTCAGAATTCACGGTGTTAGTGACGGTGAGCCTTTGCTCGCCTTTTACGAGCTGCCTGGCAAGGAAGGCAGATGGTCTATTCTACAAAGGAGCCCGGACCAACACGGGGAAACAGCCAGCTACCACCTAATAATACTCTAGAGTCTAGGCTGTTTATGAAACTTCTTATAGTTATCTAAATACACGTCGTAAATGTAATTTCGTTACGATCGATACAGCTATTGAGACGTTAATCCTGAACAAAAAGAAACGCATTTTCCCATTTATTTGGTATATCTTATGTTATTGTACAAGGAGTTGGATCACATGAAAGATCCTATTAATATTATAAATGCGAAAGTTTGTATGTATGGATGTTTGTTACTCTTTCACGCAAAAACTACAAAGCCGATTACGATGAAATTTGGTATGTAGGTAGCTGAAGACCCAGAATAACATATAGGCTACTTTTTATCCCGGAGTTCCCGCGGGATTGGGACTTACGCGGGTGAAACCGCGGGACGCTGCTAGTAGATAATAAACTCTTTCATTCATATCGTCGGTCGAATCACGAAAAGGCGTAACCAAGAAAATGCACATTTTGAGTTTGACTTGACGTGATGTCTTTTGACAAATAAAAACCTTATATTATCTCCTAATATAATGAAGCTAGTGGAAATATTTTAATAACTACACAAGAGTTAAATTTATTCTGAAAGTAATCTGTTTCATTGTTATCATTCTGTTTAAACTTATAAAATAATCTTATATATGGCCATTAAACTCATCGGTGATTTCTTTAATTCGCTGTCCTGTAAAGTTGTAACAAAACAGTTACGCCTATTCGTGATTCGGCCGACGATATATTAGTTAACAAAAATTCGGTGTCATAAGAACAACATGTCCTTATCTCTGGGCAAGGGATCCAGCGTCAGCTGCTTCCTTTTGACCTTTTACAATGTAGATTCTAAATCTTAGATAGCCTTAAATTGTTGATGATCGAACATAACAATAAGCTTCATCGTTTGGCGTTTGTGTAGAGATATCAAGAGATATCGTTCCACTCAGTATTTTCCTCCACATATATATCGCAAAAAAATCGTTGGTTTGATGTTAACCACTAACTGCCAATGTTAATAATCAATCTTAATCCAAAACTTGCTGTCCAAGATAGATATTTTGATCCATTTTTATGTTATCGCTTGCCAATAACACATCTGTGGACAGGATATATATGGCAATTAGGTATAGGATAGATTGCTTGAAATCCATCTTTAGAGAAATATTATTAACATTGGCCGTAAATCGAACCAATGGACAGTCAAGTCAAAAGTATCACACCAGCCATCTTGATGAGTGGCGATCCTCTGACATTTCGAAGATATTTCTTACCTCGTACAGGTAAAGGTAAGTCGACCTTTGAGGAATCAGCGATGCTAATGGCAATATTTCCGACTGGATACTAAAACCTTCAACAAATTGAACTCATTTCTAAAATATCCACAGCGCATTTTTGATGATTCAGGTGCACTTTTCCACCATTGTTGGTGTTCTACTTGTACGTTTGCCTCCTCCGCTAAAATCAAACATCACTGTTCAAAAATAACTATTGGAACGAAGTTCCTTACGGCAGGCTTGGAGGAGATAGGGATTTTGCTGCGCGACCGAACTGAAAAAAATGTGATAGTAAAAACCGTAAGAAAAAGTCCGTGAAATATAAAAGTTAAATGAGACGTGCGCAAGCGCGACAGTGTATACACTAGTGAGTAGTGTTTTTTAACTTTCTCTTTCTCCCTTACTCCACCCCGCATAATGCATAGTATATACTCATAAATTGTGTCAATTCTATATTAGCCGAAGGAACTTCGTTCCTGCCTGGTGTTCCACGACATCACATATTTCTTATTTTTAATCACAAAGTTATTTAATAATATAAGCGCAACAAAACTGCTAATTTTTTTTATGATATTTGAAGGCAAACAAGCAGACGGATTTCCTGATGGTAAGAAATTCACGTCGCCTAGATACACCAAAGGTGGTAATGATGCGTTGCCAACCTGGGGCCGGGATGTTAGGCTTCGAGCAAAAGTAAGTTTACCAGCTACCTTACCCTCCGAACCGGAACATGTCATGACGTTATGGCGGCTGGAATAAGTAAGGCGGTGATACCAATCCGGGCGAGTCACTGCTAAACTCTACCACCTAGTCAGAATTCACGGTGTTAGTGACGGGAGCCTTTGCTCGCCTTTTACGAGCTGCCTGGCAAGGAAGGCAGATGGTCTATTCTACAAAGAAGCCCGGATCAACACGGAGAAATTCTCCAGTTATTTCACTACCACTTCGCAATTTGATGATTTTATTTCAAAATTCCACTAAAACTCAGAACTATTGGAAGTTTAGCATATCATAACATAAAAAAAATAAGTAAAAGTTAACGAAAATACATTTTTTCATAACGTTCAGTTGATTTAACATCTTGTTCATTCAGCTTATCTTAACATATATAAGTGACGTATCACGTTGTTTGTCCGCGATGCACTCCAAAGTTACACGGTTAAGTAGTAACCGAATTCAATCAAATTTGCACACCGTGTGCACTTTGATCCAACTTGGAACATAGGATAGCTTACTTAATTTCAAAAATAGCTTAATATCAAAAAAATTACCATCCGAGCGAAGCCGGAACAGGCAGGTAGTAGAAAGAAAATATATTTATTTGCGGAATATGTGTGTTAAGGTTGTTACAAAATTATTTAAGCTTTCCAACATATTCTACCACATTGTGGTGTGCAAATATTGAAATATTTTTATAAGTATAAAATAACTAATTATATACACAATGTTTTAATATTCATACGAACAAATAGTTTTATTCTTATTATAATTTGAGTTATAACATACAAATAATTTTAAAATGATAATAAATTTAGCCCTGTCTACCGTAAACTACCACACCAGAATATATAAATGACCAAAATGTTTTTATTATTTTCCCTATACCCCCTTATTACTCATAATTTCTCGTCCGCAGGGATTCAAACCTTCGCTCTCCCGTTTGGCAGTCGAGCATTCTTACATCGCTTAAAGAAATGAATATTTTATTATGATCTTGCGGTTTATGGAGCTTACATTGTGAGCTTTATTATAAGCTCGTTATTATTTTAGATTATTGTGCGTATGCGGGTGACGATTGCATTTTTAATGCGAAGTTACTGTCGACGTTATGACGTCCCTGGCTGTAACGTTTCATTAATGTGGTATTCAGTTTTATTATTGATGGAAATTACTGTTTTTACTGTTGTCATAAATTTAATAAACCACTGTTATAAGTCGTACATTATGCACTTTATGAATATTACATAATAAATAATACTAAAAACAATTGTATAAAAACAATTTTCCTACTAGAATAACAAATAGTTTAAAATTACTGAACACTCTAAGACAATAGTATTTTCCTTCTCAAAAAAGTACCCGGGGAGACCAAGGCTGACGTTCCTCGATCAGATCAGAGAACAAGCTGTCGCTGTGCACTAGCGGCCAATATCAATAACCTATCTACTGATAGAGATAGGCCTAATAGAGTTTTGATGCTAAGATATTTTTATTACCTATTGAAAAATAACAATGTTTGCCTGGTTACTATTCTGAAACAGACCTATCTGTTATCTCAGATATATTATTAATGTTGGCCGTAGGCAGGTACTTGATGTCTGCTAAAAACTTGAGAAAAAACTGTGCAAAGACTGTGACGGATTTTGTTTGCATGTATGTATGAC
Source organism: Calephelis nemesis (assembly GCA_002245505.1). Classification (NCBI taxonomy): domain Eukaryota; kingdom Metazoa; phylum Arthropoda; class Insecta; order Lepidoptera; family Riodinidae; genus Calephelis; species Calephelis nemesis. The sequence continues at coordinate 94,181 of NJDD01000259.1, forward strand.
TAGCTTTATTAAAAATCCTATCCGCGTTTTATAATTTTATAAAGAGTGTCTTCTTTGTTATATAAATATCGGTCTCATATGATGCAAGTTTGTATTTAAAACCAATTTTAGATAAGGTTTTCCTATGAGTTTTTGTGCTTTCACTCTTTCACTTTTGAACGAATAGACCGATTTCAGTGCGAATTTTTAGTTGAAATGTGACATGATCGAGATTATTCTTAGCTACATTACAAATAGGTTTTGTTAGGGTTTTAAAAAAAATCATATTATTAGAATTATTAGCTTTAGTAACCGAATTCATAAGCACTGTTTTAGGTAAACGTATTTTTAAACAGGCTTTAAATATTCCTTGTAAACTCCCGTCTCCTGTGTCTATACGACCATGTGCTTTTCTGCCTGATAGCTCTTGACCAACCGAGACCCGATATTGCTCTGCCTTGAATCCACCACCTTATTTTTTTCCTGCTGCCATAATAACAGTGTGTCGCACTATCACGTTCTGCACCGGAGGGTAAGATTTGCAAATTAACACTCTATTATCTCAACCAGGGATAGCTGTGACAATGATGGTGTCAATAAGCCACGTTTGTCTTTAAAGGCTTTCCATCTGCAGAGCTAGTTTGTATCTGTTCGGTTTCATATCCTCTAGTAGAAATAGAGTAACATCTTTAATAGTCAAACTTCAGCTGAGTGTGCCTCCACCTTGAACTCTAAGTTTTCCATCAGGTGGGTTTCGAGTCATAACACTCAGATAAATAATTTAAAAAAATTACGCGCAGTAAAACTACAAAGCCGACTCTATTTCATTGGGTAGCACGTCGCGATTTGATTTTTTTTTGTAGAAAGATAGCACACGTTCCCAAAAATGGTCCCACATACATTTTGTCAACTTCCTACTAGTAGTTTTTGAGTTGCACTTAACTACAGTATAAAGTACAGCTCAAAAACACTAATCAGATCATAACAAAACTGTTATGGGACCGCTGCAGAATCATGATTTATCTTTCCATAAAAACATTCAAAGCTTTGGTTTGGTTGGCTATTGGCGGAGAAATTGTAGGTACCTTTTCGCGTAACAGATATCCAAAAAAAATAAACAAAAAGCCTTCTTCTTATTTGGAGCGATTTAAAAGTGTAAAAAAAAATGTTTCGAGAATTATTTAATTTTAAGTCAAAGCAGTGAAATAAAGATAGCTGGATAAACTTTGTCCAAAATATTACTTTCAATCCTATTACTGAACTGATTTACAGCGCAGCTTTATAGCGGTCCCTAGATTAAATTTTATAGGTCGTCCTAGAATTTTTATTGAAGACAATAGAGGATGTGTAATAAAATTGAAATGATGAGCTTCAGGCAATTTAATGAAGTCCATGCGCCGAGCAACTGGGTTGTAAAAGTTTTTCTGTTCCGTACAATGTAATTTGGATGTATTTTGTATAATGTCGCCTCTGTAGTCTAGCGCTCCAGCATCGGGCCCAGACTTCTTAAGGTCCCGGGTTTGGTTTCCAGATCGGCATAAAAAATACACTGTTTTAATTTTCTTATAAAAATAACGTCGCCCGGACTGGATACGTGACCGGCTGGAAATAAGGCCTGCCGTCTATCACATTGTAGGACTTCGTGTCTTCGGATATTTGTATGTGACCTTTTTGTGCCTTTGCTTACCCCTCCGGGTATATACTTTTTTTATGTATTCAATGATCTAGAAAATGTTAAGACGGTCAAATCGCTCGAGTTTCATCCGAGAATGGTGTCAAGATTCTCCTAGACCGGCGAATTTGTATGAATTTATTGTGAAATTATATACGAGTAGATATATTTATGTGAAGAAAACATTACATGAATCTTTAAGTGAGAATAAAATTTCTTTAAATGTTTGTAGGTTTGTTTCCAACAGTGCAGGATATCACGGACAAATGCAGTCCAGTACGCGTCTTGGGAATCTTGGGATAGGTTCTTGATGGTACAGGCAGGTCGAAAATATCTTATTAAAATATACTATTTCAGAATCGTACGTCGCGGTAGTACCCGTCGCGACGACTGTACGTGATAATCCTTAAAATCCGTGAAAACTGAGTGTCAGTAATAAAATAAATGAGAAAATTAGTCGGATCCCATTTTTTTGTTCGTTAAAACAATAGAGGCTGTGTAATAAAATTAAAATGAGCAACACAAAATTTAATGAGGTTAAATAAATTCATTGAAAAAAACAAAGAGAAAATTTTATTACTTGGTTATAAACTTGAAATTATTGCTTTTATGCTAAGCTTACTTTACGTTTTGCAGGCTTTATTTCTAAGCCTTAATGTGAAATATTTTTTTCAGAATTGGTTCAGAATGTTAAAAGTCATCATCATAGAGGTTTTTTTCTAATTAGTAGTTAGAAAAAAACCCATGACCTATAGACACAATAGATGTTAGACCTAATATGCAAATTTACCGGCTACCCTACCTTCCGTACCGGAACATGACCGATGGTAATGTTGCGCTGCTAACCTGAGACCAGGATGT
>NJDD01000259.1:96862-127297 GCA_002245505.1 Calephelis nemesis
CTTTACGTTTTGCAGGCTTTATTCTGAAGCCTCAAATGAAATATTTTTTCAGAATTGGTTCAGAATGTTAAAAATCATCATCATAGCCTTTTTTATCTAGTTAGCAAACAAGCATACGAACGACTCTCATGAATATAGAAGGCAACCATGACCTATAGAGACCATAGATGTTAGACCTAATATGCAAATCTACCGGCTACCCTAACTTCTGTACCGGAACATGACCGATGGTAATGATACACTGCTAACCTGAGACCAGGATGTTGGGCCTCGAGCAAAAGTAAGTTTACCTTATCCCCTGAACCGGAATACGTCAACTGCAAGCACTGTCGTTATGGCGGCAGGAATAGGTAAGGCGGTCGCTGCGAAACTCTACCATCTAGGCAGAATTTCGGATGGCTACCAAACAGATATCACGGCGTTAATGACGGCAAGCCTATGTTCGCCTTTTATGAGCTGCCTGGCAGAAAGGCAGATGGTCTACTCTAAAAAGGAGTAGACCATCTGCCTACAACCAACCAACAAGCCAATATAGAGTCGATTAATGACTGAAACTTAGTTAGCCTTCAAATATTCAAGATATGTTAAAATACTTATAAATAGACCGACTCGAGGCTGTTAATATTTCTATAAAATCAATATAACTAAGTGATTTAAAATAAATGGTTCCAATATAATGGGCAACCATATTTTAGTCGGTGGCCGTCGATATGTTCTCGTTTTAGACACGTTTAATGATCCGAAATGTGTCTGTCCAAATGTAATTTATGTATCTGCATGTGAGTTACAGTTCAAAATTAAATATATTATTTAGTTTAAATAAAAAAGAATAATATTACATGTATATACCTACACATATTACATATATACTGAGTTGGAATCTTCCTTCACCTCTCTTCATAGCAGAATATATTTTTTTTCTTTTATAGAAAAGGAGGCAAATGAGCAAGTGGGTCACCTGAGGGAAAGTGATCACCTCCGCTCACGGACATCCGCAACACCAGGAGAAATTAAGAAAATAATAAAAATTTGAATGGTAAGAGTCAGGCAGTGCAAAGCTCTCCGGAACAGCCAGCTATTAGTTACCACTGAAGTCCGGTAAAGCTGCAAAAACCGTTACTAACACATAAGTCATTAAAAATATCATAAGAAAATAGTATTAACAGTAACGGAACTCTAGAGGGAAGTTGGGTAGTTATTAAGGTGCGTCAGAAATACGTTGTACATGGACAAATACCGCCATACCGTATTTAATCTCTATATGTATACAGATGGGCGTGTACACTACAGTGCTGTCTATTTGTTTTTGGCTTGATAACATACTCGGGTATTTCCGATTAGGGTACGGTGAACTTCTTGTATGCTAATAAGTGTATGTTTAAATATTCAGATGATTTAAGCGTGAGCCATTACCGCGATCTGATTTCTGTCAACGGATACACATTAGTGCACCATTAATATCTGGGCCCTAACCATGAGTTTACGGCTTGTCAAGTTTACTATACCCGCTACCGTCTCTGTAAATTATTTGTATAAAAACTTTGAACAGCGCCTCTAGTGGTAACTAAGGGAAACATATTTTCAGACCAAAAATGTCATAGATTTCGACGCGTAACTTACCGAACTTAATCTATACAAACTCATGGTAAAGGCCCTGATGTGCTCGCTTACGATCAAGAGGCTATAATTAAGCTTAATTTTTTTATCATAAAGCATAATATGCTACCATAGATTTCACCCGCTCGAAGCTTTACGGCTGTACCCGTTTAATAGATCATCAAGATACATTACTTACTATATGAAATACTAAAAATATAATTTCAAATAATGGGCAGCATTTTTTTCCAAATGTTTCCATTTCAGAACCATTTGAATCCCATCATTGTTTCCTTTCAAGTCACGTCTGTCCCGCGTTCCGCCGATGTCTTTACGCAATCGAGTATTTTATTATAGCTATATAAAATGTACATCGCCGCTTGTTTCAAATCCAAGCTTACGGTTTTGTAGTGTAGAGAATACGCAGCAATAAAATTTATTGTCACCCATGCGACATCTGGTGCCTCCCTACTTAAAGTTGGACTATTTATAAGAAGGTAGCGTTTCTGAAAGTGGAATATTCGTATTTCATTAGTTGCTTTTATAGGTTTATTAAGTGGTCGAATAATGTGCAGCAGCTCGCCGGATTGGAGCAACCTTACGTTTTCCTGCCATCATAAAACCAAAACTCGTCTTGTAGTGTTTTGTGTTAGGGGGTAATGTTAGCCAGTGGACATCCATAGGTAATAAAGATACCGGTCATATAAGAGCTATGCACATATGTTAGTTGGTGACGGTTGTCTTAAACCGTTAGGTGATACATTCCTTGCTAACAAACAAAACTGTTTTATAATATCTCTTGTTGTTGGAAAGAAAGTAAAAGTGTAAGACTCCCCATTCTACATTAATATGTAGACTACATTATTATTCTGCTTTATTACAAACACGTTGGTTTATGGTGGTCTTGTTTAAAAAAATCGGAATAACAAAAAACTTAATTTTTTTTAAATAATTAAAAATGTTCTTTCCATAGGTTCTGTCATAATTTTTATGTCATTTTTAATATGATTTCTAATATACACATACCTACGTTTCATTCTGAATCAAACTTGATGATATTAAGCACACAGATGCTACTTACAAACTTAAGTCAAACAATAATTTCTTCTTTTCTTAATCTCTAAAAAATAGAAATATAAATAAATAAATAAAAGGAATGTAGCTACAAAAAAAGTAATATCACAAAACCACTATCAATGAAGCATTTATTTTTTCTTCCGTAGCTTTGCCTACATTAATAATTATTTCACGAATACTGAAATTATATGATCTGCTTCAGTATAGTATTTTATCTTAATATATCTGTTTGAAAATCAACGAATAATTAATAATACATCCATCTATACCAGCCTTTCTCAAAGTGGGCGATAACGATTCCCTGTGGGCGTTGGAAGCCTAGAGAGGGATGGTAAGCAAATCTGAAAAACATGTCCTATTGAACTACAGGCAAAGCAAATATTACTATAAAGGTTTCTGACGAGAAAAAACGGGGAAAAAAGTGGACGTTACTTTAAATAAGTTAGAGAACGCTCTGCTTATAAAATACGCCACAGCCACGGAAAGAAACAGTTCCAGGCTACCTACTCAATATTCAGAAGAATGAAACCCTCTTACCCTAAATGCGTACCTAACTTCACTTATCTTAGAGCAAGTTTCTGTAAATGGCCTATTTTAGTGTGTTTTTCTCAAGACGTGAATAGATCTTTTGGCCTGCGGCAGGATTAGCAAGTTTAGAGGGGTGCATTTTTTTCAAACGTGCAGCTGTTTTTTTATCTTTATTAAGAGGATTTTTTCAGTCTTCAGGTGGCTTTATCGGTAGATTTTTTTTAATTATTTATACGGGATACTCACGATCTTCTTTTATTTTATTTGTCGATATTTCGGCCTAGTTGCATAGGCCGTGGTTACGACGGGACTGCGGCAGCGAGCTGCAACTTTTGACAGGAGGATCTACTGACAGATGAGCCTGTCAACCCTCCGTCTAATTCTTCTTTTTTGAACGTCCTTGTCACAATCATTTCTGGGCACTATATCGCGACACACAACACTAACTATGTCCCTACACTTTACGGCACTTTTTGTATTTTTAGTCCGGCACCGACCAACAATTGGATCCCACGCCTGGACCAACTTAAAACCGTCTTCCCTATTGAAATTATTGGGTGTGTTTCGAATTTCAATAGCTTCACGTACTAGGCGAGGAATGTAGTGGGATTAAGTTAAAATCTTTTGTTTATCGGTAGATTTTTTCTAAACTTTTATTCTTGACTTTCCAAAAATAGGTTTTAGTTAATTAAATCTATGCAATCCTTAAAGAATGAAATTATAACAATGTAGCAAGACAGATGTTTTTATTTCGACCTATTTATATATTTGGATTTGTAGTGGAGATTTATTTGGAACTATTTATATATACACGTCCATGATATGTATCTACTAAATGCTGTCAATTTCATGATAATTGTGGCAACGTTATTTGTGACTAGATTTGACACAATATGTAGTTATTGATTTGAATTATCTAAATTATAACACAAGCTAAAAATCTTAAAGTTAATTTTGTGCCATCGTGATGCCAGTCTTCTTTACTATCGTATCCTTGTCTGAAGGGTAAGGTTACTTACGAAAATGGCTGAATTTCCCAGCCTCGAGATGGCAACGCATCATTATCCATTTTGGTGTCTTTAGCCGAAACTATTTCGTATTATCGGGAATTTTGTCAACTTGGCTTTTAAATTTCGTAAAAAAAATTGGTAGGTAACCAAATATAAATTGACAAAATATTAAATTTCGTAATGGATTAGGCATTAAATATTATTTGGTTAGAATTATAACAAAGGTAAAGAATTAGTACAACTAAACTTGGCTGAAATTGACATTTGAGGCTTTAAGATGAAAGGTGAGGGGAAAATGGAGGCCAACTCTGGCCTCCAAAGTATTACGTTGAACTCAAACTGACATATTTTACCGAACGATGTGCTAAATTTTGATTTTAATTAAGAAAACAAAACGTTGAAGGTTTCAATGAAATTAATTTGGTAGTTAATATTCCACCCTTATTAAAATGCAAATACAGGAAAATGCCGTATTGAAATGTTTCTTTATCAAACCCAGCCAGGTTTTTTCCATAAACTTCAAGATTTGGTCATTTGAATTCTAATTATTTTTTTAATTCTTTTGGATCATATTTTTCCCGTTTAAGAAACTTTACGAGCTTTGTTAAGAAAAGAAAAATGTAAATGTAAGTTACCATCACAGATGAAATATACAAAGAAAAAACATAATTTTACTTTTACTACATAAAGCTAAAAGTTCTTTATTTTGTATGGAATTTGAATGTGAAAGATAACAGAAAAATAGCATTACCATCCTTCTATCAAAATGTATTTGAAAGAAACACAGTTAAATTTCTGTTTTAAGTTAAATGTTTTTGTAACACAAGAACAACAAAAAATTGAATTTGTTATACACAGACTCCTTACTAATAAAACTTACGCGCCTGGTGACATGGTGTGTAACTTCACTTTTGCTAACAAAAAGTGAAGGTACCCAAGAGTTCAATGGAAGCGTTAGTTTTTTAATAGGGAATGTAAAGGGATATGTGTGCAAACCTGAAAATAAGTAAGCGCAGTAAACTCGGTCAAAATCCAATGAAAAACAAAATAGCCTACATCCAATTATAGATACATCAAAGAGGAAGTTTGTTTACAGATTCTGGGTAACTGTGTACTTTGTATACGACATCGTTGCTCACAAGAGAGTCATGAAGCAAACGGTTTGGCTCGCCTGTAATTCGACAGCTTTGTTTGTCCTCAGAGCTGCAGTTTCGTCTGTAAAAGTCTCGTAGCTTCTTGAACTCACATTTTGATAACATCACCTTAATTTTTCTGTCATTTTTTGTGTAAGTTTTTTTTATATGCATAAGCATATTGTGGCCTATAGAAAAAATAGATTTTACAAGTGCGTTGTCGTTTTCCTGTAGGAGCGATGCTAGGCCTATTGTGCTAGCCTACTGGCTAGAACGGACCGGAACGTCACAGAGGCGTTATGGCGGCAAGAATAGTCAAGTCGGCGGAGCCCTACCCGAGCAAGTTCTTGCACTGTACTCGGCCTTTAGTTTTTTTTTTTTGATAATGACCTATATTATGCCTGGTCTCTTACGAGCTGGCCAGTATAGAGGCAGCTGGTCTGTTCTACTCAGCAGACCTGAAGTAATAGGGAGAAAATAAAAACATATTAAAAATAAGAAACAAGTATTGTATAACATGAAACAAAAAAATATTTACAGTCATGCACTTTGTTTTTTCCTTTTCCACAAAGAAAATGTCTGACTTTCTTCCATTTTATTAGTTTTTTTAATATCATGAAATATTGAACTAGCACTCGGAATCACCTGAGACAACTATGATCCATCGACACCATAAATGTTATAAGGTGCCTCACTATCCTGTGCATGGAACGTTAGTCATATTGTACAATATATTTTAAGTCAGTTAATAAATTTAAAAAAGGCCAACTAAATTTGTCTTTGAATTTTAAGCCCGTCACACACGTAGCTATAATATATATTAATATGAACTATAGCAAGACATATTACAATATATTTTCTATACAAATATTCAAGCGACCGCACACGCAACTATAATATATATTTCTATGACGCCACCAACGAATATATTATCGCATATTATTGCATATTAACGCTAGGCCGACCATCAATGAATGAGGGCAAAATATATATTATAGCATCGTCTCCGTGTGTAGTAGCTTACTATAATATATATTATAGCGCGGCGTATTAATATATATTATAGCTACGTGTGTGACGGGCTTTATAAAATCAAATATTTTGTCAAATAGAAAGTTTATTTACGGGTAGGGGATATGTAGGTACATACTACATCGTTGCTCACAAGGGAATTATGTGGCAAACATTTCAAGTTAGCTTGCCTACTGTTTGGTAACTCTGGTCCAAAGAGCTACGCTTGTCTACGAACCTCTCGTAGCGTCTCTCGTAGCTCATATATCGCAAATAATTAATCAAACACTTGATAGTTACATATAGCAAATATTTTATAGCTTTACTGTTACGGGAGGATTCTGTAATATAATGGACATGAAAAAGTTGGAAATTCATTTTTTTAAGCTATTTATGCGTCATTTTATTAAAATTTTTGGGATTTTAAATCGACTTTAAAAAAAGAGAAGGTTATACGTAAACAACTATATTTTTCTGGACCGATTTTAAAAATTCTATTTTCATTTGAAAGAGAGTACTTCTGAGGTAGTTAGTGCCATTGTCACGAAGTCTGTACCTTGTATTGTACATTAGATGCCTTACTTATTAAAAACAAAGTCGGTTTTTTGCAGTTTTTCTGCGTGTCAATTCAAACTTAACAATATTTGCCTTTTTTTTAAAGAAGATTATATTCAATTTAATAGTATTATATTTTTTAATTAAATTAAGGCAAACAGAATTCGAATAAAAAAGAATGTTTGTTCACGTAGATCATACCAGTAGTAACTACTTGAAATCGTCAATTTTTTTTTATAAACTACCGGATCGGAATTGTGGCATAATATTATAATCGAAAATAAGGAACGTAGAACAACAGTTTTGACTAATAAATATGAGGACATATAATATATAGTTTTTGAAATACCTACAGACCTTCTCATAATACCTTTTCAAAATTACTTAATACACGAACAATATCATTAAAATTGTTTGACAATTTTTAATTAACACTGTAACCACAAAATATCCATCATTTAGAAATCTATTAGGTCGCAGTTGTCAGGTAACTTTCTGAACGAATCTGATGAATACAGAAATTGACCAAGATGTAGTTTCGGCTACAAAACAAAGTGCTGGAGTATTCTCTACGGCCTTGCAATTTAAAAATACAATTTCCTAATTCGTATTCATTATATTTGACCATAAAAAAGGAATGCGTTTTAACTCCTTGGGGTGGAGTAAAGTTAACTTTTGTTTCATTTTAATTATACTCGCGCGGCGTTTGCAGGGAACGAAGTTAAATGTGACTTAGCTGTAATTTTTACGGAGCCTGTATTTGAATGTTGATGGCTTGACTCGGCTAATTTTATCCAATTAATTGACATTCATAAAACGGCGATGGTAACAAGGGCCGCATAGATAAAAAAATGTATGAAAAATCATATTTGAGTGATATTCCTAGTGCTTAGAAATTTTAGCAGTTTTTAAGTGTTTAATATAAATTTGCATTTTTAAATCTGAAATAAGATTTAAACAGGTAGCATTATTCTCTCTGTCACTGGCGACACTTTTATACTACTGAGGGTGAACATTTTGATTACTTATTGGACTTTTACTACTTATTCTGTAATTGAATCAAATACATAAATAAGGAGTAGGTTCAACAAGCGCATGGGGAACTGGTTTAACAAGTTTCTTGCTTTATTTTGTTAAAATTAGCCCCATTGATGATGTTTGAAACTAGACTAGTAAAAATAAGAATATTGTGAAGCAAGATAGAGAACAGAATCAGAAAAAACTTTATTCACATGGACCACACAAATGGACTTGTGTGCATTGACTTTTATATAAACTACCACCAGATCCAAATCGCGGCCTGAGAAGACCCGGTGAAAGATACTAAGTGGGATTGTCTTTTTCCAATACTAATATTTACATTGCAAAATAGAAAAAAAGTACAAATTACAATAATCTCATTTTAACTTAAATAAGGTATAACAAATTACAATACAAATACGAGTACGAGATTAAAACCTCTATCCCCAATCAAGTTCGTCTTACAAATACTCGTAGACCATATTATGCCCTTTCTTACATAATTTTGCTTTTACAGATTTTTTAAAAATCTCTAATAACACTGGGCAGACTATTGTAGAAACTTATACGTTGACCCAAAAAGGGTTTACTAATTTTAAGGAGATGAGCTTTGGATACTGCTAGATTAATTATATTTGGCGTATTTATATCATGAACATCACATATTTTTGTAAACTTACAGTTTTTTTTTCAACATAGTGCATAAGATTCTGATAAGTTAAGAACTCAAGGTTAAAATATTTATTTCTTTGAATTTGAATCCCTTGGGATTCCCTCCGAGAAATATCTTAATGTAAGCATTAAGAATATAAATAGTTCTAATAGCTCTTTTTTTGTAATACAAATATAGTACCTACTTATATTTGCAGAATTTCCTTAAAAAAAGAATCTCATAAGACATTAGACTATGAAAATAGCTAAAATACACTATTCGGGCCTTTTCAACATTTGTTAATGTTCTTATTTTTTTAACTGCAAACTAAGACTATGTGGCAGTTTCTCAATATGAGGGCTCCATTGTAATTTATTATCAATTGTTATACCTAAAAGGACAGTGTTTATGTTTTTCTTGATGGGTATGGTAGCCGTTAGACTTGGACATGTGGCCATATTGGATAAACGAATGGAACATTCCCTTTTTCAAGTCAGGGACTTTTTTTAAAATTATTACAAATTAAAAAAATAGTATTTGTGTGTTAAATCTACGATGTACGTTTTATTACAATCGGAAAATTTTGTATAAAAAAAAGTTTCAAGGGAAAAATCGAGCAAAGCATTAAGCAGAGAAAATCTTTTAACTAGAGCTAATAATACAGCTCAAAGCATTTTCAATCTAGAAGTAATTCTATTTTATTGTACTTATTCACGCCCAAATCTTCCGGTCTTCTTAAAATTACTGGCCGACGTGACCGGAACACTAACCGCTTGCTATTATTTTTATGTTCTCTAAAGACTCGCCAAGAACCAGGGAGATATCTATTTTGGCCTCCTTTAAATCCTATTGCAGAGGCTATTTTAGTTTTCAGAAAAATTTTTAACGGTAAAATTAACGTTTAATGAAGATACAAATATTTTGCTATTTTTTATAAAGCAAAATTATAGCTTTGAATTATATCTATGCGCAATAGTTATTTATCCTATCCTATTAATATTATAAATGCGAAAGTTTGTATGTATGGATGTATGGATATATGGGTGTTTGTTACTCTTTCACGCAAAAACTACAAAGCCGATTACGATGAAATTTGGTATGTAGGTAGCTGAAGACACAGAATAACATATAGACTACTTTTTATCCCGGAGTTCCCGCGGGATTGGGACTTACGCGGGTGAAACCGCGGGGCGCAGCTAGTTAGCTATACTTATTTTATACTTCACCTTTAATTTGGTCTGGCACGCACGTATACATTTACGAGTCAGGCCATCATCATGTCTTATAAAGTTTGTGTGGTGCATGTGTTATACGTTTTATTGTTTAGCACTGTGTTATAATATGATAGCGTTAGTGGCGCACGTGAAGAACTGAGCTGGTTTTAGATACAAGAGTCTTTAAATACCCTGACTTTTTTGGAAATTTTTCTTTCCGTTACCTGTCTCTTGCATCCAGCAAGATGACGAAATCATCAGAGTTACGTCTTTTTTATTTGTTATCAAATTCGTTCCTTAAAAAAACTGAGCCAAGTTGTTACGATCCAAAACTATCCAAGAATTGAAATATCGAGAAGTGAACGGAACTTAAAGGATAATGGAGCCGGCCAGATGATTTGTCGGATCGATCCCTATTTTAGGAAATTGGATTTGTAGATCGGGGGCGATAAGAGGAGGGTATAAACGATAAAAGTTCACTGAGCCCTTGTTATCACTGATTTGCGTATATCGATTTTGTTTCCTGCACCATCTATTTCTGCCTCTCGATAGCCTAAGGGGTTTAAAATAGGGGTTTCAAATGTTTGCATTTTAGTCGAGTCCTGTGATTTTGTTTAAGAAGAAACTTCTTTGTCAATTCATGATTGGGAAAGAAAGCACGACATTGGCGTATGTGTGTAACTATGATCTTTGGTGAAGGGATATGAAGACCCCATCGCCTAGTACTTGAATTATGTGGTAGTTTAGATCCTATCAAAAACATTTTCATGTAAAATGTTGCCAGAAAAGTTATCAGATGTCATGTAGAACCAAGCCTTTCACTCAGAATGCTCTAACTCTACGAAATATAAATTTACAACTTTATAAATAAGTCAAAAGCGTGACCGAGACACGGGAGTGTCCCAGATTGCTATATTGACATTCTAATGCTGTCATACTAAATGATATTATATTCTAAATCGTGCGGATTCAGTACTTCTATCTTTACTTTTCTTTCCACCTTAAAGTTAGTGCTCGTCGTGCACCACTATCGGGCTTCAATGTGTACAGTAAGTAATTAACAAACTAATTTAGGAGATAGCTTTGTTAAGCCTCGGTTTTTTGCTTTGTTGTCTATATGCAACTTTCGTAGCACGAAGACATTTCTGTCCTTTAAATTAAAAAGTTTTATTATCTTCGTCTTTGTATTCGAGACTTTTCGTTGCATCTTTATATGTGATTTAGATTTTTGTAGCTGATGTATACTAAAAGTACTCAAATGATTTTAACAGTTCTATTACCATATGAAAGTACGTTATTCAGCACTTATTACAATGTTTATCAAACCCAAAAACGACTAACATAATATATAGCAACCAAATTTTACGCAAACTTATAAAATTATACTTATATTACTATCGCCTCTGTGGTCTAGCGGTTCAGTTGTTGGACTTGACTGCGTGAGGTCAATCCCGGGTCGGCCAACAAAATGGAAATTAGGTCTTTCCAATTTTCTAATAAAAAATGTCGTTTGGGATAGGATATGTGCCCGTTTAGCGATAGGCTTGCCACCTATCACATTGTGGGACTTAGTATCTTCGGCTAGTCATGCGTGCCCTGGTTGTGCCTCTGCCTACCTCTTCGGGGCGTGAAGATACTTTTTTTATTTATAAAATTATGGGAAAATATTAATATAGAATGAATATTACGTTTTCTGTTTTTTCATTAGCTGTATGCAGTACAAGAGTTGCCACTTCACGCGACGAATGTTCTGTTCTCCTTAAGTGGGTCAATTATTTTGATGCAATAAACAATATGGGCTTAGGGTTTTCTTCGATACGGAGATTATATCAACGATTTGGTAAAATAATGGTATTTATGTTTATAGCAAAAAGGAATATTTATGTATAGTATACACTCATAGTAATCGACTAGCTATTCATTTAAAATTAATACATTTATTTGCTTTAGTCAACAAAAAGAAAATTGGCATTTTCCAATTTTTTAATAAAAAAAATGTTGGTCGGGATTGGAAATGTGCCTAGTTGACGATAGGCTTGCCACCTATCACATTGTGGGACTTAGTGTGAGTGATCTTCGGCTAGTCGTGGGTGCCCTGGTTGTGCCTCTGCCTACCTCTTCGGGGATAAAGGCGTGAAGATACTTTTTTTTAGTTTAGCCACCCCGCCAAGTAGCTTATACGCGAAAGCGCATTTAAGTAACAAGATATTCTTCAATGCAGCGATGAAGCAGCTGCAAAGCAACTGGGTAATTATTTCATGTCTTTCAAACATGTAATTATAAAATCATCAAGCGCGATAACAAGAATATAAAAGGTATTATTTTAATTGCATGTAGATAAAATTCGAAGGGCCAATAACTTGTTGAAATTATTCCTGCTAATGCCAAAGCTAATCAAAACACCATACCAGTCATTACTCAAACCATAAAACACAAATCGCATTAGGGAAAGGGTTGGACGACGTCACGCGCAGTAAAGAATTGTGTGTGCAGGTACAGCGCTAGTGTAAGCGATAGGTAATATGTGTAAGATCACATCTACTATATTTTACAGTTCAGGTGAAGTAGTGGCATAAGAATTAAACATTTCAAAATTGAGTCATGATTTAAAAATAAACAAAAATTAATGACGTTAGAAAAACAGCTTTAACGATATTATGCACAGAACACAAATACTTTGATCTCTAGTTTCCTGATTGACGGATTTCCTGATGTTAAGAAATTATACCGCCTAGAGATAGCAGAGGTGGTAATGGTGCGTTGCCAACCAGATGCCGGGATGTTAGATCTCAAGCAAAAGCACCGGCTATCGGCTATGATTATCTATATAATACGGCTATATTTATTAGCTAACTTACCTTAAAAGGTCAACGGCAAGCATTGGACGTTATGATGGCAGGACTAGGTAAGGCGATGGTACCAATCTGGGCGAGTCGCTGCGAAACTCTACCACCTAGTACGATGTCACGAAGTTAGTGACGGTAAGCCTATGCTCGCCTTTTACGAGATGCCTAGCAGGAAGGCAGATGGTCTATTCTACAAAGGAGACCGGACAAACACGGGGAAAGCAGTATTAGGGGTTGTTTTAAATTTGTTGATAGAATTTTGGAAAGTTGACGTAGCAATTAAAGAAAAATAATTAGTTGGCATTTAAAAAAAACATTATCATCCACTTACTAACAATAACTATTTACCAATACTACTAACAATAACTATGTATACCTTTATGTGAATGTACACCCGTTGAAATAATTAATACAAAGCGTAAGGCCGTAAATTGCGAGATGATATTTGAAAAAAAACGCTTACACTTCCACCTCATCCAACATAGAACTACCAATGAGAAAGCTTAAAAGTCAAATGCACGAAATATACGCCTTCTTATGGCAAAAACAGCTAACAACCTTAATTATGAATACAAGGCCTAAGCCCGTAAGTTGCGCGATGGTATTTGAAAAAACGCTTACACTTCCACCCCATCGAACGTAGTTCCGCTCGTAAACAGTTTATGACGCAAGCAGCGTTGCATATTACTTTCATACATTTCAACATACATATTACAGAACCGTAAACGAGAGGTGTATACAATTAATGTCTTACGATGCATCTAATACTAATCTATGTCAATAATAAGTTATTATACACATCCCAGTTTCCGGTTTACGAACTGGACCGATTACTGGATAGGGCTTTTCTTTTTCTAAAAAATAACGTTTTAGCACCTAGTCATTCATTAGGCAAATACTTGATTCGGTCTCTTTTAAAACAAACATATATTTTGCTTCATGACGTTTGCCGTCATAATGGCGATCGTGATAACATATTAACTTACATTCATTACAATCAGGACAATTTCAATACTCACTGCTTGCCTTGTAAGGGATTTGGTGCTATGTGTGGTGAGATTGTGAGGCCTAACATCCAGGCCTCAGGTTGGCGACGCACCATTCCCACCTTAGGTGTAAATTTCTTATCATCAGGAAATTCGTCTGCTTGTTTGCTTTCCATTATCATAAAAAAATACGTCATTGTAGTTTCGTTTCAACTGTAGTAGGTAGAACATATCCAATAAAATTTTAACGCTTCCACACAGCTGAGCCAGATATGAAACTTGTCTCAAGAATTTAAACCAATAAACGTATACATTGTACAATCCCCTAATGTTTGTAACCCTCAGTACTTTGAAAGTAACGGAGAAGATACATGGAATGGTTCAAGTGGCAGTGGTAAGTGAAAGTTCCAATCTCAGATTTAAATTCAATCTTAAAACTAAAGCACGCTTTGAAATTCGAGCCACACTCATTCCGTCTACCGAATCGTACTCCGGCGACACTTAATCGTCCCAAATGTGTAGACAACAGCTTCTGAGGAGCTTTCTATGACCACATAATGCACTTAGCACGGTATATGTGGTAATGTGAGTTGGGACTTTAAAGGGATGTTGCGGTTGATATAGAAAAGTTAGTCAAGTTGTTACTTGACTAAATTCGAATGTTTGTGTGTCCCTGTGGAGGTTTTATTTTAGTCTATGACCAACTTTCAAAGGTTGTCGGAGAATTTAGGTCACGCGATGTGTAACTACATCTTTTGTTGAATTTGCTTTCCCCGTGTTGGTCCGGGCTCCTTTGTAGAATAGATCATCTGCCTTCCTTGCCAGGCAGCTCGTAAAAGGCGAGCATAGGCTTACCGTCACTAACACCGTGAATTCTGACTAGGTAATAGAGTTTCGCAGCGACTCGCCTGGATTGGTACCACCGCCTTATCTATTCCTGCCGCCATAACATCATGACGTGTTCCGGTTCGGAGGGTAAGGTAGCCGGTAAATTTACTTTTGCTCTAGGCCTAACATCCCGGCGTCAGGTTGGCAACGCACCATTACCACCTTTGGTGTCTCTAGGCGGCGTGAATTTCTTAATATCAGGAAATCCGTCTGCTTGTTTGCCTTCCAATATCATATAAAAAAGAGCCATTGAATTATAGTCCGATAAGTTGACAACTTTAGGAGAATTCGAGTAGTAATATTAATAAAAAAGTTAATTATAAAGTAAAGCTCAATGAATTGTTCAGGTTGCAAAGCGAATATTAAAAAAAGTTTCTTCCTGTATCCCGGCAGCGGTAGGCAGAGGTACAACTAGGCCACCCACGGCCCACGACTAACCGAAACCTATCTCCAACCGCGCACATATCCAACCAACGTTGTTATTTTTATTTAGAATAATAGCTGAAACACATTTCCTTTTTGTTCTCCGACCCGGGGTCGAACCTGGGACCTCATGAAGTCAAGTCCGGACCGCTAAACCAAGAAGGTAATAATTAGAGGTTAACAAAATTATATAGGTAACTTATTAAAGGTCTCTCAGTGGACATAATTATTTTTGGAATTTTGAAATGGAGGTGGTTTTTACTATTAGCTTTTTTTTATAATGGCTAATATGTTGCTAACCGCGAGGTTTTTACAACTTCACCGGACTTTGTTACTATTAGCTTGAAGCCAGAAATTGACGGATTTATTGAAAAAATTAAAGCAAAGCTTTTTGTCGAAGACACACACAACTAGTGTTACAGCATCAGCAAATATATTTTTCAAATAGGTAATTAGGCTGATGTTTTTGCAATCTAAAAATCTTGTTATTAGGCGTTCTGTTTCTGGACTTTAAAACTGTAAAACATAAACAAGAAGAGGCTAACATCAGTACATGTAGGGTCTGTAGACTTAACACCTTTAAATTAATAGATTGATATGATTGATTGATAGATGAATTAAATAACTGGTTTGATATAAAATTATATTGAGTTCAAATGTAATGATAATGTGACGCGTGCGCGGACTTGATGATGTTTTATTGAACTAAATGATTTACATTATAAAATGAAATTTGCCGACGCTGCGATATGATTTTAATATGCATTATTGTACGGTGGCCCGTACAGTACAAAACATAGTTCTAATATTTATTTCATTTACATATTTTTTTATTAAGGTTATACATTTCTCTATTAAAACAACTCTCCCTAAATAAATGACTTTCCTTTAACTCCTAGGCTATAAGTTAATTTACTGACTTTGCGATACATACTGCAACATGTAAGTCGGTATCGCTTTCGGATCGTTCAAAACCACGCAATCACCCCACTGTATTGAATTTCGGAAATAGCTCGTGCTTATATCCTCGTTTTTTAGAGATAGTTTATAAATATTTGCTTACTTCGATTTTTTTTACTTCTTGTGAAAGTTGCCTTGTTTTTCCCCGTGTTGGTCCGGGCTCCTTTGTAGAATAGACCATCTGCCTTCCTGTGCCAGGCAGCTTGTAAAAAGCGAGCATAGGCTTGCTGTCACTAACACCGTGACATCTGACTAGGTGGTAGAGTTTCGCGACGACTCACTCGGATTGGTACCACCGCCTTACCTATCCCTGCCGCCATAACATCATGACGTGTTCCGGTTCGGAGGGTATGTTAGCCGGTTAACTTACTTTTGCTCGAGGCCTAACATCCCGGCCTCTGGTTGGCAACGCACCATTACCACCTTTGGTGTCTCTAGGCGGCGAGAATTTCTTCCCATCAGGAAATCCGTTTGCTTGTTTGCTTTCCAATGTTATAAAAAAAATTCGAGTACATGGATTTTTTTATGCCATGAACCGGCAAGGGGGGCCAACAGGCTACCCGGGTATGGCCCCTTCCATTTAATTCAATTTAGTGTCGTCTGAGGCTCTCATGATGACAAGAGACAATCGTCGCCATAAATGTCATCGGTGCGTCGCTGTCTTGTGGCTGAGTTTTTAGGTTAACTATTGTGCATTAGTATGTAATTTTTAAATATTTTGCCACCTTTCAAAGGCAAGGGCAGATAACAAAAATATTTCTTTTTTTGCAAGTAAAGTCAAATACAAAAAATGTATGTAAAAAAGCCTTAAATTGAAAATTGAAATGTAGAAAAGACGACCAATGCTCTCACACACAGCCTACACATCGATTCTATAGTTTCGAGAAAAATGGTACACTGAAATGCAAAATCTTAAAAAAGATTGGTAATATAATAAACTTTGTTGTTTTGTTATTTTCAGTTTTTTACTTTTGCAAGTATCTACAAGGAAACTTACTAAAATTTTATTTCAACTATTGTTTTTCCCTTATAAATATCTACTTTAATACTAACTTTACCGCTGTTAATTTTAAATTGCAAAAAAATTAAATTCGATTGCACTACGTAAATTATCTACTACTTACGCAAAAAATGAGAATTTTCCATACTTATCATATCCATACTTGGTGGCACTGGAATGCGTCGAAAGTGCGCTCTTCCGACTACAGATTTTTTTTAAAAATCGGGTCAGAAATGACGGAGAAATTGATTAATATAAATAAAATGAGGATGTTTTTAAGATAAACTCCTTTGTTCGGTTTCAAAAGAATTTTGTGTGTAATAAATAAATCTTCTACGAGAAGAGTGTCGGCTATGTCACTAATCGGTGACAATATCATGAACTTTGACTTGCTTATAGAGTCTTACCATGACTCGATCGGATTGGCCAGCCTTATTGTCATGTTTAAGTTGGAAACGGATGCCAGCCACACAAACTAATAAACTCATAAAAATACAAGAGACTACAAAAATTACAACAGACTAAAAAACTCATTCTTTTGCTTTCATAACGCACATTTTTTTATGGTAAAGAAATTTATTTTATGAAAGTTTATTGTTTTTTATTAAAAATTTTGTTTAATATCTAAAATTGATCGCCTCGTTGGTCGAGTGGCTAGCGTACACGCCTAACTACACAGGCTCGGGTTCGATTCCCGACGGGGCAGTCATTTGTGTAATGAATATTTAGGTCTCTGCATTTCTTGGTCTGGGTGCTTATTAAATTTATTGTGGTATCTATTTATGTATTTCTGTGTATTAGTATCGTTAACTAACACCCATAACACAAGCATATAACTTGCTTACTTTGGGGTTAGATTCTATTTGTGTAAGTTGTCTGGAAATACTTATTTTATATATATAACAGTTCAGTTGCTGTTGTTATAATTTATAGAAAGCAACTATTCTTACTTTTTTATTTACATAGCTAATAATCAGAGGAAAGAATTTAAGGCTTTTGTGAGTGATTGTACAGGAAAAAGTTAATGTATATAAAAGGAATGCGATTGGGGTCACATGTGTCGTGTCTCACGTAGAACTCTCCAAGTTTTCCCGCCACGTAACCGGGAACGGTTTTCGGGGATGCGATTCTACAAAATAATCCAATGCAACTTTAAAGTGCTTCCATTTGGAGATCAACCACTTGCCTGGAGGCTGGATCTTAATGCTTTTGTATTTTTTGAACTGGGACAAATCCCGTTGCCAATGTGCTTGGTACGAATTTCTTGTTAAGCTGATTCTTATGTGATAAGACACCGACCAAGTACACGATTCTCATAGTGGTATATATGGATACAACCGTTACATATAGACATCATAGGTTTTGTATATGCGTCGCTGGTGCCGGAATATACTGTCTTATGTGCTTCTCTGTCAATTGAATTATTATTATATCATATCTGCTTCTACTACCAGATACTACAATACTATAGTCTGTTACTATTATTATCGCCTCTGTAGTCCAGCGCTCCGGAGTCAGACTTGACTTATTAAGGGTTCGATCCCCGGGTTGGGCAACAAAAAAGTATTGGAAATGTATATTTTCAATTTTTTAATAAAATTAACGTTACTCGGGATTGGATGTGTCCGGTTGGCGATAGGCTTGCCACCCATCACATTGTAAGACTTAGTGTCTTCACTTCGGGGATATGGGCGTGTAGATACTTATAATGTGTGTCAGAGCAGGTAAGATAATGTATCCTTACTTCTGCTAAATGCTGCGTAGCAATATTCTACCGGTATTATTGGTAATGACCCATTTAACAAATGCCCATATCTTCGGTATAACGCGTGTTTTCGAATGTTATAGTGGCTCTGTCTACCACAAGTTACCTAAATTCAAAATTAACAATGATTTATTGTCCAATACGTATTAACCTACTTGATACACTTAGAAGTTCAAAATCAAAAATCAAAATATTTTATTTACTTTAGAATATGAGTGTTACAAATGCTGTTACAAAATATGTTAAGTTGTCGAAAATATTTCATGAAATGACTTTATTGTTATTTTTGTAACTAGGTGCTTATGTGCATCGATACCTTTCATTGTAGATGCTATAGATCTAAGAATTAGATTGCCGATTTTTGTGAGTAAACTCTTTTTTTATAGATTGAAGTTGGAGGTAACAAATGTCTAAAGAATTACATAAAAATCATCATTACGATGCGAGGTAAGTGTTGGTACTCAGGGGCAGGGTCGCTAGAATCAGAATCAGAAATGTCTTTATTCACTTGAACCATACATTTTTTTAAACTACCACCGGATCGGAACGCAGCCACACACTGAGAAGATTCGGCGAAAAAAACCCAAACATCTGAATTCTCGATTGTAATATCATAATTAGTACAGTCTGATTACAGGCTCAATACCTCAAATGTAACTAATAAGTTTCAGTAGTTTCTAACTAATCATATTGTGTAATCCAGTTATATCTAACAAAACATATCTCTCCCATCACGTCAAAACTCCCAAGATGGCAGCTCATATGTGCGGTGATATGTTATAATTAGGTTTAACACGAGGTCACGTCCGGGACAAGTAAATTATTTTTGTCCTCGTCCTTTATTAAGCCTACCATATTAATTCTTATTTTTCTTAAAGCTTAGTGTTATATTACATGGAGTTTTGTTTCTTCATGTCTCTGAAACATTAATGCTTTTGCAGCTTATTTTAATTTTTTTTTGACATTATTCATGCTTACCATTACAGCTTTAAATTGTGGCTGTAAACTAAGTCTTGCAATATACTTGTCAGCTTAACCTCAACAGATTCAGTTTGGCAACGCACCCTTAGCTACTTCATTGCTCCAAGGTAATATTTCCTACTTTATCCATTTGGGCTAAATTTGTTTATAAAAGCAACTCATCCTAACTAACACCGTGACTTCTGAATAGGTGGTAGAGTTTCGCAGCGACTGGACCGGATTGGTATAACCGCCTTACCTATTCCCGCCGCCATAACGTCATGACGTGTTCCAGTTTGGATGGTAACGCAGCCGGTAAACTTACTTGTGCGCGAGGCCTAACATCCCGACCTCAGGTTGGCAACGCATCATTACCGCCTTTAATGTATCTCTATCTCTCTATCTAGGCGGCGTGAATTTTTTACCATCAGGAAATCCGTCTGCTTGTTTGCCTTCCTATATCATAAAAAAAACCTCATTTCTTTTATTCACGCCATAGCTGGGGACTGGCATTACCGTTTTCATTAAGTATCTTCACGCCCATATCCCCGAAGAGGTAGGTAGAGGCACAACCAGGCACCCACGACTAGCCAAAGACACTAAATCCCACAATGTGATAGGTGACAAGCCTGTTGTCAACCGGACACATATTCGATCCCGAGCAACGTTCTTTTTTTATAAGAAAATTGGAAAAACCCAATTCTCTTTTTGTTGCCCGACCCGGGATTCGAACCCGGGTCCTCAGATAGTCAAGTCCAACAACTGAACCGCTAGACCACAGAGCTTTTATTCATTAAGCTTTTATTTAACTTGCAATGTTCGACCGCCTCGTTGGTCGAGTGGCTAGCGTACTCGCCTAACTACATCGACCAACCGCGAGGCTCGGGTTCGATTCCCGACGGGGGCAGGCATTTGTGTGATGAACATTTAGATGTCTGCATTTCCGGGTCTGGGTGTTTATTAAATTTATTCTGGTATCTATTTAAGTATTTATATGTAATAGTATCGTTGACTAACACCCATAACACAAGAATATAATTTGCTTACTTTGGGGTTAGATTCAATTTGTGTGATTTGTCCAGGGGTATTTATTTATTTATTATTATTATTATGTTTGTATGTTTGTATGAGTCTTGTAAGAGAATATTGTAAGTTGGATTTGCTCCACCTTCTGGTTGTCAATTGAACTAAAATATTGCATGCTTGTGAAATTGGAAAATTATTATGAGATTAGATCCTTGATACAATAGGAGGTGGTCATAGAACTTCTAAAATTCCGAACATTATATCCTCGTATTTGGACATTTTTTGTTAAAGAAATATTTTTTATTTAATTTAATTTTTTTTAACACTTCGTGACATCTTGACTAAACGAGGTAGTAGAGCGCTGTGCAGCAGCTCGCTCTAGTTGGCATCGCCGCCTTATACAATCCTGTCGTCACAGTGTCAGTGCTTGCCATTGTCGTGATCTACTTTAGAGTATAAGTTTGCAAAGGAGTCTTAAAAGTATTTCCAAAAAGTGGCAAAAGTGTTTTGTGGCACGAGGGAATAAGAGTTAAAAGTTAAAGAACTTTTAAGTTATATATTATTATGTACTAAAAACAGTTTGTAAACCAACAACTCTTAAATTGTATGGATTTGTAGAAACACCCAAACTCCAATTTTCGACATAATGGTAAAAATTGTATTTATATCCTGAGAAAATTAATGTATCTCGTACAACCTGTATTCAAGTTATGTCTGTTCAAAAAAACTAAAAAATTTTAATTCAAGTAACAGGTAGTACCTTCATGTTGTGCTTACTCGCCTTGGCGGAGACACTTCCGTGCTTCCAGGTTTCTTACTCTCTAATGTACTTTATCACAACTGTCCTGAAATTGTATAAAACATTTAACTAACAAGGGCTCTCAGTGCTGGTACAAAGGCTTTGAGGGCACTTACGTCAGCTGCACGGCGATCTTTGAGACTTAAACTTGAATCTTGTAAGTTCAGTGGTTGGGATAAAGGAATTATATAACTGACAAGTTTAGCAATTACACAATCATTTCCAAGGAAGTGATTGTTATGAATTTAATTCTCTTTTATAAATAAATAAATAAATAAATATCCCTGGACAAATCACACAAATTGAATCTAACCCCAAAGTAAGCAAATTATATGCTTGTGTTATGGGTGTTAGTCAACGATACTATTACATATAAATACTTAAATAGATACCAGAATAAATTTAATAAACACCCAGACCCGGAAATGCAGACATCTAAATGTTCATCACACAAATGCTTGCCCCTGTCGGGAATCGAACCCGAGCCTCGCGGTTGGTCGATGTAGTTAGGCGAGTACGCTAGCCACTCGACCAACGAGGCGGTCAATTCTCTTTTATGCACTTAATCTTTGTCTAGAAGAAAGTAAGTATCTTCACACTCATATCTCATAAGTGGCATTCACAACCAAGGCACTCACTATTAGCCGAAGTTGCTTAGCTTACCCACTCAACACTGTTTTGTAAGAAAATTGATTAAACACATTTTCGACCCCGGTTCCAAGGAAATTATTAATTAGATCACAGATGTAATAACCTTTGTAAAGGATGGCATAGCACCTCACATCATTCTAGTTTTAGTCACATTATAGTAGATAAACTCCCGGAAAACCACTCCCATTGTTATTCAAATTCCTTTACTTTTCGTTCCGTCAAATTATGGAATTCACTCCCTCTAGAGGTCCGTGATAGCACTTCCCTGCCCATCTTCAAAAAACGGTTGAAAGAGTATTACTTAACACTTGCATAACGATTTGTGATTATCAGGTTTCTTATTTATATTAGTTGTATTGTTTTAAAGTATGTCATTGTTGAGGTTTTTTTTATATTGTTTCTATGTTTAGGTTATTTATTTATTGTGCATGATGCCTCCTACTGTTTCATCACAGATTCTATATTTTAGGGTTGGCTGGAAGAAATCTGTAGACCTAGAGATAAGTCCACCTTTTGTGCATTTCTGTTTATCACTGTCCATATTTTGAGTCATAAATTGTGTACAATAAAGAATTAAATAAATAAATAAATAAATGAGGAAGTACAGGAATGTTCTGCTAAAACTCGAAAGCTACATGTGCAACTATTATAATTTTTGGGGAAACAAAATGTTTTATATATGTTACTTTATGGATTGGGTACATAAATATAAAGTCGGTAGCTTTATTTTTATGTACCCACTGTATGGTTATAATTTTATTATACGTAGTCTAGGTTACTATGAGTAGTCTATATGTCAATAATATAATCTATTTAAATTATAAATATTGTTAAGTTTATTTTGTGATGTAAGTAATTATTTGTATATGGATAACTTTATTTAGGTAAGTAACATTGACGTGTTTTAAGAGTAAGATGCCTTACCTACAAAATAAAAATAATTTGAATTTGAATTTATCAAACACCATAAAACTACCAGTTCTAATTAAAAGAGACCAACTCGACCCAAGAAACGCTGGCTTCTTAATGTTAAAAAGGATTTGTGTGCCAAAAGACGCATCGTCACAAAGGCCAAGGACAGAACGAAGAAAAAGGAATAGTAGAAAAGGAAGGCTTTCCACGTTCAAATTTAAAGAACAGAAATAGCCTTAGGATAATGATAATGATAGGTAAAAAACAAAACATGAAATGGTAGTACTTTCATCCTTACTAATACTACCTATTAAACATGTCAATATAAAATTTTATATATTTTTACCTCAAACAAGGTGAATCCAAAACTTACGTTTCCAATCGTGATACTCTTTAAGTTTTAATTTGTCTGCATGAGGTACATTTTTCCCTTTTTGCAAATTATAAAATTTTCTTCTGAGCATGAGAAAGGCGCTAAAACTAAAATTTCCTACTGTAAAATAAACTTGCGTTGCTCACAGCTTATATCATGTTTTTATATAGTTTTGAGCAATTTTCTCTAACAACCAACCGGCAATCCCAGAAGCCGCTTCCACTCTCATCAATTTGGATTAAACTCTCCTTACGTCCAAGACCACCAATAAAACTTAATATCACGGTCAAGATTTCAATTAAACGAGTCTTAGGAAAACAAGCCAATTTATTGGAGGATGAAGTTTATGGATGGTCAGTGAGATAGAGCATTAAGAAACGCAATTATTAACTAAGCTGGTAAAGGGTAAGAAGCACACTAGTTAAATTTAACTTCAGTTCAAAATTGAAATTGAGAGGGGATCATTCCGTTCACATAAGAGTAAATGCTGTTTGAAATCAGTCTGAAAACTTATTATTATCATGGCGATATAAACATTAAAAGGTGGTGTTTTATAATAGGTACTATTGGGTGGCAAACTAGGAGACGAACAAAATAGCAGACAGAATGATAAAGACTTGTAAGTGTTCGATAACTGAAAAACCAAGTGAAATTAAGACATTCAGATTGGTCTTAAAAGTCAATAATTTTTAAGAAAATCTTTTTTGTACAACATATTTATTCACTTTTATGCACAACCAGGACAATCGCTATTATTAGTTACTAGCTGCGCCCCGCGGTTTCACCCGCGTAAGTCCCAATCCCGCGGGAACTCCGAGATAAAAAGTAGCCTATATGTTATTCTGGGTCTTCAGCTACCTACATACCAAATTTAATCGTAATCGGCTTTGTAGTTTTTGCGTGAAAGAGTAACAAACATCCATACATCCATAAATACAAACTTTCGCATTTATAATATTAATAAGACTATTAGTAATCTTGGGGTTCGTCTTTGTCGCTTTAATTTAAAAGATTTAAGTAGCTGGTAGACTTATTGCCACTTGTGCCACATCCAGCCGCTTAAATTTCAACAGCGTTAGCCTCAGAAAATCGACCTTACAATATGTTTTAGTATTCTTACTATAAAAAAGCAAGTCAAGAATTGCCGATTTGTCTTAAATAACTTAAGTAAAACATGGAATTACTAACAAGTATTACAGCATCTATCATTGTACTCTATTACTTAGTAAATACATTGATTGCAATATAAATTCCGATCTACCCGTTAAACTGTGAAAACAGAATCTGATTAAATCTATACAAAGGCGGCAGTCCGCTAGTAAAGTATACGCGACGATTTTGTGAAGAAAGACAGAGAATATGCAACGCAGATACGATTTACTTATTAAAATTTACGAGTATCATTGATACGTTATTGTAATTCATAACTAGCTAGTAATCGCGGCTTTCTGGATCAAAATTACTTAGCTCGACATATTTTTGGAATAATATGGACAATGGGTAACACAGAGGTAAATTAAAAAAGTTTTCTTATTGATATTTATAGAAAGGAAAATAAAGATCATGGTTTTTTTATTCGATAGTAAAATGATTCGTAACTCACCAGATGGAAGTAAAGGAGGAAGTCAAAAGGGGTCAAAGATGGAAGCGTAACACAGTACACTCACGGTAACTTGTAAGTATTCGCTGTTTCTTTATAGAACCTTTATTTGCTAACGACTACACCAATTCACAGAAACACACAGTTAGTAACATTAATTTGATAAGTAAGCAAATACGCACTGTTATTATTATATATCTTGTACCTTAAACGAGCAATTCTTGTATATATATATAATTGGAATCTCGGAATCGGCTCCAACGATTTTCATGAAATTTAGTATATAGGGGGTTTCGGGGGCGATAAATCGATCTAGCTAGCAATCATTTTTAGAAAATGTCATATTCGTGTTTTAATGTTGTTGTTAAGTAACGAAGTCCGTTGTTAAGTAACGAAGTCCGTTGTTAAGTAACGAAGTCAATGATTGTTTGCTTTGAGGTTAGACTTTTTAAATTTTCGTATTTAAATATAATTTCCAAAAAACACAATTTATAAAAAAACAAAAAAAAATACCGAGCAAAGCTCGGTCATCCAGGTACTATTATTATAAATAGAAAACATTTCTTAAATGCTGAATAATGCAGTCGGAAATGGGATCGATAAAAATCATGACCTACTGGGTATTCTATTGGGTATGCTTTTGCAATGTTTCAGTTGCATCCCAATAATTAGGTACGATTGTAGTTTTATCTCGCGCCAAGGATTGAAAATTTATTGAAAATATTTCAAAGTTTAATTATTAATGAAACTTTGAAGCAGTTCCTTAAATTTATATAAAGAACACGCTTGCTTTGTAAATATCACCATCAGTTTGGTGAAAAGCGACAGTAGGTGTATTTAAAAGAGCTTAATAGAAAACGTCTACATATGTATATAATTTTCTAGATTATTCAAAACAGTGAAGATTTTATCTGCTCAGTCTTCCTGTTTCGCCTAATCTTATAAACGGCGTAACCGATTATGGCATAACTTTGTCAGGTAGATATGTGATATTAATAAGTATGTATATGTCATTTTGCTGCATGCTTTTTATTTTTCGCCTTTTATTTCTATTTCAAAACTAATTTCAGCGTCAGAGCCAAATTATGTTTAAATTTGCAATACCAAAACAAATATGAACATTGCAACCTTAAGTGACTATGAAGCCATTTATTTATTTACTAGCTGCGCCCCGCGGTTTCACCCGCGTAAGTCCCAATCCCGCGGGAACTCCGGGATAAAAAGTAGCCTATATGTTATTCTGGGTTTTCAGCTACCTACATACCAAATTTCATCGTAATCGGTTTTGTAGTTTTTGCGTGAAAGAGTAACAAACATCCATACATCCATACATACAAACTTTCGCATTTATAATATTAATAATAGGATTCTTTACTGTACAACATTTCTTACAAAGATAAAAACATGAAAGAAATGTATGACAAAAAATGTACTAAAGTTGGTCTTATCACTCAAAGACCAACCAATCAGGAAAGAAAGAAAAAAAACTGTTTTGTATCAGAAAAACTATTTAAAACAAACGCCAACATTTTGTGACCTCCAATGTTATCAAGTTAATGAAGTAATTTAACAGGTCATCTGTCGCCTCTGGAATTTTTTATTCTGTTACAAAACCTCAGTCGCGCCACTCAATGCGAAGGTATTTTCCAATTACTCTCAAATCCTTCCATTTTCCCCTCGTTGGGAATTTTATTGTACCTATCCTTGTCTCATTATATTAAATTTTAGATGAGTGAGAGGGAAGGGTATATTTGAGGTCCTGTGTGATCTCACGGGTTAATTTCCATTCGCCCGAGGTTACGTCTCGTACCTTTCATACGCAAATTGAAAAGGTGGCCCAACTATTTGATATTGTTAATTTAATAATCCAAATATTTTGAAACTGCAGCCTCAAAAATACACCAGCAGTTTTTACCGGCATTCAAAAAAGCAGAACTTGGTAATATTTTTGGTGTATAGTTATACATTTTATTTGTGGTGTCTTTTTTTGTGTCCCTGTGTTACTTCGGGCTCCTTTGTAGAATAGATCATTTGTCTCCCTGCCAGGCAGCTCATAAAAGACGAGCATAGGCTTACCGTCAATAAGTACGTTACCGTTTCGCGGATTAATACCACTGCCTTAACTATTCCTGCCTCCATAACGTGGGTGCTATTATTTTGCATTATATATCAATGATTGAAAATAAATAAAATATGAGTAATGTAAATAAATAAAACTGAAAAAATGTATAACAAAACAGATAATTGCAAATATGTGATGTTATGTTATTATCTACCTTTAAACGAGCAATTCTTGTATATATATATATATATATATTAGAATCTCGGAATCGGCTCCAACGATTTTCATGAAATTTAGTATATAGGGGGTTTCGGGGGCGATAAATCGATCTAGCTAGGAATCATTTTTAGAAAATGTCATATTCGTGTTTTATTCGTGTTTTATCGACTTAAACTTACTTTTTTAACAAATAGGAGGCGTTTGAGTAGTCTCAATTTATTATGACTCTTCCTGACATCTATTGGCGAATAATAATACTATTTTTTGGCGAATAATTAAAGTTCCAGCAGATGGCGTTGTTAAGTAACGAAGTCCGTTGTTAAGTATCGAAGTCAATGATTGTTTGCTTTGATGTTAGACTAATTGTGTAATTCGTACTTAAATATAATTTCCAAAAAACACAATTTATAAAAAAACAAAAAAAAAACCAGTAAAGCTCGCTCATCCAGGTACTTTTAACTAATACGTGATGCATTAATCGTATGCAGTTGTGTAACTTGAGTTTTAAGGTGGTTGGTCTTATATCGCCTCTGTGGTCTAGCGGTCCGGGTGTTGGACTTGACTGCATGAGGTCCCGGGTTCGAATCTTTAGATTTTTCGAAAATTAGATTTTCCCAATTTTCTAATTAAAAAAAAGCTTAATGAATAAAAGCTCTGTGGTCTAGCGGTTCAGTTGTTGGACTTGACTACCTGAGGACCCGGGTTCGAATCCCGGGTCGGGCAACAAAACGAGAATTGGGTTTTTAAAATGTTCTTATAAAAAAAGAACGTTGCTCGGGATTGAATATGTGCCCGGTTGACAATAGGCTTGCCACCTATCACATTGTGGGACTTAGTGTCTTCGGCTAGTCGTGGGTGCCCTGGTTGTGCCTCTACCTACCTCTTCGGGGATATGGGCGTGAAGATACTGGTCTTATATATTACGAAATATACATATGCGAAAAGTTTGTTATAAGTAGTAGGCAAACGCAATGCAAAACTGTAAGACTTATAATTTGACCTCACTAACGGCACATCCAATAAAGCAATTGTCATAAGACTAGGCGGTTGATATTGCAACAAAATAGATTGGCGCAACCGTTTTTTATTAAAAATATGTAGAATAAAGTTTCGTATTTGAAGAGTCCTTATCTCCTACCTTCAGATCGGAATGGTACCATCTTTGTTCTTTGTAGGCTAAGTCTAACATTACCTACAAATCGGACTGCTTGTTTGCCTTCCAATCTTATTAAAAAGACTTTGTGCTACATTCTTTGCGATTAGATTTTTATGCGATATGATAATAGACACGGCTCTTCTGTTGGTAAGAGGCAACAGTGGCTAATAGACACCATAGATTTTATAGGTGCGTCATGTGGCCGGAGACTTTGGCAAAGCTACCGACACCATTACCAAATACTCTCCAAATAACACTATAACTATGGCACGAGAAATAGGTGGTTTATCCCTATTAGGCAAATTGCCGCATCTTTAGTATCTAATCCAATTTTTAAGATTTTTTTCCTTAAATGAATCTTAAATCATTACCCGAAGGGCCCGTAAGTACGGAATGAAACATCGTCACGTCAGGACTCACAACATTAATTAATACATAACATAAGCCCTATCCCTTCATCCCTTAAGGGTCTTTAGTCGAAGACGCTCTCAACCCAGAGTAATAATTATAAATACGCCCTTGGGGTTACCTCAACTTCTATTTGAATTTCCTAAAACTCTATAAGACTTTCAATTCGTTAGGCGTACAAGATTTGAATGCAAAAGTTCAATATTGTTACTCAATAAAATTATTTAATTAACTAACATTTCTCTCAAATGTTTTGTAGCCATTCAATTTTTTTTTTATTTTTTTTTATATTGGAAGGCAAACAAGCAGACGGATTTCCTGATGGTATTTCACCCACCCTTACCTTCCAAAGCGGAACACGTCATGATGTTATGGCGGCAGGAATAGGTAAGGCGTTGGTACCAATCCGGGTGAGTCGCTGCGAAACTAGTCAGATGTCACGGTGTTAGTGACGGTAAGCCTATGCTCGCCTTTTACGAGCTGCCTAGCAGGAAGGCAGATGGTCTATTCTGCAAAAGATCCCGGACCAACACGGAGGAAAAGATTCTTTAAGATTGTTAATATTTTTTTTGTATTAAAAGGCAAACTAGCAAAAATTCTAATTTAAAATACGTCTATTATAAGAAATAAAAATATGAGAAATGCAAGGACTAACAATATGACATTCTGTCTTCCTGCCAAACAACTCGTAAAAAGCGAGCATAGGCTTATTACATATGACTCGCCCGGTATGGAACCCCCGCCTTACCTATTCACGTCGGAGGATAAGGTCTACTACCTACCTTACTAAATTAAATGACTTTTGCTCGAGATGTAACATTCCGGACTCAAGTTGGCAACGCACCATTACCACCTTTGGTGACTCAAGGCAGTGTCAATTTCTCATTTACCATCAGGAAATCCGTGTGCTTGTGTGCCTTCGAACATTTATAAAAAAAATGACAGCAGAAAAAGTAACGCTTTGGTGCGTAGTGTGACTTTTCTATATTGAATTTTTGCTCCCATAAACGAGATGGTAAGTCATCTCAGCTGCCTACGGACATCCGCATGCCAGGAGTATGACTGCTACGATGTCGATCTTTAACGAACGAGTACGTGAGGTCCGTAGGTCGTATCTGCTTGAAAATACCGCTTTAGATAACTGATTCTACAAAGGTCGATACCTTTGTAGAATCTCTTGTAATTTAGGTTTTTAGCTATAGTAAATTATACCATATACCTACATCTGTTTCGTTTATTGAACCCCAGTGTAATCAAATTATTTGCTTGTTATTATGTGTTAGTGGATGAGACTTATGAGGACGACATGCATACAAAATATAACATCCAGACCCAGAAAAACAAACATATATATTATGTTAATCATACAAAACCAGAGGTAAGACAAGAGCCCATCGATAAACGACGTTAAGTATACAAGCTAACCAGTTGACCAGAGACAAAGTTTTATAAGAAGTAAAATCATGAAATAGTAAATGAAAAGGCTCAAAAAAAATTAATCATACATACATACATACATATCTTCACGCCAAGTCCCTTACGGGGTAGGCAGAGAGTATCGAGTGCCAGACCTCACGATCCTGACAAACCTGTCTTGCTTCCTTC
>NJDD01000259.1:127822-140539 GCA_002245505.1 Calephelis nemesis
TAGGTTCTATGTTCGACGACTCAACTTTTTAGATATAGTAGAGCTATGATGATGAACAAAAATAAGTGTGAATCGGTTTACCTCTGGAATGGTCTCACTGCCACCAATTGGTACATTAGCAGAAAGGCTATATATTATTCTCAGCACCCAGATCAACATGGGGTTCCCCGGGTATCGCCGGTAGACTTTCACATTAACTTAAAGAAGGCAGGACCTGATTATCAAGGCAAAACTTTAATTTTTTGTAAACTTAGACGACTCAATATTAAAATTAAAGTCAGAGTTTTGCAGTTCAACTGAATGTAAATTAATTAACATGTTTTTTTAATTTTATTAAAACATTTTTCATCATCGAAAGCGTCTTTTATGTCTTAAGAATTTTGCAAGAATTTCTACGAAATTTCTAAAGTAGTATTGACCTACTTTACAAAATAAATATTAAATGAATATTCAGATTAAGCCCAGAATTGACGAGCGGATGGACCTTATTGGGTCCTAATGTGGTTTATGTTTGGCACACATTCTGCTGAAGCCGTTTCGACGTTATCACGCAGTAATGACACAAGAAGCTACTTTATGCGACGAATCGTGAAATTATAATGGCACAGTCCATATTAAATCATGTTTTCGTCGCATGGTACATGTTATGCGATGTGGCGGTTTAAAGGTGAGGTATTATTATTAAAACAATTTTGTAAAACCTGTTTTTTTTAAGATCTCATTAACATTAATAACTATTAAAATGATGTTTTATATT
Organism: Calephelis nemesis; assembly: GCA_002245505.1. Lineage (NCBI taxonomy): Eukaryota > Metazoa > Arthropoda > Insecta > Lepidoptera > Riodinidae > Calephelis > Calephelis nemesis. The sequence continues at coordinate 128,580 of NJDD01000259.1, forward strand.
CATACTAATTCTCTGTTTTCGTTTTAATTAATCATGTTATCTTTGTTGCTGTAATAGTAGTATTAAAGATGTTACAAATATTGTTGTATGTGCTAAATCCTGTTAACCAATTTATTGGTATGCAAGTTCAATTTAATAGATAACTAAAATTAAATAAATGCATACATTTTACAATTAAGTTATGTAATAGTAATAAAGAATCACAATAGCAAAAGTGCAAATGGAATCGTGACTGTATTAAAATCGACATTTAGAAAATTATAAAATCAGTATTTGGATTTTACCTACAATAGTGTAAATCTATTCAACATGAATTTTAGCGTGTACCTCAACTATTCAGTAATAAATTCAATACTAGATCACATGATTTGTCATGTCATGGACTAGGGTCAATATCTTTTGCCGCCACTGTATGCACGTGAATTTAAATATTCAAAGTAGTCCATCAAAATATTTTGATCTGTTATTGTCACTTTTTTGTTTGTTACTGACTGACGTATCCATCTACTAATCTACAAACTCAAACGAAAGTGAAAATAAATCATACCTCTTCAGTTAATAATATCTTTAATATTTCATACTTTTGTACTGATTTCGTAAAAGAAATCAATTATAAAAAAAACGCGATTAATAAATTATATTGTTCGTTTACAGAATCCTACTATGGTAATCTAATAAAATAATAAGAAATTTCATTATTTTGTGTATGAGGAGATCCGAGTCGAGTAAAGCTTAAATTATACATAAAATATATACTTTATATACTTACATTATATTATATTGTAAGTGCAAACGCTAATGTGGACACTTCATTATGATGGTCACTTATAATAATATAATAAACATGAACCCCGTACCTAGGTTACTTGTCTAGAATGGACCGTCAACCTCTCTGACTGGTACCTCGGTAGAGGCATGGATAAGTTCAGTGAGCCAACCAAATACCAACAAGATCATTGGTGATAGAGATCTGTGAAGTAGCTTTTCCGGTAGGCATTCACCATCATCAATGTCATTTTCCGGTCCCGTGGGTAGGCTAGACGTTAGACTAGAATAGGCTTAAAATCTCGGTCATGGTACGGCCACGCTTGTATGCGGACATCTACAGTTTCATCAAACCAAGGTTGTTTCTTAATATCAGAAAAGCCTTATGCTTGTTAACTGTCTTATCAAATAAAAATTGTTTGCTCGTCCCTTTAACTACACTAAACATCTCCGAAATAAAGGTGATGTTGATAATTTTATTGCGCACTCACTAAACTAACTTTAAGATACTGCTGTCATCTTTCAACAATAGTAATAGAAAGAGACAAACCACGTTTAATTAGTTTGAACACGACATTTCCACAGATATTTATTTTATTCCTCGGAAAACGTTGATTCAAAACGTCACAATTTAACATGTCCGGACTAATCTGACGTATGTAAAATTTTAATTCATAAAATGTAGGATGCAAATAAAATAAGTTTATTTTGTGCATAACTGCTTATGCAGAATTACCACCGGTTTGGATATATCCTTAGGTTGGTAATCTAAACTAGTAGAATACACACACAAACAAAAATGTCCACTCACCGCATGTGCTACACTAAGAATCTACATACAAAAAGCAATGTGGACATGACTCTAGGTTAGTCATCTACACTAGTAGGATACACTTTATTATCAAACCCGTCCGCTCATCGCTTGAGCTGCACTAAAAATCTTCATACAAGAGGCAGTGTGGACACGTCATTAAGTTGGTCACCCGAGTCGGCACCGACATAAATGCGATATCAAACTGTTTTATTGCGGTCGACGCATGATTTAATGAAATCTTTAATATTGAAGATAAGGCGCGCAATGCTCGTAAATTGCCCCCAGTAATATTACCCTAGCCCTCTAATGCTCGCTTGAAATAATACCCGCGACTTTCTCCATTTCTAAAGGCTCTCGTTTCATGCGATATTAAAGTGAAATTTTTATTTCTTTTACCTCTGAATGCTACATTTTAATTGAACAAAATAAAGATAAATTTCCGTATACCACAAAATTTTGTTAATATATGTAATGGTTAAAAAAATAATATCTCTCTCTCACTCTGAAGTTCTGGTAAACAATGGTGTGTAGGCGTATGTTAACACTTCTGCATAATTAATTTTCTGCAACTTTTTGAGAGAAAAAGAAAACCATTTTCTATCTATATATTTTCTGCTAACGAAACGTTTGACGTCATTGATGCTTAAGCACATTTTACAGTTATGGTAGGATTCTTGTGTCACGTAGAATTTTTATCAATATCACCACCACAATTACTGTAATATTTGAACGGTGTGGAGTGGAACAACCTAACGAAGCCAGTCACCTAGTGACTTCCGTCAGAGACAAATGAGATGAGGTAAATAAATGAAGCTATATTTTGTATAGCGTATTATTAAATTTTTGTATTTTCACATTTTATTATAATTTTCCTGGCGCTAGAATGTAAAGACCCTATCGTCCTTTATTGGTAATTTAGAATTTAATTTAATTAAGTACAGTGAATATTACTTGGATTATTCCACAAGTACAGTACTTACTTACACAAATCAGTACTTAAAGTGGGTTTAAGTAGTAGAATGCTGTGCAGTAACTCACCTGCTTTGGGACCAACGGTCTAAACTCTTACCTATTACTGATGCCGGAAAGACCGTATTTTAGAGTTTTCTGTGCTCGAAGGAAAAGACATAAGATTAGACTATTGTCTCTTAACATCCAGATCTGCTAAAGTGTTGGATACTTTACAACATAAAACAATTTCTTAGTGCACAGAACTACTAACATCCACATAACAAGCATTTAATGTGTCATAAAATTGGGCATGAAGCATAAAATCCAAAGCTAGAGAATATCCAAGCACCAGCTATCGAGGGTTTTCTGATCTTCTTATTTAATAATGGAAAATATCTATGATTGAAAGCACCCGCAGTAAACATCTTGTTATGCACAAAAATGGGTTTTATTTGTATTTACCCTGGTTTTTGCATTATTCCTGAACAGATAGACCGATTTCGGTAATCTTTTTTTATTGTCCTTGTTATTAACTTAACAAGAACATCTGCGTGGAATTTTGAAATTGCCTTGTAGTTCCACTAAGTTGTATAACTATTATTTTATTTTTAATGCTGTGAAACTCTGGAATTCATTGCCTTATGAAATTCGGAGTATTCAATCATTAACCGTTTTTAAGGGGGCAATAATGAAGCGTTTTGGTGCGTAATTAATTAGTATGTTGGAACTTTAGTCATGATTAGTAATTTAGTTTGTGTTTTTTTTTGTACAGTAAGTTTTTGTATTATGCACTGTATGTTCTACATTTCTTTTATGCATTCTCACTATTTTGGGTTTGGTGGAAGAAATCTCTTTTAGAGATAAGCTCGCCTTTTGTATAATTTTACATATTTACTTGTTTTTTTTTACTTTTTGTGTACAATAAAGAATTAAAGAAAGAACCATATAAAAAAGTCAATATTTATAGTTATGACATGACGTCTGTTGGCTCACTTAGTAATCTATACTTAAGAGTACTAAAAATATTGGTAAGTGTTACTAGGTTTTATGTTAAATATAACATACAAAAATTAATCCATATTTCTTGTAGTCATAATATTTCATGTCAACTGATAGGAAAAGGAAGAATTTTTTTGTTGTTCTTGTGTCTTCAAGAGAATTAAATTTGAAAAATCCTATTTAATATTATAAATGCGAAAGTTTGTATGTATGGATGCATGGATGTTTGTTACTCTTTCACGCAAAAACTACAAAGCCGATTACGATGAAATTTGGTATGTAGGTAGCTGAAGACCCAGAATAACATATAGGCTACTTTTTATCCCGGAGTTCCCGCGGGATTGGTACTAACGCGGGTGAAACCGCCGGGCGCAGCTAGTAAACAATATAAATACATAGATAGGACAGAATGACTACTGTCGGCTCAGCTAGTATAATATATTTTTAGTTAGGTAATTACAATTTTATCTTCTGCTCATAGCCGTTACTTAACAAACGTAAAATTTGCTGAATACTAATGTATTGCAGGATATATGGCGTACTCCCACTAAAACTAACTAACAATACAACACTTTGAACTATAACTACTATATATTAAATCATGTACTTATAATAAACATTATACTGGCGTTGACTTGTTTGCGCTCTCTAGAAATGCTTTCAGTGGTAGGATTTCCAACAATATGGCATATTAAAATAGGGTCACTGTGTTTCCCCGTGTTGGTCCGGGCTCCTTTGTAGAATAGACCATCTGCCTTCCTGTGCCAGGCAGCTCGTAAAAGGCGAGCATAGGCTTGCCGTCACTAACACCGTGATATCTGACTAGGTGGTAGAATTTCGCAGCGGCTCACCCGGATTGGTACCACCGCCTTACCTATTCCTGCCGCCATAACGTCATGACGTGTTCCGGTTCGGAGGGTAAAGTAGCCGGTAAACTTACTTTTGCTCGAGGCCTAACATCCCGTCCTCTGGTTGGCAACGCACCATTACCACCTTTGGTGTCTCTAGGCGGCGGAAATTTCTTACCATCAGGAAATCCGTCTGCTTGTTTGCCTTCCAATGTCATAAAAAAAATTCATTTAAATACATACACATACAACGTTTCCTACTACCAGTACACTGTAATAGTGACGTTAACACTAAACTATTTACATTACACAACCTACGTTGGAAACTTCAAAATTGTATTGTAATTTCAATATTTTATAATTCAAGGCTACCGGTAATTATTTCAAAATTTAGTACTTTACTAGCTGCGCCCCGCGGTTTCACCCGCGTAAGTCCCAATCCCGCGGGACCTCCGGGATAAAAAGTAACCTATATGTTATTCTGGGTCTTCAGCTACCTACATACCAAATTTCATCGTAATCGGCTTTGTAGTTTTTGCGTGAAAGAGTAACAAACATCCATACATCCATACATACAAACTTTCGCATTTATAATATTAATAGGATTGTTTTATAAATATCCTACCGGTTTCGCTTATGACAGCATCATCAGGGCTAGAACTTAAATACCTCTTAAGAGCTGTTGTCATAATCTAAATCGATGCTGTCATATTATAAGTGAAACCGGTAGGCTATTAATAAAATAATAAATTATAATTGATACGTAAAACGTAGTTGGACTTGACTGCGTGAGGTCCTGGGTTCGAATCCCGGGTCGGGTTTTTCCAAATTTCTAATAAAAAAAATATTGCTCGGGATAGGATATGTGCCCGGTTGGCGATAAGCTTGCCACCTATCATTGTGGGACTTAGTATCTTCGGCTAGTCGTGGGTACCCTGGTTGTGCCTCTGCTTACCACTTCTGGGATATGGGCGTGAAGATACTTACTTACTTACGTAAAACCGTACATTTGTTTCTTCATTTAAAAATATAGAGAGTTTTATGTTGTGTAAAGTGCCAAAAATAAGTATTTTCAGAGAAATTTTCGGAGTATTTTCGGAGAAAGCTATTTCTAAATTTAATATCTGCTCAAATCTGTGTCAATTTATTTAGACATTACTGTCTACTCTTGTTAAAGAGTATTTATATTCTTTGTTACTGTCGCTTTTTCTTAAGGAGAATGAAATGTTTTATTATTTTTATTTAGCAACACTGTATTTTTGCTATAATTTAATGTAATTTTAATCTGTTATTATGTTTTGTATAACGTTTTATCATAACGTTGTTATTATGTTTTGCATTTTTAGCTCACAAGAAAACCCGCTTACCAAACTACAAAATTTTGTATCTTTATGTGTGAATAATGTCGCCAAATTTAACTAATAACAGTTTACACTGTTTGTAAGGAATGGCTAGACCTTTTTCCAGTCCACCAGAACTTTTTCCACCAGTGTGTGTTACCAGTGATGACCTACGGCACCGAGACGTGGTCTCTTATTGTGGGCCTGATAAACAAGCTCAAGGTTGCACAGCGAGCTATGGAGCGGGCTATGCTCAGGGTTTCCCTGCAGGATCGATTCAGAAATGAGGAGATCCGCAGGCGAACGAAAGTCACCGACATAGCCAGCCGGGTTAGCAAGCTGAAGTGGCAGTGGGCGGGGCACATAGCGCGGAGAACTGATGGCCGTTGGGGCAGAAAAGTTCTCGAGTGGAGACCACGTACCGGCAAGCAAAGTATAGGAAGGCCACCCACGAGATGAACAGACGACCTTATGAGGGTCGCGGGGTCTCGCTGGATGCAGGCCGCTTCCACCTGGTCGAAGTGGAAGTCAACGGGGGAGGCCTATGTTCAGCAGTGGACGTCCTATGGCTGAAATGATGATGATGATGAAACCTTTTTCGAGTATAGCCCGGTGAAGTTGTAAAAACCTCGCGGTTAGCAACCATTCAAATTAAATCGTTTTCGAGTTATTTTGGTTAGTTTATTTGTATATATGTATTCAGTACTTATATGATTAGCAGAATAAGATAAAACAATACATTGCTCGGGCCTGGCAAGGCGCTATCAAGCTTGTCGGTGTATTTTTAAATTAAGATATATAAAAAAACCTCTAACAAATATTTAGGGATCTGCCCTGGACAAACTAGAGCACAACCAGGAAAAATTATTCGATAGAATAGGTACTCATAGAATTGGTAATTATATTATACAAACCAGTGCAAATTAGGTACGACATTGCAAGTTTTTATGATTTTTTATGACATTGAAAGCAGACAGATTTCCTGATGGTAAGAAATTCCCGCCGCCTTGAGATACCAAAGATGGTGATGGTTCGTTGCCAACCTTAGGCCGGGATGTTAGGCCCCGAGCAAAAGTAAGTTTACCGGTTACCTTACCCTCCAAATCGGAACATGTCATGACATTATGGTCAACTGCAACTTAATACTTATTGAAAGTTTCGCAGATCTGTAGGAGTCATGGCACTTAACACTCGTCACTGTCTGCCTGTCATTTTTTTTTTATGTTATAGGAAGGCAAACAAGCAGACGGATTTCCTGATGGTAAGAAATTCACGCCGCCTAGAGACACCAAAGATGATAATGGTGCGTTGCTAACCTGAGGTCAGGATGTTAGGACTCGAGCAAAAGTAAGTTTACCGGCTACCTTACCCTCCGAACCGGAACACGTCATGACGCTATGGCGGCAGGAATAGGTAAGGCGGTGGTACCAATCCGGTCGAGTCGCTGCGAAACTCTACCACCTAGTAAACATGCAGCTGTAAGCATGGGAGCTGGCGTGAAGATATATATGCATAGTAACTTAATTTAGTATTCATGAGCTGGTGTTCCCAGATAGGCAATACAAACTAATTATAAATAGCTCGCATCAAGTTACGTTTATGAGGGATAGCAATGTAGGCCGTCTGCGGTCGTAAACTGCCTGATCCTCTCGGTCCGCTAGGGGATCTGTGCCTATACTGTGGTCTAAAGGAAAAGCAGACCTCGTTTGTAATATCACTTGTACTTTTCAAGTTAAGTAACCTAACACCTAATATTAGCCAAAGGTTCTTTTGTTTTACAATTGCTTTCAAACCTATCGCCAAACGGATGATGTAACCGTACTATGTGGTAGAGTATGTACTAGATGGTAGAGTTTACTAGGTGGTAGAGTCTTGCAACGACTCGCCCGTACATACAGGCACCACCGCCTTACCTATTCTTTCCGCGAAATGACAATGCTCGTTATTGTCGTGTTTCGGTTGGAGGGTAGGGAGCCGGTTTACTTACTTACGCAGGAGGCTGACCATCCTAGCCTCAGGTTGACAACGCACCATTAGGTACCACATTTGGTGTCTTTAGGCGACGGCATTTCTTACCATCAGGAAATCCGTCTGCTTGTTGTCTCCCTATAACACAAAAAAAACTCCTCAAAAAATGTTATTTTTTAATTAAAAAGTTACTACTTTAATTTTTTTGTAGCCTAATTTTTTATAATTAGGTGTCATGATCCCATTTCGAAGATAGGGAGGAACGTCATCAAAGCATAACTTTTAAAAAATCTCAACTCAGTTCTTCTAACATAAAAAGTTGTGAGTCTAAGTCTGTTATTAATTTATGCAGTCCCTACTTAAGGGACCTTCTCTTTTAAGTTGTTACGTTATTAGCTAACCTAGCAATATCTTATTGTGACCATATCAATATTCAAAATCATTTTCATTATCGCCTCTGTGGTCTAGCGGTTCAGTTGGACTTGACTGCATGAGGTCCCGGGTTTGAATCCCGGGTCGGGCAACATAAAGAAAATTCGGTTTTTCCGATTTTTTTTAAAAAATGTTGCTCGGGATAGGTTATGTGCCCGGTTGGCGATAGGCTTGCCACCTATCACATTGTGGGACTTAATATCTTCGGCTAGTCGTGGGTGCCCTGGTTGTGCCTCTGCCTAACCCTTCGGGGATATGGGCGTGAAGATACTACTTGACAATCATACTGAATCATATAATTTAATATACTATGTATTTGTAAGGTGCACTGTGTTTTCATGAAAGAAGAATTTAGTCTGCACTTCAGTCATGTCCCATTCCGTTGTCTAAAATTGGTTTTCTAATTCGACAATATTTTCTTATAAAACAATTTTAAGGGTTTTTTTTAAGAGAGAAGAAGGCGAAAACAAGTGCACGGCTCACCTGATGGCAAGAGACAACCAAGGTCCATGCCCTATGGATACCATAGATGTAGTAGGTGGGTCCCTGTTCAGAGTGTTAGGCCAATCGTTCAAGTCTAACAGCTATTCTACCCTCTAGGCCGTGACCAAATTAAAATTGAGTTACATATTTACATACAATTGATAAATCGCGTTAGTTTGTCATTTGTACCACATACAAACATTTGCATACCGCATCAAATGTGACTGTTCCTTTCGGCCCTTCTAGCACTTCTCTTTACGTCAATTTGCCCGTGATTCAAAAACCTCGAACCTTTTGATAGGAATTCAGTAATTTATTTTACATATATGTACATTTTACATATACATACATACATACATACATATCTTCACGCCAAGTCCCTTACGGGGAAGGCAGAGGGTATCGAGTGCCAGACCTCACGATCCTGACAAACCTGTCTTGCTTCCTTCACATTCATTACCCTTTTCATACAAACACGCCGGTTTCGGAGACTCTTGACACCACCCTCGGATAATATCCGATTGATCTGATCGTGAAATGTCAGCCTTGGTCTCCCCGGGTACCTACATCCATTTTACATATATGTACCTATATAGGCACTAGATGTACTTACGATGTATCTATGCCTAAGCGGTTTTACTTCTGACCTCCTCGTTTGTTGAGTTAGCATACCTACACGCCGAACTCGACAGTAGAACAGTTTGTTTAAATAATAAAACTTCTGGAACTAGCCGACCCGTCAGGCGTTAAGACAGGACTTAACTAACCTCTGTTTTTTTTATTTGAACCTTCTTCCGCCAATAACGTAAACAAAAAAAAGAATTTCCAAAATTGATTCATCCATTCAGGCATAATTCGATGACCATAGAAAATTGGGATTCGTTTTTATGTATATTGTCACTTGCAGTAGAGTACCGTGCTGCAACTCGTCGGATAGGCCTTGCCCGCCGTCATAATGATGCCTTGCCTTGACGAAAAGACAGCGACGCACCTACAACATCGATGGTATCACGGATTGTTTCTTACCATCAGTAAAACCGTGTGCTTGTTCCCTATCTTATCATATGAAATACATATTATAAAACATGTTATAGATGTTAGTAGTCATATATTTCAACATTTTTACCAAAATCTGTTAGAAAAACGCATTTCGCAAATACCTTCTAAAATATTTCTTCTAATAAAATTATAATCCTAATTTTAATTTAATAAAACGATTTTAATGAAACAAAGCCTATGTCACTCAAGGATAATGTAGCATTCTAAAGTTTATAGAATTTTGGAAATCGATCCAGTAGTTTCGGAGCCTATTCATTTCAAACAAACAAAAAATCAAATCTTTCCTCTTTATAATATTAGTATAGACATAAGAATTTTTAAAATCCGAGCATGTTGAGACAAAATACATTTGTCAAATTAGTGAGTTCATTAACTGTAACGTGTCACTAACACATCAGTCAAGCATCTTTTACAATATTTTTCTCATACATTCGCTAAACAATCGCGCCAATAAAACTCATAAATAACAAAAATAAAACAAAACCACATCATGCCCGTAAAAGCAGTTTCAGAAGCACACTATTTTTAACTTCGGCCATTCCGATGATAAATATAGGAATAGGATGTCTGCATGGCTATTGATTTTAGTGGGGGCTTATTCTGAAACCTCTGATAAATACTCCCATTATTTATATCTCATATTTTTAGTATTGGACGGAAACACAATCAGGCGGAACTTCAAGTAGGAAATACTCGTCGCAGACCAAAATATGTTAATGGTGCGTTGGTACTATACCTACTGACTTTTACTTCCACTCACAAAACAGAAACACGACATCACTTGCCATTGCAAGTACATTACATATCATTCATCTGCCATTCTTCCCACGTGACCGAACCAAGCCCTTCCGGATCATGCTCTTTCTCACTTTCATACTACCACTTTCTTTCATTACCACTTTTGTTCTGAACTTAAACATTTTGGAATTTAGTAATATTACATCTGTGCAGCAAAATATTCTATAGACCTCAATATTTATCTATACGTGTATGAAACTGATCAAGATTGAAGAAACTATCGGCAAAATACTTTTTTTTATTTAATCATTTATTGTAAACAAAACTTACATAAACTTTAAAACTAAAAGACTTTTACAAAAGGTACTTTATTATATAGCCTTGTACAAGCAACAAACAACATATACCTAAGCTGATTCATTTTGTGTAAACACTTTTTTTAAATAACACTTGTACATTTCCACAATATACCTATAAGCAATTCATTTACAATTTACTTTTGTCCATCAATGTTATAACTTTTATTATTTAACACTTTACGTTGCTAAATTGAAAGATAAGTGGATTGTAGAAAAGTACAAATGGTTTTTAAAAACGTTTGTAATAAAGTACCTACGATAGCGTATACGACTTGGTACCGACTTCACGTTTCCTTATCTTTTCGATAGATGTTCGTGGTAGGGATACAAAATAGTCTGGTACAGTTATCCGTATGTCAATTAGTTGCAATTACTGACGTCGCTTATACTCACGCGACTAACTGAGCTCCGGTGGATATGAGATTAGCCTAAACATTTATAGCTTATTACATTTAGCCCGACTTTGTACATGTATCTAAAAAGTATACTTTAAAAATTTGAGAAAGATAGACAGTCCGTTGTTTTATTCCAAGTCGATTTGCAAAATTTTAAACGAAATTATAACCAAAATATTTATATGTAGAAATTGTACGGACAGTTGACCGCTGCGGCGGGAACCGCAAACAACCGCGGGCGCTGCGGCTGAAATCTCGTCGTGAAATGTGATCTTACTTTTTGCATATAAATCTACATTTTACGGAATCTGCGGGCCCGCTACCGCCGCGGCCGCGTATAAAAACTGCGCCATGAGTTCTGAGCCTTAAATTTTTTAACTGTTTGAAGGTAAAATAAATACATGTAGTGCGTCTAATATCCATATATACTATCTCAATCACGTTAAGTAATCAACATATCAAAATTCGTCAATCCTTAAATTGGTATGGCATTAGTAAGAAAGCGCCCGAGCTTCAAAAAAAGAAGAAAACAAGAAGAAAAGCAGTTTTCCTACAAGACAGTGCCTCCCTGATTTCTGTACATACGTAGTGGCCCATATATTTTATGCAGATTTTTCTTGCCGCTGAGTAAAGAAGGAAATAAACTGCCCAATGGAGTTGTGTAGTTATTTCTACAGTCCTGGCTCCAACCCCGAGCTATCACCGACTTGTAGTAGTTCTAGTTGTAGTAGTTTTTCCCCGTGTTGGTCCGGGCTCCTTTGTAGAATAGACCATCTGCCTTCCTTGCCAGGCAGCTTGTAAAAGGCGAG
>NJDD01000260.1:28298-49584 GCA_002245505.1 Calephelis nemesis
TTTTTTTGCCTCTGTGGTCCAAGGTTTTCTAAGAACCCTAGATCAGGCAACAATAACAAAATATGTTTTTTTTTTCTTTTTTTATAGTAAAAAATGTTGCGGGCGATTGGATGTGTGCCCGGTTGGCGATAGGTTTGCCACCTAACACATTGTGGACCTTAGTGTCTTCGGCTAGTCTTTGGTGGTAGGTTAGGTACCCGTAACCTATCCCCAACTCTTTGGGGAGACGGGTGAAATGTAGCTTGAATAAACATCCTATCCTATTAATGTTATTGATGCGTAAAAGAATTACACCATTTGAACAGCGGTATGCGAAATTAAGAAAATAAATGTCCGTATTTTAACAGACTAGCGGTTGACTATATGTCATCAAGTGATGGTTCGATGCGGAAATAAAGGAATGCGAATGACCTGTCTTTCTTCTTACTTCTTTCTTCAAATTCTTGTACATCACACGCGGCGAATAAGTTTAATATAAATTTTATAGTTTAAGGTCGCGTGCACTCTCGGCGGATTTTTTAAAGCAAATGAATTAAACATGGCGGCTCCTTACATCCGGGCTTTTGCTTCTTCGCTTTTCCCAGGCGTTCAAATCTTCTTTCGCAATCGAACGTAAGGAATTCGGAAGGATGATATTAACAGGGAAAAAAAAAGCAAATACAGCGGTAACAGTTATAAATGCGAAAGTTTGTCTGTTTGTTTGTTTGTTACTTATTTACGCAAAAACTACTGATCCGATTTTCATGAAATTTGATACACACATAGAGGTTAACTTAGATAAACTTGAATAGTTTTTATCAATTATCCAGACAACACCTAATATACGTATAACAGTTTTTGTGTTATACTTCCAGGTTGAAATGTACCGAGTACTATCGCCGGAACTGGCCAAAATAGCCAAAGAAGAATTGAATGAAAACCCTCAGCGAGTGGCTAGCGACATACAACATATAAAAGAATGGATAGCTAAACAGCCACATTTAAAAGCTAGGACGGGTATGTTGAGAAATAATTTCTACTTGTATATACATATATAAGTAATTCTACTAAAAACTTTACTTCTTCCATATACTTTGCTAAGCAAAAGCAAACTGCATGGAATACGAAATGAAAATCCTTAATTGGCCTATGTTCTATGTATTTATTACATTAGGTTTACTCTGTAATTTGTGCTGTGGATTTTTTGTTGATGTAATAAAATTAAAAATAAATAAAGAATAAATTAAACTGTATCAAATAATACGTTGAAAATATTTCCTAAATACAAAACTTAGGTGCACTTACACATTCAAGGGTAACATTTAATATTGAGTTAAACTGTCAAATACAAGGTGATTTAATCCTAGTCAGACGCTAACTCGGTGTTAAATACTTAACCCAGGAACGTGCAAGTGGCCCTTAGTTTATCTTTTCGCTTGTTTATTCTTACTAGATAATTGGAAAATAAATAAAATTGTTTTTCCCTGTGTTGGTCCGGGCTCCTTTGCAGAATAGACCATCTGCCTTTCTTGCCAGGCAGCTCGTAAAAGGCGAGCATAGGCTTATCATCACTAACACCGTGACATCTGACTAGGTGGTAGAATTTCGCAGCGACTCGCCCGGATTGGTACCACCGCGTTACCTATTCCTGTCGCCATAACGTCGTTCGTGACGTGTTCCGGTTCGGAGGGTAAGGTAGCCGGTAAACTTACTTTTGCTCGAGGTCTAACATCCTGACCTCAGGTTGGCAACGCACCATTACCATCTTTGGTAACACTAGGCGGCGTGAATTTCTTACCAAAAAAAAAGCTTCGACATACAAGCTACGATTGTACGTTTTGTTTTTATCCCGGGCTCTTTCGAAAAACATGTAAGTCTACTTAGCCCAGAGATCTGCAAATTTGCCTGATTTTATGATATTGGAAGGCAAACAAGCAGACTGATTTCCTGATGGCAATAAATTCAGTCCGCCTAGAGAGACCAAAGGTGGTAATGATTCGTTGCCAACCTGAGGCCGGGATGTTAGGCCTTGAGCAGAAGTAAATTTACCGACTACCTTAGCCTCCAAACCGGAACACGTCATGACGTTATGGCTGCAGGAATAGGTAAGGCGATGGTACTAATCAGGGGTGTACCAAATATAATTATATAAATATAATTTTCAACATAAAATATTTCTTAGACAAAATTTAGCATATCTTTTTGCTTGTGTATTCATACAAGGTAATTGGAAAATGAAGATTCGATCTACGAGTTACGATTTTACATTTTTTGTTTCGGACTCTTTGAAAAATATACAGGCTTATCTATCATACTAATAATGTGATTGGGGTGTTTTATATCTTCAACTTAATAAAGAATTATTAAAAACTTATTTCAAAAGAGCCAAAATGCGATAGAGCCAGCAACTGATTCCTATACCTATTTATTAATACGTGATTCCAAAACACTGAACCACTTTTTACTAAAATTGCGCCGATGCAGGAGCATAAAATTTGGCACACTTATAGTTTATGTGTAGGAAAAGTGCAAAACGATAATATTTGTCAATAATAATGCTTATAAAGTACATTAAATCAATAAATAAAACATTACCCACATTACCATGCATTTGACACACACACAAACAAATAATTTGATGATAACGATAAAAGATCACAGATGGCGCACTAAAAAGTTTGGAAACAAAGTAGTTAGTCTTGAGAAATGAAGATGGCGTTCTTATCAACAAGATGTTAAAATTTTTTAAGGTCGAATTTCGACTAACGGGCGTTACATTTTCTGTGGCAACATCAAATTTGTTGTTGCCACAGAAACATTATTTCGGAATAAAAACTATCCTATTTATTAATCCAAGTTACCCTGTATGTATTCAACTTTAATAAAAATCAGTTCAGCATTTTTTGCGTTAAGAAATAACAAACAAACTTTCGCATTTCTAATATTTATTTATTTATAATTACAGATGACCAATGGCTTGTAGCATTATTAAGAGGATGTAAGTTCAGCTTAGAACGTGTGAAAGAGAAACTTGATTTATTTTACACACTACGCACCACCGCTCCAGATCTCACTTTGAGGTACAACCCGACGGGACCCGATTTTATGAAAGTCCTGAGAATGGGGTAAGAATTTTACATTTTATGCAATAAGACAGCTCAGAAAAACACGGCTCTCCCGATGGCAAGAGATCATCATCATCATCATCAGCCGGAGGACGTCCACTGCTGGACCTAGGCCTCCCCCAAAGAGCGTCACAAGTCACGATCACCAGCCGCTAGCATCCAGCGACTCCCCGCGACTTTGACCAGATTATCAGTTCACCGGGTGAATGGTCGTCCAACACTACGTCCTCCGGTGCGGGGCCGCCACTCGAGAACCTTTCTTTCCCAACGGTTGTCGGTGCGAGCAATATGGCCTGCCCATTGCCACTTCAGTTTGCAAACTCTCTGAATAATGTCGGTTACTCTCGTTCTCTTGCGGATCACCGAATTTATTAATATAATATTTAAATTAATTAATCGATGGCAAGAGATAATAGTGGCAAATAGATACCATAGACATTAGGTCTGTTGTACAAGTGTACCGGTAATTCTTCCCCCCCATACTGGGACATGACAATATCTACCAGATCCTCTATTCTAAACAGAGGACTTGGACCAACAAAGAAGAAGTCATAGCTGAATAAAAACAAAAAAAAATAGTAAAAATATAAAACATTCGTTTAGCACGAAGCTCGAGTTAGATGCTCAACAGGGTGCAACGAGGATACGGCTTTCCTGATGGTAGGAAGTTTTAGGTGAGTGGTTACTTTGAGTCTGGGGTGCTAGGCTTATTGTGAAAGTTTATCAGCTATCCTACTTTCCGGACTGAGACGTGACAGTGTCAATCTGGCTGTAGGAATACGTGAAGCGGTAGATCTCTACCTGGGCAAGATTTTGCCATCTATTACCATTTGCCTATTATGTACAGCTGTTTGGTATTTTTTTTTTAATGATATTAGAAGGCAAACAAGCAGACGGATTTCCTGATGTTAAGAAATTCACGCCGCCTAGAGACACCAAAGGTGTTAACGGTGCGTTGCCAACCTGAGGCCTGGATGTTAGGCCTCGAGCAAAAGTAAGTTTACCGGCTACCTTACCCTCCGAACCGGAACACGTCATGACGTTATGGCGGCAGGAATAGGTAAGGCGGTGGTACCAATCCGGGCGAGTCGCTGCTAAACTCTACCACCTAGTCAGATGTCACGGTGTTAGTGACAGTGAGCCTATGCTCGCCTTTTACGAGCTGCCTGGCGCAGGAAGGCAGATGATCTATTCTACAACGGAGCCCGGACCAACACGGGGAAAGTTGGTAGTGGCAAGTGGTCTCTTCTGCACAGAGTACTACGACTAAAACAGGGAATACCTTATTAGAAAAAATAAGACACGTATTTAGAGCGAGGTTCGAGTTCAATGCCTGACAGAGGCGTGCTTTGTATTTGTATCTCTGTGAATGAATGCTTATTAAATATATTTCTAGAGTACTACGACTAAAACAGGGAATGTCTTACTAGAAAAATTAAGACACGTAGCACGAGGTACGAGGTTCGAGTTCAATGCCCGACAGAGGCGTACTTTGGATTTGTATTTCTGAGTATGGATGCTTATTACAAATATCTCTTTACATATCCATGTAATTTCAAAAGTTTAATACTACATTTTTAACAAAAAATAGGTATTGGTGACAAGCTTGTATTTGTAATTGCTATACCCAGCAACGGCTTGAGAAGTACTTGGTACTCGTATTATATACGTATAAAACGAAAGGATAATGTTGGTAATTTTAATAATTTCTATATCGCATTTGTAGTCTAGCGGCCCATATACTGGAGTTGACTTCATGAGGTCCCGGATTTGATTTTCTGGTCCCGCAACAAAAAAATGTGTCTTTTCCAATTTTCTAACACAAAAAAGTTTCTTGGAATTGGATGTGTGCCCGTTTGGCGATAAGGGACTTAGTGTCTTCGGTAAGTCGTTGGTGGCCTAGTTTTGCCTCTGCCTACCTCTTCGGAGATATGGGCGTAAAGATACTCTACAATATTTACATACTCTACAATATTTTTTTAATCCATCAGCATAGGATCCCGGGATTAATTATATCCATCCCAATGTTACTCAAATAAAAGTAACATGGTTCTTATTGTGATATGTTGCAGGGCGTGCTTCATACTACCTCAGTCAGAAGAGTCCCTCCATCCGAGTATAATCGTAATAAGGCCCGGTGTATATGATCCAAAAACACACGGTGTTAACGACCTTATGTGTATTTTATACTACTTAGTACAGGTATTTATGATTTCCTACATTTTTTCAGCAGTTTCCTCTAGGTTACGATATTATTTAGTTAAAAAACCGTTAAGGTATCAGGATAAAAAGTAGCCTACCTGATTTAAAAAAAATAAATGAATAAATACATAAATATCTCTAGAGAAGTTACCAGAATAATGGAACAACATTGCTCCTTTGCGCTGTTCAACATCTTTATATATATAATTCTTCTGTGAGTGTATATGTCACTGAACTCCTTCTAGACGGCTGGACCGATGTTGTTGAAAGTTTTTGTGCGTGTTCAAGGGAATTCGAGAATGGTTTAGATTCACAATTTGGTCTCTTGGAAAATGTTTTTTAATTAATTTTTTAATAATAAGTCGTTGTTGATTTTGGAATGTTTCAAATCGGATCCGACAGACTGCGCTACTGTCGAAGCATTAATGTCAAGCGATACGAAGTTTGCTGGGTCAGCTAGTATAGATATAAAAAATCACACAAATTGAATCTTACCCCAAATGAACCAATTATAATATGCTTTTTGGGTGTCAGTCAACGATACTAATTCATAGAAATATATAGACCTAAGAATCTAAGTTGCATTTTAAACCCTATCCTTGTTAAATGTATGAAAAAGGTGTGTGTGCGATTCCACAAGATAGAAGTGAAACTTCACAACAAAAGAATGAGATGAATATAATATATTTGTGTCTCTTACCTGCAAAAGAATGAGATAAATATATATTTAAATCAACAAAAGAATGAGATGAATATATATTTGTGTCTCTTACCTGTCGTTTTTCCGTGGCACCCGTTTTGAAATCACAACGATTCTAAAGAAGTTACACTTCAAAATTCTACAAACTCCATATCCCAGGTACATTTTAGAACTAGAATTAGAATAATTTTATTATGAACGCGTATTACAAGTATCCATTGTATGGTCTAAGTGAAATAAATCACTACATTCTAATTTATTATATGGATTCTTCTTTAAATTTTATTAAAAATAACCGTATCAAATTTTACATGTCATGGACACGCGCCTATATCAATGTGCATAGTCGGGATACTTGAGCTACAAAAGCGCCCTCTATAGACAATTATAGACAAAGCACTATAACAAATAACTCTATAGACAAAACATTCGTATTTATACGAACAAGTGGTCGCCCCTTGGTCGAAATTCGACAGTAATAAATTTTAATATGTTGTTGATAAGAACGTCATCTTCATTTCCCAAGACCAACTACTTTGTTTCCAAACTTTTTAGTGCGCCATCTGTGATATTTTATCGCCAACATCAATATATTTGTTTGAGTGTATCAAATGCATGGTAGTGTGGGTAATGTTTTATTTATTGATTTAATGTGCTTTATAAACATTATTATTGAAAACTATTAGCGTTCTGCACTTCTCCTACACATAAACTATAATTGTGTCAATTTTTATGATTCTGTCTGTGCAATTTTCTTAAAAGGGCTCCAAATTTTTTTTTGGCCAAAAAACAAAAGTTTTTGGCATCACCTATAAATGTACAGATTTGTTTGCGATTAAATTAAGGAATGTAGTGTAGTATAGGTAACACTATTTGTAATTTTTCTGTTTTACAGCGACCATATTTTTTATTAAAAATTTTTGTTAAGTATAACAAAACATAACAAGAAAACAGTTAAGTATACCTTTATTTTTTCAAATTATACCATTTTTTTCTATATCTTTCAGATTTTAGTAATGGAAAATGATGTAGCGTCGGTGTTGGGTACAAAAATATTGGTAGACTACGAAGATGTAACCGTAGCTCATATTATGGCACAAGTCAATCCCAGCACCCTCAAAAAATGGGTAGCTGTTAGTCAAGTATGTATTATATGATTACCGAGGTTTCACCTGCATTTTTTTATGATATTGGAAGGCAAACAGCAGACGGATTTCCTGGTGGTAAGATCGTAGCTTAGAAACATCAAATAGTGGTAATTGTGCGTTGCCAACCTTAAGCCGTGATATTAGTTACCAAAAGTAAGTATATTGGCTACTTTACCCTCCGAACTGGAACACGTTAACGGCAAGCACTGATGTTATGGCGGCAGGTATAAGTTAGGCTGTGGTACCAATCCGCGCGAGTTGCTGCGAAACTCTCCCACCTAGTAGAATGTCACGGTGTTAGTGACGATAAGCCTGTGCTCGCTTTTTACAAGCTGCCTGGTAGCAAGGTAGATGGTATATTTTGCAAAAGCGCCATTTTTATACATGTAGTCTCATCTTATCTATAATATAAAAATGAATCACTAAATGTGTTGGTAAGCGCATAACTTCCTAACGTCTTAACCGATTAGGCTAATTCTTTTATTGTTGAGTTAGTTATTATAAGGAGAAGGTTATGAAGAGAATAACCGGGAAAATTGTAGGGAAAATGGGAAAAATAACACTTTGTTATTTTTCATACCGAACGGGTGAAATGAAGTTCGCCGGGACAGCTAGTTTTGATATAAAGTATTTCACTGTAAAATGCTACTTATTAGGACTAAATAAATTTATTACGAAACTATTATTACATATTATACGGTTATACGGTTGAAGAAAACTTCTGAAACATGGCAAAACATATGTAGGTACCTAATCCGTGAACCACATACCATTACTACTAAAATATACTTCCCATACAATTAACTAAAAGTAAAGTGTTATTTTTAAGAAAACTGTGGTGTATCATCTATACATAAGTGTTTAGGAAATCGGGATTAGGTACTTTTTTCTTCTTTCTAGTTTGATTGTTCAAACCATAAAATCAATGTCTCTCTTCTAACTTTTAAAATAAAAGTTTATGGAAACTTTAAACGAAAATAAGTTTAAATGAGGTTTTTCAAATAAAGGTAGTACTAGTACATTTTTTAATACTGCAAGTAACACTTTGTCATTTTTGTTTCGGCAAAACCGTAATTGGTCCAATCAGTTATAGTATATTACTTGCTATCCCTTACTATGCTATTACTAATCTATGCTAATATGCTATCTACAACAGGAGGGCCCTACCATGAACTCCTATAGCAGTATTATTTCCATCTTGCTAAATGTCGACATATATATGCAACTTTATATGATACGTCTTAAGGTTGTCTTTATACGATAACAATAAGTATTATTAAAATAATATAAGTATATTGTATTAAGAGCTTATGGTAACCCACCAGAACCCTCAATAGATGCGTCCGACTCACATTTGACCACTTTATCAGTTATAATATTGGATCTCTTAATTTAATTTTTTAGGAATCCTTGCCGCTTCGAGTAAAAGGAAGTCATCAAGTAAATGTACCATCTGGCGTAGAAATTATTTTCAAACTAATATCTTCATTCTTATCGGAAAAGACCAAAGAAAGGGTAAGTAAAATTTAATCAGGCCTATCTATGTCTTTTGAAGCTAAGATTTTCATGTCACTTTTTTTGATGAATCTGATGGTACAGTATCCGGCACGTAACTTGGCAAGGTTTTGACGTAGTGGGGGTAAGTTCGCAAATCGTATACTTACTGGAATAAAAAAGTGATCACTTTTATTATTGGTCATTATTGTTATAAATCATTTTTTTTTTTATGTTATAGGAAGGCAAACAAGCTGACGGATTTCCTGATGGTAAGAAATTCACGCCGCCTAGAGACACCAAAGGTGGTAATGGTGCGTTGCCAACCTGAGGTCGGGATGTTAGACCTCGAGCAAAAGTAAGTTTACCGGCTACCTTACCCTCCGAACCGGAACACGTCGTGACGTTATGGCGGCAGGAATAGGTAAGGCGGTGGTACCAATCCGGGCGAGTCGCTGCTAAACCTAGTCTGATGTCACAGTTTTAGTGATGGTAAGCCTATGCTCGCCTTTTACGAGCTGCCTGGCACAGGAAGGCAGATGGTCTATTCTACAAAGGAGCCCGGACCAACACGGGGAAAAATTGTTATTAATCATGTATATTTAGAAGAAAATTAAAGGCACAAAAATAATTCATGAATAAAATGAGTTATAAATGAATTAGAAAGTAAAAATGTGTTAAAAAAATGTAAGAAACACTATCCTCAGCAATTTAGTGTTAGATTTTTTAATAGTATTTTTCTATCGCTATTGGTTATTTTCCACAGGAATCTTAAGTTATGTAAAACCCCCCGTAAACCGTGCTCCGATCCATTAAAATCAATGTACTATTTTAGTTTTTTTAAGGTATGTCGGCTTAAAACTGTATTTGATCGTCAATTATAAGCAACCTATCAAAAACTACATTTAAAATAACGATAACTCAACAAAAATAAAAAAAAACTTAACCACAACAAAGGATACAACTTTCGTGCACGCAAGTGTATTCGAGAGCGATCGGAACGTAAACACAAATCATGAGGCAGCGGGTCGACTGACGCACCAATCATGCGCTCCGATTGGCGTTACGTCATACCCCGCATCCCGCTTGACCACCAAAGAGACCTAAATAATTGCTTCTGCGCATCTAACGACTCTTGCCAACTTATGTGCCGGGGATTGTATACATACCTCGCTCCTCTGTGGCGTAGCGGTCCGGCGATGGATTGGACTTCTCCAGGTCTCGGGTTCGATTCCCGGGTCAATCAATAAAAGAAGGAAATGTGCGATTTCAAGTTTCTACCAAGAAAAATTTTACCAGGATTAGAAATGATAGGCTTTTGCCACCTTTCATATTTTCATATTGACTTCGGCTATTCGTGTCTGCTCTGATTGTGCCTCTGCCTATTACTTCGGAAATATGGGTGTGAAAATACAATATATTTGCAAATGAATGAATTTAAATTTGAAGAAATTTGCCCATACACGAAATAAAGAAGCGTGCTTACAACACTTAACCTTGCTTGACGACAATATTGACATCAAACCAACACTATAATATGTTGCAGTCCACCCGCACACATGCTTTACAATCTGAACACACAGAGTGCACAACACGCAGCATGGACTCATCTATCCCGTGTTGGTCCGAGATCCTTTGCAGAATAGACCATCTGCATTCCTGCCAGGCAGCTTGTAAAAGGCGAGCACAGGCTTACCGTCACTAGCACCGTGACATCTAACTAGGTGGTAGAGTTTCGCAGCGATTCACCCGGGGTACCACCGCCTCACCTATTCCTGCCGCCATAAAGTCAGGAAGTGTTCCGATCCGGAGGGTAAGGTAGCCGGTAAAACTTACTTTTGCTCAAGGCCGATCATCCCAGCCTCAGGTTGGCATTGCACCATTGCCATCTTTGGTGTCTCTAGGCGGCGTGAATTCCTTACCATCAGGAAATTCGTCTGCTTGTTTGCCTTCTTATAACATAAAAAAAAGAAAAAAAATATAGGCAAGCTTTATAGAAAGGTTTAAAGAGATATGTAAATATAGTTAGATATGAATATCGATGTAACAGCATTTTTTTTTATTATCCAGGAAACAAAGTGCTAGCATATTAAATATTACGGTATATTACGGTAACTATATAAATACATAAGTAAATTTATAAGTACGTACATATATATATATGTATATATATATATATATATAGTAAGCTTAGCTAAAAGCTAGTTAAATAAGAAGTATATTAAATATGAAACTGTATTATTGGCAGGTTCAAATACATAAAACTTGTGACGAGATACTGGACATCTTACCTCGAGATGTTCTCCCAGTCGAATATGGTGGAAATGGAAAAACGATACCTGAAATATTGGGTAAGTAAGAGTTACTTAAACCGTTTGTTGGTCGGGGGGTAACGGACACTCCTAAGTCGACCGACTAACCGCAAGGCCCGGATTTGATTACCGATGCGGGAAAACTATTTGTGTGATAATATTTAAATATCGGTGGTCCAGCAGTCCGGCGTCGAGCTTGACTCCTTGAGGTCCCGATTTTGATATCTATAATATAAAAATGAATCGCTAAATGTGTTGGTAAGCGCATAACTTCCGAGGGACTAGACCGATTTGGATAATTATTTCTTTGTTGTGTTAGTTATTGTCAAAAGAAGGTTTTTATGGGAATAAAACTGGGAAATTTGTAGGGAAAATGGGAAAACATAAACTGAACGGTTGGAACGAAGTTCGCCGGAACAGCTAGTTTTCTAATAAGTATTGCCCAGTATTGGATATAGTATTGGATAGGCTTGCCACCTATCACATTGTGGGACTTAGTGTCTTCGGCTAGTCGTGGGTGTCCTGGTTGTGCCTCTGCCTACCACTCTATGCCCAATCCCCTTTGGGAAATGAGCGTGATGATAGGTACTTTAAGCAAAAAAAATCTTAATACAACAAGAAATAAATTAATTAGTCGCTTCTGTGGTCTAGTGGTTCAGGTGTTAAACTTAACTGGTTCCGGTTTCCAATCCCGGGTCAGTTAACAAACAGAAAATTTGGTTTTTCTAATACAAAAATGTTGCTCGGGATATGTGCCCAGTTGGCGATAGGCTTCTCACCTATCATATTGTGGGACTTAGTGTCTTCGGCTAGTCGTGGGTACTGTTGTGACCCAAGATAGTTCCGTATAAAAGCTAGACAAGCGTTTTACTTACTCTTGTAAATTTCCATAGTATTGTGACTACTTGGTCAGCATTTTCATTTACTTGTTTAATCAAAGTCGCCTCTGTGGTTGAGCGGTCCGGGTGTTGGACTTGACTGCATGAGGTCTCGGGTTCGAATCCCGGGTCGGCCAACAAAAAGAAAATTGGATTTTTCCAATTTTCTAATAAAAAAAATGTTGGTCGGGATTGGAAACGTGCCCGGTTGGCGATAGGCTTGCCACCTATCACATTATGGGACTTAGTATCTTCGGCTAGTCGTGGGTGCCCTGGTTGTGACTCTGCCTACCTCTTCGGGGATATAGGCGTGAAGATACTTTTTTTTTTGTTTAATTAATTTTATATTAAAATCAGTTAGATTCTGTCCGTCGCGTAACGCGGGTTGCTCCGGAAATGGGTACTAAAAGCAAGTGTAATAATTGATTCTCTTAATAAAGTACCAGTGCAGTGCAAAGAGTTTTTGAAGTTATACTTCTTTTGGCGCGTTAGGAAAAAATGATGAGGGTAAATTTTTACGATGCGCGCGCACACCGTCACGAAAAACCGACATGATGAAGTTAGCTATAGATAACATTTTAGTTTTTCAAAAAAAGGTACCAACAAAGTAAAAGTAAGGACATCTACGTATGTTTGCGTGAGAACTGACAACTGTGTTCACAATATTTCTTTATTTCTATGGTTAGTGTCATTTTGTATACAAATGTAAAATAAGGCAAAAGATAAAATTTTTAAAAAGATTTTTATCTTATTACGCCGAAGAAGTATAACTTCTAA
This sequence comes from Calephelis nemesis, assembly GCA_002245505.1. Classification (NCBI taxonomy): domain Eukaryota; kingdom Metazoa; phylum Arthropoda; class Insecta; order Lepidoptera; family Riodinidae; genus Calephelis; species Calephelis nemesis. The sequence goes on from NJDD01000260.1 coordinate 40,914, forward strand.
CGCGTGTACATAAGTACACACACAATTTTTTTTTAAAAAAGACAAACAGGGACGGCCTCCTATTAGTACCCTAGTTGTGCTTCTACCTAACTCTTCGGGGATATGGGCGTCAAAAAACTTTTTTTATCTTAATACAAATGACTTTGTTGGTATCAAATTAACAATTAATTTCACATTAAATAGTGTGTGAAGTTCTTCAGGAAAACTAGAGTATACGTTAGGTCGAGTCTTTATCCTAATTATTAGGTCTATAGGACTCCTCATAAGAACTTTATGGGAGTTAAAAAAGATAAAGTATTTTTAAGTGAACTTCTTTGGCGGCGTTGCGCACTTTTTTTGGAATGGATAAAAACTTTTAAACTCGCGGCAGGACACGTGACCTGATCGAAAATTTGTAAGACGGATGGAGAGTAGACAGCCAGCGTGGCGTAGAAAATGAAGTATCCCCCTCTCTCTCTACGACACGGTGAAAATATATGCCTGCGTTTTCGTTTAGACGACGCAGGGCGATTGCGCGAATATTCGTGTTGTCATGTTTGTGTGCGATAGCGCAATAAATGAAATTTGTATTCTACCACATAAATGATAGTACTTTCATACTGATGATTAAAGCAATTCGTGCAAAATTATTCCCTGACCATTCCAAAATATCAAATGTGCACAACGTTAATATACAAGTTTTCACTTCTGCCGGCACTCCCGGTGTTCAACCCATGTTTTTATCTGAATGAACCTTACTTTTAACAGAAAACATGTTAAAGTTACATTTGTTATAGATTATTGGGCGGACAAAATCGTGCAGAATAAAGCCTGGTTAGAAGAAGAAATGCAATTTGGGACGGATGAGTCTAAACGTATTGGGAAGACACCTGGTGAAGAGCTGAGCGACCAGGGTTCATTCCGGTTGTTGGACATAGATTAGTCTAGAAGTAATTATTAGTCGTTTTGGGTCCTATTAATAAACATGGAGTTTTTTTATGATATTGGAAGGCAAAAAAGCAGGTGGATTTCTTGATGGTAAGAAATTCACGACGCCTAAATACATCAAAGGTTGTAATGGTGCATTGCCAACCTGAGGCTGGGATGTTAGACTTCGAGCAAAAATAAGTTTACCGGATACCTTATCCTCCGAACCGGAACATATCATGACGTTATGGCGGCAGGAATATATAAGGCGGTGATACCAATCCAGGTGAGTTGCTGCGAAACTGTACCACCTAGTCAGATGTGACGGTGTTAGTCACGGTAAGCCTTAGCTCGCCCTTTACGAGCTGCCTGGCAGGAAGGCAGATGGTCTATTCTGCAAAAGAGCCCGGACTAACACGGGGTAAAAGAAAGTAAAATAATATGATTCAACCTGGTATTATAATCTTTATTACAATGCGATATCCTATTAATATTATAAATGCGAAAGTTTGTATGTATGGATGTGTGGATGTTTGTTACTCTTTCACGCAAAAACTACAAAGCCGATTACGATGAAATTTGGTATATAGGTAGCTGAAGACCCAGAATAACATATAGGCTACTTTTTATCTCGGAGTTCCCGCGGGATTAGGACTTACGCGGGTGAAACCGCGGGGCCCAGCTTACTTAAATTATAGACTGTAATATCAAAGTAATTTTACTCCAACCTTATTCCCTGTTTATTAATATAATTATTTGAGTATAAATATGGAAGCATTTCACAATGGTGCTTTGATATAGACCGTAATATCAAAGTAATTTTACTCCAACCTTATTCCTTGTTTATTAATATAATTATTTGAGTATAAATATGGAAGCATTTCACAATGGTGCTTTGATATAGACTGTAATATCAAAGTAATTTTACTCCAACCTTATTCCCTGTTTATTAATATAATTATTTTAGTATAAATATGGAAGCATTTCACAATGGTGCTTTGATATAGACCGTAATATCAAAGTAATTTTACTCCAACCTTATTCCCTGTTTATTAATATAATTATTTGAGTATAAATATGGAAGCATTTCACAATGGTGCTTTGATATAGACTGTAATATCAAAGTAATTTTACTCCAACCTTATTCCCTGTTTATTAATGTAATTATTTGAGTATAAATATGGAAGCATTTCACAATGGTGCTTTGATATAGACTGTAATATCAAAGTAATTTTACTCCAACCTTATTCCCTGTTTATTAATATAATTATTTGAGTATAAATATGGAAGCATTTCGCAATGGTGCTTTGATACAGACTATAACAGGGGTGGGCAAATTCTTTTGACCGCGGGCCGGTAAATTAAAAAAATCTAGTGGCGGGCCAGTAAATTATAATTAATCTTGAGGCGGCCGGTTTATTAAGACACCTAAAAATAGCAGTAAATATTACGATTACAAAACGTTGTATAAAGATAATTTAAGGCAGTTTTTATTATTTTACAATCCTTTATTGAAATAAAATCTATTTATGAAGTCTTAACATATGAAAATGAAAATTAAATACGCAATATATTTGTTTGAAGTATCGATTCAGTATCTTATATTATCAATAGTCTTTTAACATTGTTACCATAATTTTTTTCAAGGAGGTTCATATTTTTTTTCTAAAAAAAACCCTCGGCGGGCCGAATTAAAATCTCTCAAGGGCCGGATCCGGCCCGCGGGCCGTAATTTGCCCACCCCTGGTGATACAGAGTATAATATCAACGTAATTTTACTCCAACCTTATTCCCTGTTTATTAATAGAATGATTTGAGTATAAATATGAAAGCAATTCACAATGGTGCTTTTGTAAGAACCTAAGAACAATTTTATTAAAGTTATCATTTTATATTTTTTATTTCTTACTCATTTCCCTATAATTGTATCCTGGAAAAGACGACCATCCGTGTGGAATAGACACCATAGCTGCTACAGCTACGTAAATAATATTTGTAAACCATGATGTTAAGCCAACTTTACAAGCCTACTGGCTACCCCACTCTTTCAAACAGAAAATGACAATGCTGAGCATTGACATTAGATATGAATGCAGAAATAGGTAAGGTGATTGCACTAAAAAAAGATAACGTTGTTTGTTGATACTTAATTGCAAAAAACTTGCAACATTGCTAATGTCAATTTAGTCTCTGAAATTAAAAAACAGGCTATAGGTATATCTAGTGTTCTCTAATAATGAAACAAAATATTTTGACTACCTAATTTTTAAAATTGTAAAGTTAGAGCGCGTTGACTTGTAAAAATTAGTGCGAGAAGTTTACCTCTACTTTTTCACAATTCGAGGCAATTCGCGCTATATCGAGAGGGAGAGGGAGAGGGAGTTTCACTTCTACCGTGTCTGAATCTCACACACACCTTTTATTATTTTAGCGCCACCTTCTAAATTCTTTAAGAATTATAAATATGACTGTAAATAAAGTTAGTAAGAACTTACGAAAGGTCATATTAGTGTGCGTAAAGTCCGCTCGGTTGCAATATATTACAATACAATTTTTGTGTCATCTAGTGGAATTTAATCAAACTAAAACTTAAGCCAAGCGTTTATAACTAAGTGACCTCTATTAAAATTATTTAAAATATAGTTTTAATACGATGCCACCTAGTAAATTTGATTCAAAGTAACATGCAAACTTTTTGTAATTGTATGAAATAATAGGGTGACAGTCATTTTATTAACAATTCCTTGAGAATATACTAGGTGGCGCTAAAATAAAAAGACATTTAAGTACTCTTCAAATAACGTAAGTCCGAGTTTTTGCGCCATCGAGAGAAAAGATGGTCGAAGTTTTGTCATAGTTTTTGAATTTCTTATTTATATTGAGTGAAATTAGTCACTTTTGGTGGCATTTTGTTCAGACAAAGTGGACCAATGAAATAATCATGAAGAAATTAGCGTATCGTGTACCTATTTCCTCCCGGTCCTTCCCGGTTGTTTTGGCGTCATCAATAGAAATATATTGCAACGCAGCATTACCATCTTTGGCATCTCCAGGCAGAGTGAGTTTCTTGCCATCAGGAAATCCGTCTGCTTGTTTGCCTTCCAATTAAAAAAAATTTAATCTTTCTGCATTTTTTGTTTTTTTTAGTCTTTATTCTAGCAAACCGGTGTGTCATATTAGAATGTGTGAACTAGGTATGTGTGAATAGTATGACTAAGATAATTTTGCTCTACAAAAATTGCATTTTTAAATAGCCACTTTCATTTTTAAGCTCACAACTTTCAGTTTCAATGCCTAATATGCATTCTAAAATTATTAATGTTAATTAACATTTTAACCATGTTAAACCAGACATGTCTCATCTTATAATATATCTACATAACAGATCTTGTATCTTCAGTCGTTGCATGCTATAATTAATGTAGGTAATAAGTACCTTCACGCATATATATACCCGAAGCGGTAGGCAGAGGCACAACCAAGGAACCCAAGACTAGCCGAAGACACTAAGTCCTACAATGTGATATGTGGCAATCCTACCTAACCGGGCACAAAGACACTCCCGGGCAACACCACTTTTATTAGACTATTGAAAATACGTGCACACATATCTTCAGGCCAAGTCCTTTACGAGTAGGCAGAGAATATAGATTGTCAAGCCTCACGATCCTGACAAACTTGTCTGGTTTTCTTCACATTCATAGCCATTTTCATACAAACAAGCCGGTTTCGGAGGTTCTTCACACCACCCTCGGTTAATACAGATTTTCTTTTTTTTTTCGACCGACCCAGGAATCAAAACCCGGCACCTCAAACAGTCAATCCAACACCTGATTGCTAAAATCTGAACTTCAGTGACACCAAGAAACTAGGAGTATACATTTTTGTGAAAATGCCGAAACACGGGGCTCAAAATGCCCCGCGCGTTTGCTTAATCCGGCACTGTAGAAATACTGGAAACACAAATATTAATAAATCATTACAGGGTATAAAATAAAGTTGCTTCCTCTGACTTTATGCCCTTTTGTATCCTTAAATCTTTAAAACTACGCAGGATTTTGATGCGGTTCTTTTTAATAGATAAAGTGATTGAAGAGGAAGGTTTATATATTTCATAACCGTGGGAAGCCGGGGCGGGTCGCTAGTATTTTATAAATAATTGAGTTGTTATCCGTACGTACCCGTCGCGCACGCACGCGGTCACGCAAAATCTTTTAAGATGTTTCATTCATTCTTTCTTCCACACTGTGCAATGTCAACGAACTGCAAGTTACTGTGCTTACCCACTGTGAATGGTCACGGTGAGCGAATTGGAACCTTAAACGCATTTTAACTCATGGAAACTTAAACTAGTGTTTTAAGTGTTTTTAAAATGCTTCTTTTAATGAACAAATGTCCCGTGTTGGTCCGGGCTTCTTTGCAGAATAGGGCATCTGCCCTCTTGCCAGGCAGCTAGTAAAAGGCGAGCACAGGCTTACCCTCACTAACACCGTGACAACTGAATAGGTGGTAGAGTTTCGCAGCGACTTACCCGGATTGGTACCACCGCCTTACTTATTCCTGACATAACGTCATGACGTGTTCCGGTTTGGAGGGTATGGTAGCCGGTAAACTTAATTTTGCACGAGGCCTAACATCCCGGCCTCAGGTTTGCAACGCACCATTACTACCTTTGGTGTCTCTAGGTGACGTGAATTTCTTACCATCAGGAAATCCGTCTGCTTGTTTGCCTTCCAATATCAGAAAAAGAAAATAAAAAAATATATGTATATATTAAATTCTCGTGTCACAATGATAGTCACCGTACTCCTCCGATACGGCTTTACCGATTTTTACCAAAATTTTATATGCGAGTAGGTCTGAACATCGACAACTATCTATTTTTTATACCCCTGAGTGATATTTATTTGTTATACTTTATTATTATTCGGGGATATGGGCCGTAAAACGATTTTTTTATAATTAAAAAAGAAAACAATATCTTCAAGCCCTTATCCCCGAAATGGTAGGCAGAGGCACAACCAGGCTTTTGTATAATTAAATGAAAAACAGTATCTTCACGCCCTTACCCCGAAGAGGTAGGCAGAGGCACAATCAGGGCGTCAAGGACTAGCCGAAGACACAATGTAATAGGTGGCAAGGCAAGCCTATCGCCAACCGGCCACGTATCCAATCCCGAGCAACTTTTTTTTTTATAAGAAAATTGGGAAAACCTAATTTTCTTTTTGTTATTCGAACCCGTGACTTCAGGCAGTCAAGTACAACAACTGAACCGCTAGACCACAGAAGAGATTAAAATAATTATTCAAAAAAACAAATGTATATTTTGTATAACAAATAAATTATACAAAAGATGTAATATAACTAGCTAAGCCGACTGACGTTGTCCTATCTTAACTATGTATGAATATATATAAATAAATACATAAATAAATACTTTTTACTAGCTGACCCAGCAAAATTCGTATCGTTTGACATTAATGCTTCGACAGTATCGCAGTCTGTCGGATCCGATGTGAAACATTCCAAAATGAACAACGACTTATTATTAAAAAATTAATTAAAAAAACATTTTCCAGGAGACCAAATTGTGAATCTAAAGCATTCTCGAATTCCCTTGAACACGCACAAAAACTTTCATCGACATCGGTCCAGCCGTCTAGAAGGAGTTCAGTGACATACACACTCACAGAAGAATTATATGTATAAAGATATAATTATATTGAATTTATGTATGAAGGTTCTTATGAAATAAAAAAAAAACAACATTCTTGACAGTAACTAACTCAAACAAATGTCAAAATTAGCTTATCTGTCACATTGGATGCGATAACTAAGGGAAATTGAGTGTATAGAAATATAATACTTAGGTATAAATATGAATTATTTGTACTATAGGCTATGAAAATAGAAAGTACAACCTTGCTTTCTACATTAATCTAATTAGATTGTCTTCAGTAAGTCAAGATTATAATTAAACCCGTACTCAAAGACATTAGTTAATATTAAGTCTATCATTATGTCACAATTTTGTATTGACAATGTGGACTTAATGATTGATTAAAAGGCAATAAATGACTCTGAGTACGACTATTAGTCTACAAATTTCGTAGTAAAAATGTTTACTTAACCTTTAATAAAATACAATAAATGACTTTGAGTACGGCTGGTCTACAAATTACGATATGAAATCTACAAACATCGTACACGCGGCCATCGAGGCCTCGGAGCGCGGGCGCCGTTACGCTGTCAGTTGTGTTTTATTATCATACAGTGTGCACGTACATTCAGTGCTACGGTTAATTCTGACATGAAAATTCACAAATTGTGCTGCCGGTGCTTGTGCAATAGTTAAACGCACGCCACCATGTCTCAAGAAGACCTGAGAAACGACTTCGAAGAAGAAGTCTGTTCCGGAAATGTATCCGATGACGAAGTTGAATACAGAAAAAACAAAAGTGTCAAAGACATGATCCTACGATTTGAAAGAAGCGCTATACATATTAGTGAATCTACGGAATCCCTAGAAAGGTCTAACCCATCTTTAGGAAGCCTAACTAGTGTTGTGAATCCACTTCATGCTCATTTCCAGCATCTTTGCCCTCCTCGTAAATCTCAAGATAGAAACTCTAATGTGTCAGTGAATTCTATATTGTCTAACGTTTCTGAAGTTAGCTATGAGTCTGGATCTTCAGGGTTTGTGTCAGATAGGAATAGATCATCCTTGAAGCCCCATAGACCAGCACCACCACCTCCAGAACCGTTCAATGATGAATCATCTTTAGGTAGTAAATCACCTGAACAAGAAGAAAGTAGAAATAAAGAAAGGCATTACTCTTTTAAAACACCATCTTCTTCACCAGTGCTATTAAGAAGATCACGTCAACCGCCAGTAATTCGACGAAAATCGTCCATAAGTCAACAATTCTATGGAGGTGGTGAAACACTTTGGACGTATGGGGTAAATCAAAATGACTTGGAAAAGCTATTGAGGCTGAAACTGACAGTACCATCAGACAATGAAGAAGAAAAGACTTCAAATAAACTTTATCCAGATTCTAGTAGTGATGATTCTACAGATAGTGATAAATTAGAGGGTGAAGATTATGTTGTTAATCACGATGACGCTAGAACTGACACGATATCCACTGATCAGTCAACGGATACATTGATTAATGATTACGGGAGTGATGTTTGTGATGAAGATGATATATCAGTCACATCTGAAGATCGTTGTAATTTAGATAACGTTAGTATTAAATCCATATCGTCATTAGATATGGTGCCCTACCAAAAATATGATAGTATTACAGTGTCGTCAGATGAATTTGGCTCAGAAGTATGCCATGCACCTGATACAGAATTTTTGACGGTTAGTGCAGTGAATGAGTGGTGTGTGTCAAAATCAGTTGAACCAGTTTTAATGCCAGTGGAATCTAAAAAGGAGAAATATAGAAGGTGAGGTTGATTTTTCTTGGAACAACACTATCGACTATCACAAATATGCTTGCGATATCTTTGCTTGGCTTTGTCACGCATCGATATCTGATAAAATATCGCTTCAATAACCTGATGTTTGATAAGGTTTGTGCGTCTTTGTTACAATTTTGCACTAAGATTTTTCAAGTCTTTACGAAACTAAATGTATAGCCGCCGCCTAGAGACACCAAAGGTGGTAATGGTGAATTGCCAACCAGAGACTAGGATGTTAGGCTTCGAGCAAAAGTAAGCTAACCGGCTTTACCCTCCGAACCGGAACACGTCA
>NJDD01000260.1:49870-73179 GCA_002245505.1 Calephelis nemesis
TTGCACTAAGATTTTTCAAGCCTTTACGAAACTAAATATATAGCCGCCGCCTAGAGACACCAAAGGTGGTAATGGTGAATTGCCAACCAGAGCCAAGGATGTTAGGCTTCGAGCAAAAGTAAGTTAACCGGCTTTACCCTCCGAACCGGAACACGTCATGATGTTATGGCGGCAGGAACAGGTAAGGCGGTGGTACCAATCCGGGTGAGTCGCTGCGAAACTCTACCACCTAGTCAGATGTCACGGTGTTAGTGACGGCAAGCCTATGCAATTTACGAGTTGCCTGGCAGGAAGGCAGATGGTCTATTCTACAAAGGAGCCTGGACTAACAAGGGGAAAATTAAACTATTTTTCCAATTATGTCTGAAAATACGAAATCCAATTTATTACGTAATTAGCGTAGCGTATTAGCATTTCGCGAATAACCAACAGGTGATTATAGCACACATACACAGAAATATACATAACAGCTACGTATGAGGTTTCACCTTGACGTTTATTCATATGGTAGGGGCAATTACACGTTCAAACGTTGCAGTATTTATTTCTTATTCAATGCAGAGATAGGTACATACCTAATTAGATTTTTAATCGTTAGCCGTATTCTCGAACGTATCGTCCAATTTCTCAACGAAATCCAAAATATTTCGGTAGGTACCTACCACATGACAGATTTTATCTATACTTCTATACTAATGTTATAAAGAGGAAAGACTTGATTTTTGTTTGTTTGTTTGAAATGAATAGGTTAAAAACTACTTGACCGATTTCAAAAATTCTTTCACCTTTAGAATGCTACATTATTCCTGAGTGACATAGGCTTTGTTTCATCAAAATCGCTGCAGTAGAAGCCAAGTTACGCAGGCGAAGCTGCGTTAAACTGCTAGTCAAATATATTCATATCCTTCAGTATATAAATAGATAGAGAAGATATAAAGATAAAGATCGCAAAAACGGATCGACCTAGGATTTTGTCAAAGGAGAGATAAGCGATAGATATAATCGAGGTCAAAACTTGATTTGAAAAAAAATACTGATTAAGATAGAGACTAATGTCACACAAATATACGTCCTTGTCGGGAATCGAACAGCAAATACCTAATGAATATTTAATTTATAAATGATTAATAAAATTGTGATTGTGGAGTAATTAAATAAATAAAAATAACTACGTTGATAAAAACCGACTTCAAAACTAAAAAGTAAAAAAAAAGATTTATTGTTAATTACGTATGTGCCAATTACTAATAGGTTTGAGGTCGGTGCAAAGCCAATTTAATACTTACTTACTTATAATATAATTATTAGTTTAAAGTATGACACCGACTTCAAAATATTAGTAATTGGCACATACATAATTAATAGGTATTAAATCTTTATATTTTTTACTTTTTAGTTTTGAAGTCGGATTTTATTAACGTAGTTATTTTTAATTAACGTTTTTTGGTTTAGTGCTGATATGATTTAGTTTTATTGGCTAAATAAGTCGTGAAAACCATGCTTATAAAAAAAGAAGAAGATTTAAAATGCTCCTATAATAAAAACTAACAGGCGTGAATCAAATTTTATGGGACCAATTCGAAGCTATTCCGCATCAAACAAACAAAGAATTAGGTACTTAAATCGGTGCAGAATCCTCGAAAAAATGGGTGTACATACATAAAAAATATAGCGGCCGAATTGAGAACCTCCTCGCTTTTTTAACTCGGTTAAAAAGTAAACTTCTTCAAAAGGTCTAACAAATAATTTAACTTTTTCTATGGTTAATACTCTTTAATGCTGCCCATTAGTACTTGAGTAGCAATAATTAAAAGTATCTTACACATTTTACCTGCTATGAAAGTAATTATTTAATGAGTGCTACTACGCAACAGGATAATTTGTTAATTAGTTTTCATACAAAAGTAACCATAAGTGCCTACTTTAAAATTTTATCGACATTAAAATATTCTATGATAAATTTCAAAAATATCGACAGTAAGTATTCTATGATAAATTTCAAAAATATCGACATTAAATATTCTATGATAAATTTCAATAATATCGACATTAAATATTCTATGATAAATTTTAAAAAAATATCGACATTAAGTATTCTATGATAAATTTAAAAAATATAGACATTAAATATTCTATGATAAATTTAAAAAAATATCGACATTAAGTATTCTATGATAAATTTTAAAAATATAGACATTATATATTCTATGATAAATTTCAAAAACTATAGACATTAAATATTCTATGATAAATTAAAAAATATATCGACATTAAATATTCTATGATAAATTTTAAAAATTTAAACATTAAATGTTCTATGATAAATTTCAAAAAATATCGACATTAAATATTCTATGATAAATTTCAAAAATATCAACATTAAATATTGTAATTTCAACGTAAAAGGCGAGCATAGGCTTACCGTCACTAACACCGTGGCATCCTACTCGATAATAGAGTTTCGCAGCAACTCGCCCGGATCGGTGCCACCGCCTTATCTATTCCTGCTGCCATAACGTCACTGCTAGCCGTTGATTTGTTCCGGTTCGGAGGGTAAGGCTTACTATTGCTCGAGGCCTATCATCCCGGCTTCAGGTTGGCAACGCACCTTTACCACGTTTGGTCTTTAGGCGGCGTGAATTTCTTAGCGTCAAGAAATCTGTCCGCTTGTTTGCCTTCTAATATTATAAAAAAATATAAACTTGATGCAAGTACATTAAACTTGACTTTTTAGTATAAGTCCATGTAAAAAAAAGTGTATCAGTTTGAACTATAAGGTGGTTATTTGGAGTTTGGACAACTTAAATTTTACTGTATACTCATATTAGGTAAATTAAACATTATCTCTTTCACATCGTTAGTTTTAACTCGGTCAAGTGTAACTTGAACTGACGATTTAAGATTGCTATATCAAAACTACTTTCCATTTATAGAATAATAATACCGTGTAATATGGGTTACGTTCTACAATAGAAAACGATAATGGTACTTATTTAATTATTTATAATCTATGCTATTAGTGATAGTTAGAAAATAAATGCAGATTCAAATAAAATCCGATTTCAGTTATGTTTGTATTTATTATAATTATATCAAAAAAATTACATATATACTTTCGTTATGAATTTGATTGAAAATATTAAAAAACATTTTTTGTCGTAACACTAGCTGTTACCCCCGGTTTCACATTCGTGAAATTGAGATTTAAATTATCCTATCTTTTAAGTTGGATCAAACTGCAAATTCAAATACATTTTATTCACGTGTTCTATACAAAGATTCTTGCAACGCGTCTATATAATTCTAAAAACTACGACCGGATCGGAACGTGGCCACTCCTTGAGAAGATCTGGCGAAAGAAACTCTCTTTAAATCAAATTTACAAAATAGGTAGGTATATTACATAATTAATTTATAGAGATTGGTATGAGGAGCAATTAATCCCAAGCATTTCTGTATTACAAATATTCTGAAATCTAATAATAACTTTTACCATACAACTTAAAGAACAATGGCCAAATTTGTATAAGAGCTGGACCTGACTTTTTTTGCAATGTCCCAAAATCAGCTATACTTAGATTGATCAGATGAATCAGCTATAATTCTTTATTGCTCTTAACTTGGATGTATAGTTTAAATAACAAGAATGGCGTAACATCACAAGTACATAGTAATGTAATGCATATATAGTCATTGAACTCAATCACAGTTGAAAATAGAAAAACATAAAAAAATATTGTAGTCTTTAAATACCAAGTCATTTCATACTAAAAATGAACAGTCACAGCTACAAAATCTAAATTAAAGAGAAAACTTTTTTGTGGCTTTTTAAAAAACATTGCATGTGTTTTTCAAAACCTTAAAAAAGTAGGGAATTTTTGATATAGGTCTTATTGGGACGCTATCATTTCGTGATCGGGTACGATTTGGCCATCCTTCTTTAATACATTTTTTAAATTAATTAAGTGGTAAGTCTTTAATATGCTCGGGAAATTTATTGTAAAAACTTATAGGTACATTGGCCTGTGAAAGAATAATTCTGTGGAGACGAGACTTATGCATAGCAAGATTGTTTTTATTACTCGTATTTACAGTTTGTGCATTACATTGCTAAACACCCCGTGTTGGTCCGGGCTCCTTTGCAGAATAGGCCATCTGCCTTCCTGCCAGGCAGCTCGTAAAATGCGAGCATAGGCTTACCGTCAGGTGTAGAGTTTCGCAGCGACTCGCCCGGATTGGGTACCACCTGTGCCTTACCTGTTCCTGCCGCCATAGCGTCATGACTTGTTCCGGTTCGGAGGGTGGGGTAGCCGGTAAACTTACTTTTGCTCGAGGCCTAACATCCCGACCTCAGGTTGGCAACGCACCATTGCCATCTTTGGTGTCTCTAGGCATAGTGAATTTCTTACCATCAGGAAAACCGTCTGCTTGTTTGCCTTCCTATAACATAAAAAAAATCATTTTTTTACAAACGGGGTTCAAATTTGATAAAAGTCTGTAAGAGTCAATAGTGAACAAACAACGTGACGCGTTATTAATATAAATATATTAAGATCAACCGTAAAACATTTTTTGTACGCAATTGCCTACAACGTTATTTACCCTATTACCATAATATTTATTGCCTCTGTGGTCGAAATGTTCAAGTGTTGGACTTAACTGCATGCATGCAAAAAAAAATGTTGGTCGGGATTGGAAATGTGCCCAGTTGGCGATAGGCTTGCCACCTATCACATTGTGGGACTTATGCCCGATTTCACCAAGAGCCCCTATACTTTAGGGGACCTTTTAACGTTACTTACGGGACTGTTTCAATACAAAACCGTCCCCTAAAACACGGTAAAAGGTCCCCTAAATATAGGGGCTCTTGGTGAAATCGGACATTAGTGTCTTTGGCTAGTCGTGGGTGCCCTGGTTGTGCCTCTGCCTACCTCTTGCGGGATATTGGCGTTTAGATACCTACCTTTTAAATTAACATATAATTAAAACGGGTATATAAAAGGGACAACCTCTATCTTAGGTTACAACTGTCCCTAATTTGTTGGTTTCTGCCCTTTCTCGCTAGGACATGGTTTGTGTAAATAGCTATTAACTCTCTTTTTAAACCTCGATGAAAAAAGAGGGGTCTTATAAGTTTGACTTGTCTGTGTGTTGTGTCTTTGACTGTAACTTTTGTACGGATGGACCTATTTCGATGCGGATTTTTGTTTGTATAGGTTTTGTCAGGAGTTGTTGAAATTTTTCATATAGTTTGTAAATATAATATATAAACCGATTTACCCTAAGAACATAAATGGGAAGATTGATGTAATTGTAAAGATTTTTTGCTTTAGTAGTAGAATAAAAAATAGAATTCAAATTATAAAAAAATGGGTGTAGCTTAAGAATTTGCTCTAAAAACGTACTTTCTATTATTAATCAAATTCAAATATTATAATATATGTAAAAATTCTGTGTTGCCTTATTTCTTTAATGTTGATATAGAATAAGTATATGCAACAAAAACGATGAAATTCTATACGTTTATAATAAGGTACGAGGTAAACGAACACGTTTGTTTTAATTAGAAAATTTAAAAGTATATTTTTCCTGTTATTAAAACTAACATAGCATTTACATAAATAGAGATTTTTTGAGCTAAATAGACAATTTTTTTCTTTTTTTTATTAGAAAATTGGAAAAATCCAATTCACTAGACCACATAGGCGATATATTAATTTAAATAAAAGCAATTAGGTACTTAATTACTTATCTCATCACTACATATTATACAACAAAGTCGCTTCCTCTGTCTCTATGTCCCTTTGTGTGCTTTTAAACTACGCAAGGTGTTTTCATGCGGTTTTTTTATTAGATGAAGTCATTGAAGAGGAAGGTATATCTATATTTCATAACCGTGCGAAACCAGGAAGGGCCGGTAGTCTAAGAATAAAAAAAATACATTTTTTAAATTAATTAAGTGGTAAGTCTTTAATATGCTCGGGAAATTTATTGTAAAAACTTATAGGTACATTGGCCTGTGAAAGAATAATTCTGTGGAGACGAGACTTATGCATAGCAAGATTGTTTTTATTCCTCGTATTTACAGTTTGTACATCACATTGCTAAACACCCCGTGTTGGTCCGGGCTCCTTTGCAGAATAGGCCATCTGCCTTCCTGCCAGACAGCTCGTAAAATGCGAGCATAGGCTTACCGTTACTAACACCGTGACATCTAACTAGGTGGTAGAGTTTCACAGCGACTCACCCAGATTGTTACCACCGCCTTACTTATTCCTGCCGCCATAACGTTATGACGTGTTCCAGTTTGGTTTGTAAGGTAGCCGGTAAACTTACTTTTGCTCGAAGCCTAACACTTACAGTTGACAACGCACCATTACCACCTTTGGTGTCTCTAGGCGGCGTGAATTTACCATCAGGAAATCCGTCTGCTTATTTGCCTTCCAATATCATAAAAAAATAGCATACACAAAATTAATTGTTAATTAGTGAATTTCTGAAAACCATGAACAATGATATGCCGTAGTGTTGCCAGTAACGATAATGTTAATACTGCATTTTCGAATTTATATTAAGGCACGTTCTACGCCAATGATAAAATGGAAACTTCATGACGTCAATTATTGTCAGTGATAAAATTACATGCCTTGTTTAATCATTTATTCGGAATTTGAAGATAATTGCTTTATCGATTGAGGTGAAAAGAAAGGTCTTAAGATATACGCATAAACAATTCCCCACCAAAACGTCAGTACTTGCTGTTGCCGTGTTCCGGTTTGGAGGATTAGGTAGCCGGTAAACTTACTTTTGCTCGAGGCGTAACATCCTGACCTCAGGTTCGCAACGCATATGACGCAAAAAAACTGTAGTGACCAAATGTTAGAGATGCTTTGCAGGTAGAGATTTTTACCAATCATTATGTAAGGGTTATATTCTATTTTACGCGTGTTTTTGTATTTATAAGAGATACTTAGTTATATTCTTAGTTACCATACAGGACCAACACGGGAGTTGGTCCGGGCTCCTTTGCAGAATAGACCACCTGCGTTCCTGCCAGGCAGCTCGTAAAAAGCGAGCATAGGCTTACCGTCACTAACATCGTGACGCTTTACTAGGTGGTAGAATTTCGCAGCGATTCGCCCGGACTGGCACCACCGCCTTACCTTTTCCTGTCGCCATAACGTCAATGCTTGCCGTTAACGTGTTCCGGTGTTAAGGTAGCCGGTAAACTTACTTTTGCTCGAGGCCTAACATCCTGGTCTCAGATTTCTTTTTTCTTCAGATTTCTTACCATCAGGAAATCTGTCCGCTTGTTTGCCTTCCATTATCATAAAAAAACAATCATTTCACTTAAATTTAGATTAGGTCAGCCAATTTAAAAATAAAAGTATAAAGTGTAAAAAGAGTAAAAAATATAAAGCCGAAGCGCATAATTTAAATAGTAGTACTGTAATTGGTTTAACGAATATATTTTATCGCCTCTGTGGTCTAGCGGTCCGGGTGTTGGACTTAACTGCATGAGGTCCCGGGTTCGAATCCCGGGTCGGTCAACAAAAAGAAAACCGGATTTTTTCAATTTTCTAATTAAAAAAATTGTTGGTCGGGATTAAAAATGTGCCCGGTTGGCGAAAGGCTTGCCACCTATCACATTGTGGGACTTAGTGTCTTCGGCTAGTCGTGGGTGCCCTGGTTGTGCCTCTGCCTACCTCTTCGGGGATATGGGCGTGAAAATACTTTTTTTAGTTTATCTTAGCGGCATGTTGATTACTTATAAACTATAATAAAAAAGGCTTTTATTACCGATTATTATAAACCGCCCTAGTTTTTGTCATTGGACTAAAATAGGCCAATACTGTACCGAAATCCTTGTTATTACCGGCTTGTAATTTATCGAAAGGACATTTCATACGATAAACGATTGATAAGGAAATGTATTACAAGTTATTAATATCCATTCTTTAGGTTGTTAGCTTTTGCTACTGATATTATTTTTACTAGTGGTCGCCCTTTAGTCGAAATTCGACCATAATCAAATTTAATATCTTGTTGATAAGAACGCCATGTTCATTTCCAAAGACCAACTACTTCGTTTCCAAACATTTTAGTGCGCCATCTGTGATCTTTTATCGTTATTATCAATATATTTATTTGTGTGTCAAATGCATGGTAGTGTGGGTAATGTTTTATTTATTGATTCAATGTACTATATAAGCATTATTATTGAAATATATTAGCGTTCTGCACTTCTCCTACACATAAACTATAAGTGTGCCAAATTTTATGCTTCTGCGTCCACTTAATTTTTATAAAAAGGGGTCCACAGTTTTGGCATCACGTATGGCAAAATGTATAGATAAGGTTAGGTTGTTAATCAACGATACCTACTAACACAAAGAAATACTAAAATAAATACCAGAATAAATTTCACAAGCAGAGCTGGAATTGAATAATCTAAATGTTCATTACACAAATGCCTGCCCCCGTCGGAAATCGAACCCAAGCTTCGCGGTTTGTTGGTGGAGTTTGGTCTGTACGTTAACACCTCGACCAACGAGGCGGTGTAATCATTGTCCAGACAATGCATAAGATTTCGGATTTTACTGATTGCCAGCAACATCCATATTTATTTTTAATCGCCAACGCAAAATGAGGGGTGTTATAAGTTTAACGTGCCTGTCTGTGTGTCTGTGTGCCTGTGGAATCATAACTCCCGAATGCAGTGATTTCAAAACTTATGTGCTAGTGTTCTTAGACATGTTTGATGAAAATCGATTGAGCCGTTTAAAAGTTGTGGGGGGTGAAACTGGAGAGATTAACCGAATGTCTGCAAACATGCTCGCATATTTTTTACTTTTTAAAGGGAAATTAAGTTCCAGTCTTGGGGGTTATTTAAATTTTTAATTTAATTTTAAATTATTATTATAAATGCTATACCCAGAACTTACTTACTATTACTTACTTACTTACTATATATATTAGTGAACATATTTCACGTCAGATAGGAGGCTGCAGGGTACTACTATTGAAACTATGCGCTTCGGCTTTACACTTTTTACTCTTTCTACAGTTTATACTTTTATTTTTAAATTGGCTGACCTAAACTAAATTTAAGCGAAACGATTTATTATGTAATAACAGCTCCATATGTACATATCTTTAAAATACATTCGGATTTCCGAAGCTTGACGAATATAGCCGAAGCGCATAATATAAATAGTATTGTACGATATTTACTACTATTTATTATCTAATAATAAACATCGTAAATTATAAACAAACTTAAGGCCCCATACTCAGTCAGCCAGAAGAGCCAATCACCGCGCTCCCCCGTCCCATGATTACTATGAACAATGACGCTCTAAAGTAAACGTCTTAAGCGACAAATCACTATTTTTGAAACTATAAAAGTAATTTGAAAAAAAATATAAAAACTGAAACACTTATCTTATAGGTATAGTACTTATCTATGTTTACGTTAAATCTGGTGTCGATATTTTCATATTTGAAGTAGACATTTGCGTTTTGCTTTCAAAAAAGGGTTAACTTTTTGATTTTTTTCTATCGAGCAAAGTGAAATGAATCGTGTTTTGGAAACACTAGTCTAGTAAAGCATATTCATGTTAATCTTGTGTATTTTTGTCAGCAAGATCCATGATTGCTTTGTAGGAAAAAAAAACAGTAAACTGCTGACGTATTTTAGCGCATATGGCCCCTTAAGTTACCATAGACCCCTGAAGATTAAGTTGAAATCCCCTTATGTTGTTGCCCAATATATTCTCCGCTAATTAGAATACATACGGTAAACGTGACATATGTGTTAATACCACAGATTATTACAGTCTATAGTTGCCATGTGACAGATGTTTCGGAATTCTTAGTTTTATTATTAGTACTTGTAGTATTTCAGGAACTAAAATACATAAGTAGTAAAAATAATATATAGTCATCATTTCTCGGTTAACAGGAGACAATTGGAAACACATAGACCACCTCTTTTATTGGTTTTTGTTGTCAGCATCTACACTAGATGAACTATCTATTCGTGGTTATAATAAGTGATAGTAACAAAAAAAAAATCCCGAAATAAAACTTGTCTTAACAAAACGCAGGCTATAAACTATTACTGCACAACATTTGGTAAAATTCTGTTAGATAGTTTTAAATAAAAAATGAATAGACAAACCGACAAAAAATGTAAGAGTCCTTGTTTTGTTTTGTACCCTGTATACAATAGGTACATAATATTTTTTTTTAATTTTTCATGTGAAGATTTACTTTTATTACTATTTTATTATAATCAATTTAATACAAATTTTAAATATCCCTGGACAAATATCACTACCTAATTGATCTAACGCCAAAGTAAGCATTTTTTTATTTTTTTATGTTATAGGAAGGCAAACAAGCACACTGATTTCCTGATGGTAAGAAATTCACGCCGCCTAGAGACACCAAAGATGGTAATGGTGCGTTGCCAACCTGAGGTCAGGATGTTAGGCCTCGAGCAAAAGTAAGTCTACCGGCTACCTTACCCTCCGAACCGGAACACGTTATGACGTTATCGCTGCAGGAATAGGTAAGGCGGTGGTACGAATCCGGGCGAGTCGCTGCGAAACTCTACCACTTAGTCAGATGTCACGGTGTTAGTGATGATAAGCCTATGCTCGCCTTTTACGAGCTGCCTAGCAAGAAAGGCAGATGGTCTATTCTGCAAAGGAGCCCGGACCAACACGGGGAAAAGTAAATGTCAATGCTTGTGTTATGAAAGTCAACGATACTTAATAGATAGAAGTATAAATTTAATAAACACCTAGATCCGAAAATGCAGACATATATGTTCATTACTCAAATGCCTGCCCCTGTTAGGACTCGAACCCGAACCTCGCAGTTGGCGGAGGCGGTCATAGGTCAGTTGTTAAAGTTGATAAGTCTGGTGAAGTAGTAAAAACCGCGATGTTAGCAACATAATTATTAGCCATAAAAAAAGCAATGTTGACGAATTCTCTTACAGTATTTGCCTTGTATAATGGTATGTCTAAAAATAAGTGTAGAAGAACAATGTATGTCCACTTGCACACTTTTCAAATACATGTATTTCATTTTGTCAATTAAAGTTGAAATTGAAAGAAACAAATGTCTGTTCGCATTTTGATAGTATAAGAGATATTTTTTAAAAACTAGCTGTTGCGGCGAACTTCGTTCCGCCCGTTCAGTTAAAAGGTTTCGCTTTTTACAGCATCATCAGGGCTAGAACTTAAATTACTTAAGTAAGTAATTAAAGTAAAGTAAGTGAAGTTAAGCAAGTAATTTAAGTTCTAGCCCTGATGATGCTGTAAAAAGCGAAACCGGTAGGCTATTTATAAAATAATAAAATATAAGTGATACGTAAAACAGTACAAGTGTTTCTTCATTTACTAATTGGTTTAACTATCATGACTTTCTTTTATATAAGACTATTTATCTTTCATTTTTTTTTGTTTTTATTGATTTTTAACGTGTACTCTGGTTGGAGTCAAGTCCAGCAAATCAAAAATCATGCAAATTCGTCCAGCAGATCTCGAGTAATATGTGCTGTAACACTTTTGTTTTATATTTATAGATTTATTTTTTAAAGACCTGCAGTGTTACTTTTAAATCTCGATTTCATGAGAATTGGAATCGAGTTTGTATCTTTTTTATACTCATGAACACTATACTAGCGAATTCAAATTCAACGCATCCGATATATTAAACAATTGGCGAATAACTAAATGTTAACTATTTGCTAGTATAATTTTTAAGAATACAAAATGGCTCAAATCCAAATCCAATTCCAATTTCCAATTAGATTGAGATCGAGATTCGAGAATAACACTGCTGTTGCTGCTCGCTAATATAGTTGCTTTAGTCAACATAAACACATTTTACCATAAATCTATGGGATAATTATACATAATTAGCAATTAAGTCGATGCCAAAGCTTTGGACTCCTTTTTTACGAAAATTGCGAGGACGCAGGAGCATTAAATTTGGCACACATACTTATACAGTATACGGTATAGGAGAAGTGCAGAACGCTAATATTTTTTAATAATAATGCCTATAAAGTACATTAAATCAATAAATAAAACATTACCCACACTACCATGCATTTGACACACACAAACAAATATGATATCGATAAATGTTCACAGATGGCGCTCTAAATATCCATAAAGTTAAGTAGTTGGTCTTGAGAAATTAAGATGGCGTTCTTATCAACAAGACATTAAAATTTATTATGGTCGAATTTCGACCAACGGGGGACCACTAGTTATACATAATTAAGCAATTAGTAGTCACTTCAATAGTATTGATGACACGAAATCGTGGGATTTGACAGTCACATACAATGTTAACATTCAAATTACGATTCTGACGTGTCATCACACATATAATTTAAAAACAAATAATAGAATGTTTCCATTTGATGAAAGTAGAACATAAAACGGTTTGTGTAAACATTAATTTAGCAACATTGCTCTGGCAACATTTAAAATGTTATCACACGTTTATCTAATCTTGAACATACATTATCATTTCACAAAATGCACTTCAGTAAAATTATTATTAACTAGCTGTTGCCCGCGGCATTTCCCGCTTGGTTAATGGTCCCACAGGAATATTTATTTGGTATAAAAACTAACCTATGTGATAATCCAAGTTACCCTTTATGTGTGGGCAAGATTTTGTTAAAATTGGTTCTGCAATTTTTGCGTAAAGGAGTAACAAACAAATAGACATAAAAACTTTTGCATTTATAATAGTAGTAGGACTAGTAGGATTAGTAGGACTATTAGGATTGTTAATTCACTGTCTGGTAGTCATAAAACACCGCTGGCATTCATGACGATAATCGCTCTATTTTGAGAAAATGTTGAGTTTTTTGTGTTTTTTCTGACTTCTTCTTTAGTCTGTCAATTGTGAGAATTAACGTCATAGCGGCAAAAATAGCCACCGTGGATAATAATGCCAACAGTTGTAGTTGTTCAGCAAGTAATATACAAAATCTATATATTATTACGTGATGCCAAAACTTTGGACCCCTTTTTACGAAAATCGCGCGGACGCAGGAGCATAAAATTTGGCACACTTATAGTTTATGTGTAGGAGAAGTGCCGAATGCTAATATTTTTTTAATAATAATGCGTATAAAGTACAATAAATCAATAAATAAAACATTACCCACACTACCATGCATTTGACATACAAATAAATATGTTGGTGATAACGATAAAAGATCACAGATGGCGCACTAAAAAGTTTGGAAGCAAAGTAGTTGGTTTTGAGAAACGAAGATGGCGTTCTTATCAAAAAGAAATCAAAATTTATTATGGTCGAATTTCGACCAATAGGCGACCACTAGTATATTAGGTACTAAATCGCCTCTGTAGTGTTATAGTGGTCCGGCATCGGACTTAATTTCTTGAGGTCCCGGTTATCGATTCCCGGGACAGTCAATAAAAAAATAGAAGAGGTGTGTTTTAAATTTTCTGTTAAAAATAACATTGCACGGGATTGGTACTTGGTAGGCTTGCCACCTATCACATTTTGGGACTCAGTGTCTTCTGCTAGTCGTAGCCTTGGTTGTGCCCCTTCGGGGATGCGGGCGTAAAGATACTTATTTTACTACTAAAAATATCAAATTACAAATTTCCACCATCTAATCGCTGGGATATTTATTATCTGAGGGTGAGGTTAAGAGCCTCCGAAAGGTATCTTTGAAAAGAATAAAGTGGAGGAAGCTAGGCAGATCCGTAGAAATCGTAACCCTTGGTATTTACTAAATACCCTCAGAATCTGTGTAAGGGACTTGACGTGAAGATACGTCTGTATGAAAAGAAGACTATTTACTACTACAAAAAAAGTGTCTTCATGCTCATATCATCGAAAAGATAGGGTACAACTAGGGCACCCACGACTAACCGAAGACTCGAAGTCCCACAATGTGTTAGGTGCAAGCTTATTGCCAACCGACGACATAAGCAATTCCGGGCAACGTCTTTTTTGAAAACTCAAAATACATATTTTCTAATTTTTTGTTACCTGACCGATGATCGAACCCGGGTCCTTAAGAAGTCAAGTCCGACCACAGCTAGACCAAAGAGGCGTACTACTATACGTATACATACAAAACATTATCATAGTGAAAACAAAAAAAACTTTCATAGTTTTGATAAAATGTAACAGACACAGGTGATAATGTGTACTTATGCTAATTATATACTAAAACATTCTCTTTGAAAGCCTTGTAGAAAGTTAAGATGAAATCTAGATTAAACGTGTTTGTGAAATATATTTCTCTAGACAGAAAAAGTTTTAGGTCTCTAATAAAGCTGCTAATAGGAATTAGATGCAATTTGGACTCTTAGTTATAAAGGATATCAGTTTTGAATACAAATCCTATTCGCATTTTCCCGTTCATTTTTATTTTGTGTCATAATGTGGCTACGACCTGACAGTATCAATTGTCCCGAAAAACTTTGCCATTTAAAACCTTGTGGCAAATAATTAACCTACTATACGTCAGAACCTGTTACGTCATTTACTATGGATACGTATTTTTTTTTATAAAGGCATCAAGCAGACGGATTTCCTGATGGTAAGAAATTCACACCGCCCAGAGACACCAAAGTTGGTAATGGTGCGTTGTCATCCAGAGGCAAGGATGTTAGGCCTCGAGCAAAAGTAAGTTTACCGGCTACCATACCCTCCGTCATGAGGTTATGGCGGCAGAAATAGGTAAGGCGGTGGTACCAATCCGGGTGAGTCGCTGCGAAACTCTACCACCTAGTCAAATGTCACGGTGTAAGTGACGGTAAGCCTATGCTCGCCTTTTACGAGCTACCTGGCACAGGAAGGCAGATGGTCTATTTTACAAAGGAGCCCGGACCAACACGGGGAAAATTACAGTACTATTTAAATTATGCGCTTTGGTTTTACACTTTTTACTCTTTTTACACTTTGTATATTTATTTTTAAATTGGCTGACTTAATTTTAATTTAAGCGAAATGATTAATTATGTGTAATAACAACTCTATATAGATATCTTTAAAATACATTCGGATTTCGGAAGCTTGACGAATATAGCCGAAGCGCATAATTTAAATAGTACTACTGTACACCTATGTCTACTTAAGTAATATTAAAACTTTGCATCCTCCGTGTCTGTAATACAACTGTTAGCCTCGAAAAGCTTAACAGTTAACAGCCCGGGATTGGATATGTGCCATGTTGGAGATAGCCTGGTCACTATCACTGTGTGACGTAGTGTCTTCGGCTAGCCTTGGCAGCCCTCGTTGTGCCTCTGTCTTCGGTGATATTTTTAACACTGTTTATACATGGCCCGTGTTGGTCCGGGCTCCTTTGCAGAATAGACCATCTGCCTTCCTGCCAGGCAGCTCGTAAAAGGCGAGCATAGGCTTACCATTCACTAATACCGTGGCATCCTACCAGGTGGTAGAGTTTCGCAGCGACTCACCCGGATTGGTACCACCGCCTTACCTATTCCTGTCGCTATAACGTCATGACGTGTTCCGGTTTGGAGGGAAAACTTACTTTTGCTCGAGGCCTAACATCCCGACCTCAGGTTGGCAACGCATCATTATCACCTTTGGTGTCTCTAGGCGGCTGGAATTTCTTAGCTTTAGGAATTCCGTCTGCTTGTTTGCCTTCCAATATCATAAAAAATTAAAAAAAATGTGTTTTTTATTGGCAATAGGTTTGCGATAGGTTTGCCACCCATAGCATTGTTAGTGTCTTGGGTTAGTTGTACTTCTGCCAACTGTGAAAATACTTTTTTAATCTTTGGGCTAAAAGCGTAGTCACACCTTAAGCTTATTCTATTAGATCCCTTCTTCTAAACTGAACTATAAACATAGTCATGTAAAAGTGCGAACCTGAACTTTAATTTTCATATCTTTACGCCAAGTCCCTTGGCCTCGTCACGAGACAGAGAGTAGAGTGGACATAGAATATCCAGTACCCAATAACATGATCCTTTCAAACCTGTCTGGCTTTATCTACATTTATTACCCTTTTCGTCTAGTCGTGGGTGCCCTGGTTGTGCCTCTGCCTACCTCTTCAGGGGTATGGGCGTGAAGATACCTTTTTTTTCTATTACCCTTTTCATATAAACATGCTGATTTCGAAGACTCTTGACATCTCCCTCGGATAATATCGGTACAATTTGGTCGTGGAATATCAAACTAGGTCTCTCCAGTCATCCATCCACATTAGCATTGCATATCTGCTTACGGCCAATATTAATACCCTATCTTCAGATAAAGATAGGCTTTCTAGAGTTTTGTGGCTAAGATATTTTTGTTAATAAGTGAAAAATAACAGCAGTTACCTAGCAACTGATCTAAATTATGGTGATCTCCTATTTTAGATAGTTTATTAATATTGGCCGTTAGTCTATCTATTATTTGCCATTCTTTCCACATTACCGAACCAGCGGAGCATACCCTTTCTTATTTTAACACCAACACTTTCTTTCAATTTTACTCTTTATTACCCTAACTAGCTGCGCCTCGCGGTTTTACCCGTGTAAGTCCCAATCCCGCGGGAACTCCGGGATAAAAAGTAGCCTATATGTTATTCTGGATCTTCAGCTACCTACATACCAAATTTCATCGTAATCTGCTTTGTAGTTTTTGCGTGAAAGAGTAACAAACATCCATACATCCATACATCCATACATCCATACATACCTACAAACTTTCGCATTTATAATATTAATAGGATAATACCTATGCTGATTTAGGATCGATTTCCCCTAAAGAAAGAGGAATGTTACGAAAACGTGACGTCTCAATGTTATTACGTATATAAAAATGTATCATCGATGTTTATTTCGAAGTAACCTTGGCTCGGACGACGCCCGCGTGTCTGCTTATTATAAAACATTGAGCGACCTCAACAATACGATTTACTAGTTTACGGAAGCTCAAAGTATAAATATTTGGATATAAATGAGACAAAAAAGGTTGCTAGGCTAGTTTTGACGGCTCCAAAGATTGGCACTAAAGTTCTTCTTCTTTTATAAATATGGCTTTCGATCGTTTTTCACGACTACTTTGCTAATGTCAAATTAGTTAATTCTTTTACAATATACAGTCATTAGTCACTATCTAGAAAGTCATGTAAGGTCAGGGTCTTGAGTAAAGCGGTGGCTTCGTTTTTAAGCACATCTAGTGAGATTTGACGGTAGCGAGGAAATAGACGATACACTAATTTCTTCGTGATTATTTTATTTGTGCACTTTCACTGAACAAAATTAATCTAATTCCCACTTAAATTAACCAATTTCACTCAATATAAACATGAAATTCAATAATGATGAAAAAATTACGACCATCTTCATTCCCGATGGCGCGAAAACTCCGCTA
Organism: Calephelis nemesis; assembly: GCA_002245505.1. Classification (NCBI taxonomy): domain Eukaryota; kingdom Metazoa; phylum Arthropoda; class Insecta; order Lepidoptera; family Riodinidae; genus Calephelis; species Calephelis nemesis. The sequence goes on from NJDD01000260.1 coordinate 67,283, forward strand.
GGCAAGTTGCGACGGCTTGCAAGGATTGGCACTATAGTTGGGTCAATTTAGTAGATCACATTTGACAAATGCCAATCTCTGTAATTACCTGTCAAAATCTATAATATATAAAAATCAATGCCACTTTTCGTTGTAATTCTATAACTCAAGAAATAAAATGTAAGAAACCAAATGTTTAGGCTTTGTTCGGCATATTTAGTAGATGGTTTATGTGAAGTTTGCATAAAATCGGTCGAGCGGTTCTTTATTTATCACATTATTTGTAAAAATGAATTCAATAAATGGCGGTTCGTTTTTTAATGCTTACGGGGTTTTTTTTCTGTAAAATTGAAACTTTTTTCAGATAGGGATTGTGCTGTCATATTGAAACTTTTTTCTGTTGTTTTTTTTTGTTTTGTTATGTTATTCATGCGGTCATATAAGTAGCTAAGCACGAACCGGGCCGCTAGTAATACATAAAATGATTTATTTTGACATAAGTAGCTATGTCATAAAAAAAAACAAAAATATGCAGCTCTGAAAAATACATATTTGTTTATTCCTATTGCAGTAGAGACAATGGGAACAATGTGCCATGAAGCTAAGTGCTTCATTTACGAATTAGGGCACAGGCTCCGAGATAACGGGCATGACACCCTCTCCGGCTCATTCTTGGTGCAAAGACTCGCGCTGGCCATCCAACGCGGTAATGCCGCTAGTGTCATGGGTACTTTTGCACCAGGAATGCTTCGAGGTGGTTTATTTGAATAATTATTTGTTAGTTAAATGGTATTTTAAGGTAGGTTTTAATATTGTTATTAAAAAATTAGGTAAAAATATATGTATTAGGTATAATCGGTTTGTATTGTAAAATGTGTTTTTATCTCATTTTTTTTTGCAATAATCCCATGTGTTTTGTGACCATTACCCAGGATAAACTAGGAGAAAATGCTTATTGGCATTAAGTTCGTCTTTGTACATTTTTTAATGCAATAAAGGATTAAAATAAATACATCAAATTTAAACATTTAAGGAACGTACGACCTTCACTAGTAGTATCCTACTAGTACTATAAATGCGAAAGTTTGTATGTTTGTTTGTTACTCCTTCTCGCAAAAACTGCTTAACCGATTTTTATGAAATTTGGATCACGGATAGAGAGTAATTTGGATTGACGTATAGGATAGACCATTAACCTCACAAGCAACGCCGCGTCCCGTTTATAAAACGCCCGATTAACATGTTCAAACAAAACCAAGTACAAATGCTTGTAGCATTAACATTTACTTCGATATTAGTATTTAGGATCAATAATCTTTAAAAAAGCAGCAAATGACAAAAAAACAAGTAAAAGAATAAAAAGAATGATATTCATTGGACGTCAATGAAGAAACAATACAAATGTATCATAATGCTGTCACAAATGAAATGATGCATAATTTATTTACAAAATATCTATTCTGTGGTTACGCCATAGAAATGAGATAATCCGCTGAAATAAATCGAACGGATTCTAAAACCTGAAATCGTTGTGAAATAATAACATTTTAACCTTCGTTTGTGTGATACAGTTAATTTTAGCTTCAGGTACAGTTGATATAAAAAATTCTACAGCTGCTTTTATAGTACACTTGCAGTTCCACGCAGCTTCGCGTCCGTAATTTGGCATCTACTGCATCGATTTTGATGAAACAAAGCCTATGTCACTCAGGAATAATGTAGCATCCTAAAGGTGAAAGAATTTTTGAAATCGGTCCAGTAGTTTCGGAGCCTATTCATTTCAATCAAACAAACCAAAAAACAAACCTTTCCTCTGTATAATATTAGTGTAGACTAGCTGTTGCCCGCGTGGTTGTGTCATAGGAACTTTTTTTCGGTATTAAAACTATTCTAAGTGTTAATCAAAGTTACCCTCTATGTGTCAAATTTCATAATCAGCAGATTTTGCGTGAAGGACTAACAAACAAACAAATAGACAAACTTTTCGTATTTACAATATTAGTAGGATAGCATATTGTTAATGCGAAATTGTGAACGTGTGTCTTTCGTTGTCACGTCGAACTTGCGGAACTAAGTTTGGTGAATTTTAGATAGATCAGACCTTAAAAAAGGATACAAACTGCTTTTTGGAATAGGCTAACTTTATATTTGGTAAAATTAACATTAAATCACAAAAAAATATATGCAATCTATAACAAAGTTAACGAATGTCTTTTGTTTTCCCATTGAACTTGCTGAACTAATTTCGATTGAATTTTAGCATATATCTTAGAGAAGGAAAAAAAATAAAGTATCTTCACGCCCATATCCCCGAAGAGGTAGGCAGAGGCACAACCAAGGCACCCACGACTAGCCGAAGATACTAAGTCCCATAATGTGATAGGTAGGTGGCAAGCCTGTCGCCAACCGGGCACGTTTCCAATCCCGACCAACATTTTTTTTTATTAGAAAATTGGAAAAATCCAATTTACTTTTTGTTGGCCGACCCGGGATTCGAACCCGAGACCTCATGCAGTCAAGTCCAACACCCGGACCGCTCGACCACAGAGGCGAGAGAAGGATACAAACAAATTTTTTGTTATAGGCTAATTTAATATACGGTTAAATAAACATAAGTTTTTAAAAAATGATATGCATACTGTAAAGACAAATAACAGACACAACCTTGCTGTGCGTATGTCTCGTTTCCTCAGAATGATATATTCCTTCATGAGCCAATGTTTTTACAAACTTTCTGAGCACATGAAAGACTTCTTTAAAAATTAAGATTGCACAATATCTAGACGATAAAAATACTTGGGATTGATTGTTCCTCAAATCAATCTCTTGTGAACATTGTATTAAAAATAAAAAAAAGATATCATCCACATCTTCTCAGTGAGAGGCCTCGTTCCGATACGGTGGTAGATTTAATAATTGTATAGATGCGTCGCAAGTACCCATTGAATGGTCTATGTAAAATAAAAGTTTTTTAATTTAATTTTTATCTTGAGATTTAAAAAGCAAAATCAATTTAAATTTAAGAGTATATATACAGGGCTACAATACAAGCAAGATATATGAAAAAGGTAAAAATTAAAAAAAATCTTTTATGTAAAAAGTAAAAATTTAAATGTAAACATGGTTATAATGTAAACAAAACATAAAACTGGTTCCCACTGACCGTAGTCGCATTTGCAGGCAGCTGACGTCATGACTCGTACTAAGTACGACGTCGCATGACAAGTGAAGTATTTTTGCGTACTGTTTTAAATGAGTGTTTATCTATATATATTAATAGGTGATGCCAAAGCTTTGGACCTATTTTTACGAAAATTGCGCGGACGCCGGAGCATAAAATTTGGCTAACTTATAGTTTATATTGTGTAGAAGAGGTGCAGAACGCTAACATTTTTCAATAAAAATGTTTATAAAGTACATTAAATCAATAAATGAAACATTATCCACACTACCATGCATTTGACACACACAAACAAATATATTGATGATAACGATAAAAGATCACAGATGGCGCATTAAGTTTGGAAACAAAATAGTTGGTCTTAAGAAACGAAGATGGCGTTCTTATCAACAAGATATTAACATTTATTATGGTCCAAATTCGACCAATGGGCGACCACTAGTAAAAGTAAATATTGCAATTTTGCAGTATTTTTTAAAATGCATCACCATTTAAATTATTACTGCAACATGTTAAAATTCGGCCGGTCCTATAAAAGTAACTCTGTATTCGACAACATAAAACGACTGCTACTTTCCTGACGCATGCTAGGCCTGTTGACCTTAAAATTTATTATTTTATGAAACAATCTACTCCATATTAGTGCATCATTATATAACGGTACATTGTTGGTCAATCAATACTCAACAGTTGACGTTATGAATAGCTTAACCAATGATTAATTCATGAAATGATCAAACATTCATGGTCATATCATGAAATGTTTACGTTATTACACAGAAAACACAAATACCTACGCCGTTGCCATTTTGTTTTTGTGAATGATCATAGTAGTAAGGGAGCCTAGGGTTCTAAATATGTAGCTGCCCCTAATGAGGACTTGTATTTGACTTTGTCAATTAGATAGTGGAAATTAAAAAGGTATATGTGACTGTTTTATTTTTAGCGGTGTAGAGAGTGTTGCGTATTCTCTGTTACTTGATCAAGCGCGAGCCGAAATAGTGTGGCCAACGAACATAAGACTTGTTTTTGGCAGTTTCTACAACTTCTACGTCATAATATTTGAAAACGCACTCATGGGTATGCTAATAAATCTATTGTACTTAATCTGAATTCTTCGAATGTCTTTTCTAGCAAAATAAATAGACAGACTAACACATACGCACTACAATACAATCCGACGCATCTGTGTAAATGCACAGATCTCCTCTTGGGCTCTCCTATCAAAGCAGACAATAATATTTGTTTATTATTGAACATAACTAAGATCACAAGTATAAATTTGAATAACATTTGATTATTTACTACTTTATTATGCTACCCATTCTAATGTCATAGATGAGAAATTGTATTTGTTTTTTTTTTACCGTATCTCACATAGCAACAGAGTGTTTTAATGAATATAGGTAATAGTTGCATGTTGAGATAGTTAGGAAGCTGTGGACTGTAAAACAGCGGTTCTTAAACTTGTATTAAACACGAATCATTTTCGAAATTTCATAAATTCCACGGATTACGATAAAAGAAAAAAAAATGTGTGCGTGTCTCTAGTACACTCGTAAGAAGTGAAGAAGTGAAACTTCTTTATGACGTTATTTTTCAAAAAATAATTTACCATATGCAACTTTACAGAAATTGGTTAAATAAAGTTTATTACCAATCCCTACTCCGCTGGAGAAAGTATACTTCGAATCACGCGTGGTAGGGACAAGAACAAAGATGGCGCGTAACGGAAAAATGTGACGCGGAACGAAAAAATGTTACACTAATTTTTTTTCCAACCCCGATGAAGAAGTTTCACTTCAAAAACATCTAATAATAAAAATCATCTTGATAAATTAGTAGTTACCTATCCAGACCATTGTGGACCCCTGGCTATCACATCACAGACCCATAAAGGTTAATGATCATTACCTCAAAAAACTCTTTTTTAGAGTAACATAGGCTACTTCTTATATTGATACCTTTAGGTAATAGGGAAAATAAAGGTGAGTTTACGAGTAATTAAAAAAATGTGTGCGTGTACACTCGTAAGAAGTTAAGAAGTGAAACTTCTTTATAACGTTATTTTTCAAAAAATAATTTACTATATATGCAACTTTACAGAAATTGGTTAAATAAAGTTTATTGCCAATCCCTACTCCGCTGGAGAAAGTATACTTTGAATAACGCGTGGTAGGGATAAGAACAAAGATGGCGCGTAACGAAAAAATGTTACACTAAATTTTTTTCCGGCCCCGATAAAGAAGTTTCACTTCAAAAAACTCTTCTTTAGAGTAACATAGGCTACTTCTTATATTACCTTTAACTAATAGGTAAAATACAAGTAAGTTTAATTGAATAATTTTAAAATGCGGGCAAAAGCGAAACCTGGTTATAACTTTATAAGTTTGGAGGCGATAGTCGTATTATTCGATCGGTTTAGTTATTTACTGAAAGGGGTACAGGGGTTCCATTCCCGACATAGGACAATCTATAATAATTGTTTTAAATTAACAAAAGACTTCGATGCAGATTTTGTCGTTGCAAAGCTGACGTGATAGGGATAATTACTTACTTAAGTAAGTAAAATAATTAAATTAGTATCTTCACGCCCATATCCCCGAAGAGATAGGCAGAGGCACAACCTGGGCACCCACGACCAACCGAAGACACTAAGTCCCACAATGTGATAGGTGGCAAGCCTATCGCCAACCGGGCACATTTCCAATCCCGACCAACATATTTTTATTAGAAA
>NJDD01000260.1:73866-88459 GCA_002245505.1 Calephelis nemesis
AAAGTAAGTTTAATTGAATAATTTTAAAATGCGGGCAAAAGCGAAACCTGGTTATAATTTTATAAGTTTGGAGGCGATAGTCGTATTATTCGATCGGTTTAGTTATTTACTGAAAGGGGTATAGTGGTTCCATTCCCGACATAGGACAATCTATAATAAATGTTTTAAAATAACAGAAGACTTCGATGCAGATTTTGTCGTTGCAAAACTGACGTGATAGGGATAATTACTTACTTAAGTAAGTAAAATAATTAAATAAGTATCTTCACGCCCATATCCCCGAAGAGGTAGGCAGAGGCACAACCTGGGCACCCACGACCAACCGAAGTCACTAAGTCCCACAATGTGATAGGTGGCAAGCCTATCGCCAACCGGGCACATTTCCAATCCCGACCAACATATTTTTATTAGAAAATTGGAAAAATCCAATTTTCTTTTTGTTGGCCGACCCGGGATTCGAACCCGAGACCTCATGCATTCAAGTCCAACAACTGAACCGCTAGACCACAGAGGCGAACACATGAGTAATTAAATAATTTTAAAATACGGGCACAACCATAAGCGAAACCTGGTTATGAGTATGGAGGCGATAGTCATGTTTTTCCCTGGGTTTGGTAATATACTAAAAGGGGTACACCAAATTTCCATTCCCGATATATAGGACAATAGATAATAAATGTAATTAAAATATTTTTTTAAAGTAACAGACGATTTCGATGCGGATCTTGTCGTTGCAAAGCTGACGTGTTAGGGATACTTACTTACTTCTTTTATATATTACACCTACTTTACATATTATTTACCGATAAGATCATATATAAATGCCTCTTGTAGGTTTATGTGAAACGAAGATGATTTATTATTATTATTAATTTTACAATATCTTTTGGCAAATTTAATATTTGATATTCAGACCCAATATATTATGCATGAAAGACTAAGCATTGTGTATTTAAATTGATGTACTTACTTCAAACGTTTTACAATTATAGTAATCTTCTAATTGAAATAATTAAAAAGACAGACATAGCAATTTTTGTTTTGTCAATCTATTTAACAATTTCCACAATATATACCTACTGTTAATTTTAAATCTTACCGCTTTATTTGCAAAGATTGACATTAGTATTCCAAGGCTTAAATAGACGTTAAAATCTGTGACACAGTGTAATATACACTATATAATGTCAACTTGAACCTTGAAGAATGCATATGTTTATTAATAACACGGAAAGGGTTTTGGCAGCGTTTTCGACGAAAGCTCCCAACATTTTGTACAATACCGTCATAATATTTCAACTTGATATTCTTTATTGACCACCTCTTTGGTCGAATGGCTAGTGTTAGTCCGGGCTCCTTTGCAGAATAGACCGTCTGCCTTCCTGCCAGGCAGCTCGTAAAAGGCGAGCATATCTCTACCGTCACTAACACTGTGACATCTGACTAGATTGTAGAGTTTAGCAGCGACTCGCCTGGATTGGTACCACCGAATTACCTATTCCTGCCGCTTAGCGTCAGTGTTTGACGTTGACGTGTTCCAGTTTGGATTAAGATAGCCGGTAAACTTACTTTTGCTCGAGTCCTAGCATCCCGGCATCAGATTTTCTTACCATCAGGAAATCCGTCTGCTTGTTTGCCTACCAATATCATAAAAAAGGCAAATTTTCTGATGATAAGATGCCACTGTATTAAGTTTACCGGTTAAGTCACCTAGCCTGCTCCTCCAACCAGAACGTTAGCGGTGAGCTTATATAATTGCAGAAATAAGTAATGACAGGACGAGTCACGGCCGTACTCAGACATGTCAACATTAAATCTATCATTATGTCACAAAATTTTACAGAAAATGTCGACTTATGCCCGGTTCCTATAATCAACGAATCGTAATCCGTCAGCTCAACCATTCGTAGTTTGTTCAAAAGTAACGGAGCGTTACCAATATTTTCAAAAAATGTTTAGAATCAATAGTCGGAAACGAGCAACCGTTGTTAGTAATCTTACTAAGCGTACAAAATACTACCATCCGCAATCAAAACGACTTGTTTTTTGAATATAGGAACCGGGCATTAGTAAGATTACTAACAACGGTTGCTCGTTTCCGACTATTGATTCTAAACATTTTTTGAAAATATTGGTAACGCTCCGTTACTTTTGAACAAACTACGAATGGTTTAGCTGACGGATTACGATTCGTTGATTGAAGGAACCGGGCATTAGTGACTGATTTAAAGTCAGTCGATGTCTCTAAGTAGGTGCGTCATTTTGTTAAATAAGGTGTTAGAGATTTGGATAAAATCCAAAGAACAAAGTCTTTGTATCGGCCAAATTTAAAAAAAATATTACAAAGTAAACAAACAATCAAACGGATACATACACAGCAATTTTTCGTCATTTTGTATATGATAAATAATATATGTTACCTTACCCCGTCTTGGTCCGGGCTCCTTTGCAGAATAGACCATCTGCATTCCTGCTAGGCGGCTCGTAAAAGGCGAGCGAAGGCTTACTGTCACTAACACCGTGACATCTGACTAGGTGGTAGAGTTTCGCAGCGACTCACCCGGATTGGTACCATCGCCTAACATATTCCTGCCGCCATAACGTCATGACGTGTTCCGGTACGGAGGGTAAGGTAGCCGGTAAACTTACTTTTGCTCAAGGCCTAACATCCCGGCCTCAGGTTGGCAACGCACCATTATCACCTTTGGTGTCTCTAGGCGGCGGAAATTTCTTACCATCAGGAAATCCGTCTGCTTGTTTGCCTTCCAATATCATAAAAAAACCCGTGAGACTAATATTCCCACAGGAACATTTTTTCAGGAAGAAAACTATGGTACGTGTTAATCCAAGTTACCCCTATGTGTGTGCCAAATTTCGTGAAAATCGGTTAAGCAGTTTGTGCGTGAAGTTGTAAAAAACAAATAAACATACAAACTTTCGTATTTGTAACATAAGTACTAGTAGTATTAAGATTCATTATAAATAATACACGCAATGTATGTATCCGTTAAGTATATTTATATATAATGGTAATAAATTTCTTTATCGTTATCTTCCAGACGTCTGACTGAGCGTGTGAATGAATTACTACATACGGAAAACGTATATGTCGAACGGTTGAGGCATGTGGTCGAAGATTACATTCCGGAAATGACGAGAGAGGACATACCGCCTACACTTAGAGGGATGAAAGCAGATGTCTTCGCTAATATCGAGCGAATATGCCGCTTCCACGGGGAGGAGTTCCTTCCCGCTTTGAGAGACTGCGAAAATGATCTCAGGAAACTTGGACAATGTTTTAGGAGATTCGTAAGTTTTTTTTTATTTACTAGAGTATAAATGCAACAAGTACTTTAAGGATCAAGTGAGTGTATGGTAGTTCTATTTAAATTATGCGCTTCGGTTATATTCGTCAAGCTTCGGAAACATTCGGATATTTTAAAGACATCTAAATGGAGTTGTTATTACATAATTAATCATTTCGCTCAAATTTAGATTAGGTCGGCCAATTTGAAAATAAAAGTATAAAGTGTAAAAAGAGTAAAAAGTGTAAAGCCGAAGCGCATAATTTAAACAGTAGTACTGTACAACTCTGAACATGCACATTACGCAGATATGCGCATGCGCAGAGCAGCATTTGTTGCACTATCAACAGTTATGCACTCATAAATAACTAACTTCAGGTTGCACATTTATATGATTTGTACTGTACAAAGTTCTGATCAAAGAATGAATATAAAAATATGTTTTTGAATTTGTCAAAGTATACTTTTTTGTTTATTCTTCAACATAAATCAGTGTCACCATGACAAATATTACCAAATTGTGAATTTTGTATGAGTAATATGGGTGTAAGCAAAATAAAATAAGTTAAAGGCCTATTACATTAAGCGATATTAAACATAGTATTATCTAAAGACTCAACTGAATATGACATAGTCTAATAATAGTTAGCAAGGTAGCCTGCTTTAGTGGGTATTCCACTTATCAAAGATCTTTGTCCAATTTGCGTTTGATCAAAGATCTTGGATGACTTCATCCAAGTTACCAGTAACTTCGAAATTTGACAAATTGATGACTTCGAAAAATTTTGACATTTTAATAAAAAAAATCAGTGTTTCCACTTCTATGGAGAAAATGCTAAATTTTGTTTCCAAAGGCACATTGGAAAAAGATTCTTAATAAGTGGAATGCCACCTTTACTAAGCCTTAGTCTTAGAAACATCGTCTGAATATCGCATAGGTTTATAGGGGTTTTAATAATATGCTTGTATTAAGTTATTCAACGACATTAATACATAGAAATACTTAAATAAATAACAGAATAAATTGAATAAACACCCAGACCAAAAACACAGTCAAATCTTTGTCACACAAATGCCTAACCCTTACAGGCCTCATGAATGTTCAGTAGCTTAAAGCATGTTTTCGAATGTCCCTAAATATGAGACAGAATGAAAAAGTGGCGCAGCCTAACATTTAGTGTAATCATTATTATGACTTGCATTAACCAAAGGCAAACAATTAAGACAAAATAGTGGTCACCCGTTGGTCGAAATTAAATCATAATAAATTTTTATATTTTGTTGATAAGAACGTCATCTACATTTTTCCAGACCAACTACTTTCTTACCAAACTTTTTATACGCCATCTGTCATCTTTTATCGTTATCATCAATATATTTGTTCGTGTGTGTCAAATGCATGGTATGATGGTAGTGTGGGTAATGTTTTTAAGCATAATTATTGAAAAATATAAGCGTTCTGCACTTCTCCTTCACATAAACTATAAGTGTGCCAAATTTTGTGTATTATAAAATTTTATAAAATTTACAAGTGTCCAAAATGTTGGCTTCACGTACTAATGTATTGATTCTTCATAGTGACCAAGAAACATACTATGTTTAGAAATATTGTGGCTAACAAATTAATCGACATGATAAAAAATTAGGTGGTCTAACTCAGACGATGGACGGTGAACAGTCTGATATTTATCGACTAATAAAAGAAGATAGGGTAAAAATTTAAGGGAGTCTATCTCAGACGACGGACGGTAAACAGCCTGATAGCAATCGACTAGTAAAAGAGGATAGCGTAAAAATTTAAGGGAGTCTATCTCAGACGACGGACGGTAAACAGCCTGATAGCAATCGACTAGTAAAACAGGATAGGGTAAAAATTTAAGGGAGTCTATCTCAGACGATGGACGGTAAACAGGCTGATAATTATCGACTAGTAAAAGAGGATATGATAAAAATTTAAGGGAGTCTATGTCAGACGATGAACGGTAAACAGCCTGATAGCAATCGACTAGTAAAAGAGGATAGGGTAAAAATTTAAGGGAGTCTATCTCAGACGACGGACGATAAACAGCCTGATAGCAATCGACTAGTAAAAGAGGATAGGGTAAAAATTTAAGGGAGTCTATCTCAGACGATGGACGGTAAACAGGCTGATAATTATCGACTAGTAAAAGAGGATATGATAAAAATTTAAGGGAGTCTATGTCAGACGATGAACGGTAAACAGCCTGATAGCAATCGACTAATAAAAGAGGATAGGGTAAAAATTTAAGGGAGTCTATCTCAGACGACGGACGGTAAACAGCCTGATAGCAATCGACTTATAAAAGAGGATAGGGTAAAAATTTAAGGGAGTCTATCTCAGACGGTGGACGGTAAACAGTTTGATAATAATTGACTAATAAAAGAGTATAGGGTAAAAATTTAAGGGAGTCTATCTCAGACGACGGACGGGAAACAGCCTGATAGCAATCGACTAGTAAAAGAGGATAGGGTAAAAATTTAAGGGAGTCTATCTCAGACGACGGACGGTAAACAGTCTGATAATTATCGACTAATAAAAGAGGATAGGGTTAAAATTTAAACAAGTCTATCTCAGACGATGGACGGTAAACACTCTGATAATTAGATTCTATACTTCTTATCGTCGGAGCTTGGTGGAATTCCATTCTTGATGTAATTTATTTAAAAACACTTGTACTTTCCACAATATATTTTATTATTTTTTATTTTTATAATTTAGCCAACCGGTTTCGCTATACAAGCATCATCAGGGCTATATTGCTTGAAGGCAGAAGATTGACGGTAAACAGCCTGATAGCAATCGACTGATAAAAGAGTGATAGGTGTTAACTGTGACATCTTTCATCTTTACATTTAGGTCAACAATAATTTGATATTTTGTGACGTGGAGACAGCATCGTCTGATTATTGAATAGTCAATGAAGGTAAAAAGGTATTATTTCACTAATGCAGAGCAGTGATATATTCTTAAAATGGCGGGGCTATTCAATATCTTTTTGGTGATGATCACTGGTTAAATTGTATAGCAAATAGCTGTCATCATCAAAATCATCATCATCAGCCGGAAGACGTCCACTGCTGGACATAGGCCTCCCCCAAAGAGTGCAAAAAGTCGCGGTCACCAGCCGCTTATAACCAACCTCCCCGCGACTCTGACCAGATCATCAGTCCACCGGGTGGGAGGTCGTCCAACACTACCTTCTCCGGTGCGGGGTCGCCACTCAAGAACCTTTCTTCCCCAGCGGTTGTCGGTTCTGCAAGCGATGTGGCCTGCCCATTGCCACTCCAGTTTCCTGACTTTTTGGACTATGTCGGTTACTCTCGTTCTCTTGCGGATCACCGAATTACGGATCATATCTCGCAGAGAAACACCGAGCATAGCTCTCTCCATAGCACGCTGACCGACTCTGAGCTTATTTAAGAGGCCCACATCTTTTCTGTTTGTTGCCCGACCCGGAAATCGAACACGGAAGCTTATGCAGTCAAGTCCAATAACTGAACCGCTAGACCACAAAGGCAATATAAAACTTATCTAGTTAATAATCTATTGTATAATATTAATCCATCTTTGACTCAACAGAAAAGATGGACTGTTCGAAGAATAAACAAATCTATTCACGAAGGTCCATGACACAATTTTTTGTTTAGTCTGCAGTAATTAATTTAATCGTTACGGTTTCTATGACTACGTAAATTTACTGTAAGATATTCGAGGAAAATTGTTTACCTACTTCCATAAAATCATTTAAATTTACAACGTTTTCTCTGTGGCTAATACAAATTTTATACAAAAAAAAAACGAATAAATTAAATCTACTAGGATTTTTATTCGTTTTTTTGTTTTGTACATATCATATGCTTTACGATTTGAGGCTTTTTTAAGTTAATGAATTATGTCGGTTCCCACCTCTCTCCCACGGGAACCTCTTAATAAGCGGGATAAAAAGTATCCCGTGACCTTCCTCGGAACATAAAATATCTACCAGACAAATTCTTTACGATTGGTTCAGTTATTCGTCGTTAATCGCGGTTAGGATACAGGCACACAGAATTCCAAACAAACAGACATAAATTCTTAATGTTTAAAAATCGTGTTTTGTTTCCCCTTTTTGTCGCCTGCATCAATTCTTTTTAATACATTAAATGTACAGAATTCACTTTTCTACAGTTTTATTATAAATGTAGATATAGATAGATATTGTGAGCTATAATGGTTAAAAGTTAGTTTGTCATCGAAATTTAGGAGATTTAACCATTTAAAAAAAAAAAAGTATCTTCACGCCCATATCCCCGAAGAGGTAGGCAGAGGCACAACCAGGGCACCCACGACTAGCCGAAGATACTAAGAATATTATATATACATTTTTTATCAAAAAATACTTTAAAAAATTATCTTTACGCCCATATCCCTGAAGAGATAGACAGAGGTACAACCAGGACATTAACGACTAGCCGAATATACTAAATCCTACAGTATGGTAAATGATAGGTGTAATATTTTTCATTATTAAAAATCACTACATGGTATAGAACAAAGTAGCTTCCTCTGTCTCTATGTCCATTTGTTTGCTTAAATCTTTAAAACTGCGCAACGGATTTTGATGCAGATTTTTTAATAGATAAAATGATTGAAGAGGAAGGTTTATGTGTGTATTGTATAACCGTGTAAATGCGGGGCAGGCCGCTAGTTTAATTTTTTTTTATGTTATAGGAAGGCAAACAAGCAGACGGATTTCCTGATGGTAAGAAATTCACGAGGCCTAGAGACACCAAAGATGGTAATGGTGCGTTGCCAACCTGAGGTCAGGATGTTAGGCCTCGAGCAAAAGTAAGTTTACCGGCTACCTTACCCTCCGAACCGGAACACGTCGTGACGTTATGGCGGCAGGAATAGGTTAGGCGGTGGTACCAATCCGGGCGAGTCGCTTCGACACTCTACCACCTAGTCAGATGTCACGGTGTTGGTGACAGTAAGCCTATGCTCGCCTTTTACGAGCTGCCTGGCAAGAAAGATGGTCTATTCTGCAAAGGAGCCCGGACCAACACGGTGAAAATATAAAAATTAGGATATAACTATATTAATTTACTTTAACTTCATGACTAAATCAGTTGCAAAATGTCGCATTATGGTTTCATGTCAATGTAGTTAGCTATGCACGACTTTGAAAAGTTCATAGAATGACTCTTAGAAAAGCCGTGAACGTTTTTACTTAGAATTCAGAGAAAGTTACTATAGGAATGGTATAAATGGCACTTTTGTACAAATATAAGCTTGTCACACTGGCAATTACTTTCTGATTCTTCGGTATCTTATCACAGAAAATAAAACTTTGTACCTAAGTAAAAATAACATCTGTAAAATGAATATGTCACCGTTACGTTCTAGATACGTATGCTTATAATCTATCTCGCGAGATTGTAAATCAAAAAAACGGATTGCACTCCGGGAGTACCGACAGAAGTGAATACTTGAATATTAACGTTGTGCATTTTTGATATTTTGGAATCGTTCGGAAATGATTTTGCACGACTTGCTTTAATTATCAGTATGAAAGTGCTATCATTTATGGGATAAAATACAATATTCATTTATTGCGCTATCGTACACAAAAATGACAACGCGAACCCTGTGCCGTCTTATTTGCGCAAGCGCCCTGCGCAGTCTTACGAAATTTCAGGTCACGTGTCCTGACGCGAGTTTAGAAGTTTTTACCCATTTCAAAAAAAAATGCACAACGCCGCTAAATAAGTTTTCACTTCAAACATTGTAAATTTTCTTCAACTAATAAATGTTTTATCAACAGTTGTAAATTATAATGGTACAGCTTGCTTTGTCATAGATTACAATCTGACGAAATATATTATTAACTAACAGTAATCTATAATATAAAAATGAATTGATAAATGTGTTGGTAAGCGCATAACTTCGGAGCCACTGAACCGATTTAGATAATTCTTTTCTTATTGTGTTAGTTGTTATCAAAAGAAGGTTCTTATGAAGAGAAAAACTGGGAAAATTGCAGGGAATTTGGGAAAAATAATACTTAATTATTTCTCATACTGAATGGGTGAAACGAAGTTCGCCGGGACAGCTAGTGCATAATAGTAAAAGTATCTTCACGCCCATATCCCCGAAGAGGTAGGCAGAGGCACAACCAGGGCACCCACGACTAGCCGAAGATACTAAGTCCCATAATGTGATAGGTGGCAAGCCTATCGCCAACCGGGCACGTTTCCAATCCCGACCAACATTTTTTTTTATTAAAAATTGGAAAAATCCAATTTTCTTTTTGTTGGCCGACCCGGGATTCGAACCCGAGACCTCATGCAGTCAAGTCCAACACCCGGACCGCTCGACCACAGAGGCGACAATATATAATATATGCATAATAGTATAATCTTATATAGACAGATATACAGAGAAAATTTCGTGCTGTTATTAGGTAATTAGTGTTTATTTGTTAAGTATCATGTCAAATAGCCACGGATGGAAAGTCTGTCAAGACTCATTAGTTTGTTTGCCATTATAATTACGCGATGAAAGTGCTTACCTATTATGAGCTGACGGTACTGCTCTTTATCCATCAAATTGGGGTTGCAGGGATGGTATGATGATATGGGATGTACTACCTATTACCGCCTTACCTATTCCTGCCGCCATAACATCATGACGTGTTCCGGTTCGGAGGGTAAGGTAGCCGGTATACTTACTTTTACTCGAGGCCTAACGTCCCGGCCTCAGGTTGGCAACGCACCCTTACCACCTTTGGTGTCTCTAGGCGGCGTGAATTTCTTACCATCAGGAAATCCGTCTGCTTGTTTGCTTTCCAAAATCATAAAAAAAAGAACTAGAAAGTTGTCATTGTCATTTTACCAGAAAAACATGAGGTTGTATTGAACGATTTAATATTTTGTTGCTTTGGTTTTTGATTAGTCATAATAAAGAACCTTGAATTTCCTTAAATAAGTTTATTTTATATATTTTTAACTAGATGACCCAGAAAACTTCATATCGCTTGACATTAATGCTTCGACAGTAGCGCAGTCTGTCGGATCCGATGTGAAACATTCCAAAATCAACAACGACTTATTATTATAAAAATAATTAAAAAAAACATTTTCCAAGAGACCAAATTGTGAATCTAAACCATTCTCGAATTCCCTTGAACACGCACAAAAACTTTCATCAACATGGGTCCAGCCGTCTCCAGGAGTTCAGTGACATACACACTCATAGAAGAATTATATATATAAAGATATATCCGCGGTATACTCGTTTCATAACAAGCTGTTTCCTATGACTTTGTCAGCGTAGATAATTATGATTTTCGTAAAAGAACTTAGCTTTATTATAGTCCTTTGCGGGTTGCTTTTTTTTAAAAAGCCTACGTTTGAACCTAAATCTATAGCTAACTAGTCATTCCCGCGAACTTTGTTCCGCCCGTTCAGTTTGTATGGAAAAAAAATTAAAAATGTCATTTTTCCCAGTTTCCTCATAATCGAACAGGATAACATGTATTCTATGTCCTTCTCCTGGTTCTAAGCTACCTCCCCACCAATTTTCAGCCTAATCGGTTGAGCCGTTCTTGAGTTATAAATAGTGTAACTAACACCACTTTCTTTTATAATATATGCTTACAAAATTTTATCAAATCAAGTTCAGTAGTTTAG
This sequence comes from Calephelis nemesis, assembly GCA_002245505.1. Lineage (NCBI taxonomy): Eukaryota > Metazoa > Arthropoda > Insecta > Lepidoptera > Riodinidae > Calephelis > Calephelis nemesis. The sequence goes on from NJDD01000260.1 coordinate 84,864, forward strand.
CCATTAAAGGCAACAGACAGATAGCCAGACAAATTTTCCTATTTATAATATTAGCTGTATAAATAATATGGATGCTTACATCAAGTTTATGAGCTCGTATTTCGTAAATTAATCGCCTATGTGATTGTGAATGTGTTGACTTGACTGCATGAGGACCCGGATTCAAATCCCGGGTCGGGCAACAAAAAAAATTTTGGAATTTCCAATTTTCTAATTAAAAAAATGCTCGGGATTGGATATGTGCCCGGTTGGCGATAGGCTTGCTACCTATCACATTCTAGTCATTAGTATCTTCGGCTAGTCGTTGGTGCCCTGGTTGTACCTCTGCCTACCTTTTCGGGGATATGGGCGTGAAGGTACTTTTTTTTAAATTATTATTATACATATAGTATGAATGCTAACATCAACTTAATGAGCTTGTGGGTCAATAAACAAATTAAACTAGAAATTTCCTTGCATTGTAGTGAAATGAGGATATGATTTATTATCACTACAAATGTGTAAGTGTCTAGTGAATGTGGAAGGCGTAATTTTTAAAACAAAGTGGTTTGCCTCTTTGGTCTAGCGGTCCGGCGTCGGACTAGAATTCATGAGGGCTTCGATCCCCGGGTCGGGCAACAAAAAAATAGATAACGTATTTTTTTATGATATAGGAAGGCAAAAAAGCAGACGGATTTCCTGATGATAAGAAATTCACGCCGCCTAGAGACACCAAATATGGTAATGGTGCGTTGCCAACCTGAGGTCAGGATGTTAGGCCTTGAGTAAAAGTAAGTAACCGGAACACGTCATGACGTTATGGTGGCAGGAATAGGTAAGGCGGTGGTACCAATCCGGGCGAGTCGCTGCTATACTCTACCATCTAGTCGGATGTTAGTGATGATAAGCCTACTCGCCTTTTACGAGCTGCCTGGCAAGAAAGGCAGATGGTCTATTCTGCAAAGGAGCCCGGACCAACACGGGGAAAATACGTATATTTTTAATTTCCTAATAATAATAACGTTGCTGGGGATTGGATATGTGCTCGGGTGGTGATAGGCTTGCCACCATTACATATGGGACTTAGTGTCTTCTGCTAGTCGTGGGTGCCTGCATTTCCGGGTCTGGGTGTTTATTAAATATATTCTGGTATCTATTCAAGTATTTCTATGTATTAGAATCGTTGACTAACACCCATAACACAAGCATATAATTTGCTTACTTTGGGGTTAGATTCAATTCGTGTGATTTGTCCAGAGATATTTATTTATTTATTTATTTATTCATATCTTTAATTGGCGAAATACATGTACTGTTTTAAGTATAATAAATAATAAGTGATACGCCCGCGTCTCGCCCGGATTGGTACCATCGCCTTACCTATTCCTGCCGCCATAACGTCAATGCTTGCTGTTGAAGTGTTCCGGATGGAGGGTAAGGTAGCCGGTAAAATGACTTTTGCTCGAGGCCTTATATCTCGGCCTCAGGTTGGCAACGCACCATTACCGCCTTTGGTGTCTCTAGGCGGCGTCAATTTCTTACCATCAGGAAATCCGTCTGCTTGTTTTCCTTCTAATATTCTAAAAAAACAGTACAAGTGTTCCTTCATTTAAAGATATGAAAATAAAAAAAACTGCAAAAAGCAAAAAAAGGTCAAAACAATTTTAAAGTTTGTGCTTATTTATTCTGATGTAATAATAAATTTGTTTTTTTTCAGGAGAAAAGGTTTAACATGTACGTTATGTATTCTAGAAATAATAAGAGAGCAACAAGACTGGTGTATGAAAACAAGCAATTTTTTCAGGTATGTTATTATGTTATATTTTTTATCGTCATGCTCACTTAAACCTTGATTATTATACTGATGGTGTAATTCAAAATAATATATCATTTTAGGTAGTCAGGGTTTAACTCTTTTACTGTGTTTAAGTATCGTTTATATAAATGAAATTTGTCTTATATTTGTTATTTTCCATCGTCGGTAAAACTTTCAAATATTCGTATTTTTTAAATGAAGAAACACTTGTACTGTTTTACGTATCACTTATACTTTATAATTTTATAAATAGCCTGCCGGTTTCGCTTTTTACAGCATCATCAGGGCTAGAACTTAAATTACTTTAAGTTTAAAGTATAAATTATACGTAAAACAGTACAAGTGTTTCTTCATTTAAAAATATGAAATTTGTCTTGGCAAATCTAGAACTATTTTTGTATTAATTTACTGTTATTACAAAATAACGATGAATGAAGTTTTGAATAATAGTTTGGCTCTAGCTAACGCTTAAATTCCTGGGTTTGGTAGATAATACCAGAGATTAATATATTCTTTGATAACACCAATTAAGTTGATAATATTGATAGAAGGCGTTACTTTGCGCAAAACCAAACTTAAATCCAAATAAAATGATTTAATTTGCAATTTCCCGCCAAAAATGTATACGTATAATGGCGTCTCAAAACAGGCAAAACAGTACGCTACGAATGAATTGGACTTACCGGTAGCTAAAACTCTCAAATATATCCAGCTCCACACAACACACCGCTTATCTGTTTTACTATCACCAACAACAATAAGTTGAGAATATTTATTCACAAAATGCTTTTTGAAATGTGCTAGATGTTACCTTTAAAAACTTATTAAAAAACAGATACGATGAAAGTAAAACATATTAAAATGTCCAAAAGATTAATAATGCCCTTTTACCATAAACTCTTACAACATTTTTTTTTCTTTAGATTTTGGCCTTCACGTTAGTATTTTGCCATTAGTCAAGTAGAAATTTGCATCAAATTTTATATAAGTAAATTTTAATCAATTATAATCAGTCATCAGTCATTAGTCGTCAGTAAGTCATGTCAGGCTCTTGGGTAAAGCGGTGGCCTCATTACTCAAGCTCGTGTAATGAGATTTGGCGGCAACGAGGAAATACACGATACGCTAATTTCTTCATGACTTTTTCATTTGTGCACTTTCACTGAACAAAATTGTACAAAATGCCACCAAAATTGACTAATTTAATTCAATATCAACACGAAATTCAAGAATTATGAAAAAGGTACGACCATCTTCATTCACGATGGTGCCAAAACTCCAACAGTATTATTTAAATATTACTTATTGTCTTCAAAGAAAGACAACCTTATGACGTATACTATAAATTTGTTTATAAATGCGGATATTTATCAAAAAGGTATAAATACTGCTATAAGCGTTCATGTGAAAATGTTATTTTATATATTTTATAATACATTCGATCGCTTGCCTAAGACAATTATTGTTGTCAAAATAGTACGGGATGTTGGTAAGCAAATAGAAGACACAGTTTGGTTTCGTGTGTTATGTTATCCAATTTCAGTTTAGTTTAGATTATTCAATTTTAGTTTAGGTTAAATATATTATATACTAGCTGCCCGTTCCGGCTTCGCTCGGATGGTAATTTTTTTTTAACATAAATTGAGATATAAACTATCCTATCTCTCAAGTTGGATCGAACTGCACATGGTGTGCGAATTTTATTATAATCGGTTAAGTGGTTTAGTAGTCCATTGAGGACAAACATTGTGACACGAGATTTATATATTTTAAGATTAGGATTTTACTAGGTTATAGAGTT
>NJDD01000261.1:10164-20183 GCA_002245505.1 Calephelis nemesis
GATGCCCAAGCGGCGGACGCATTACGGACTGTTTCTAAGCACAAAATATTAAATGCAATAAATAAAATCATTAACTTACTTATATGTACCAAGAATAAAGTAGAATCGCAGCGGTTTTCTCTAAAAATCTAAACATATAAAAAATGTCGTGTCACGTCGTTAGCGTCTTTAGGACAAAAACAACCTTGGAAACATGTAAAAATAATATCATTTTAATAGTATAATTTACATGCTTTTGTACATTATTAGGCGACTGTTTCACTAGACATGTTAAGATTTTATTTTAATTTTGTTTTTTACTACCACTCCGTCTCAGATTCACGTGAACAATCTTCTATGTTATTTTATTAAACCTTCCTCTTGAATCATTATGTCTATTAAAAAACCACCTCAAAATCCGTTTCGTAGTTTTAAAGATCTAAGCATACATAGCGGACAGATAGCGGAAAGCGACTTTGTTTTAGACTATGCAGTGATAATCTATCTACGTGTGTGAATTCTATTAAACTTTGTCAACCCCAACTTGAAGGCATTTCAAATATTTGTTTACCAATCTGCGTTGCGTGTGCGAGGAACCCCCCTGCGCAGTGCTCGCTGGTATCGCTCGACCGCAGCTCCACCAGGATATGTCTCCCACCAGCTATCTCCACGACACCAGTGCTGTCGGTTGTCGTCACTATATCATCTGTCTACCAAAACAAAAATCATTCAGCTTTAAAGTAAATAAGTATCTTCACACCCATATCTGAAAGTATAGGCAGCACAACCAGGCCAGACACTACGTCCCATATGTGACAGGTGGCAAGCCAACCGGGTACATATCCAATACCGGACAACGTTATTTTTATTAGAAAATTGAAAATATGCATTGACCCGGGGATCGAACCCAGGACCTCATTCAATTTTAGATGTGTATAAATAAACAGGCGTAAAAAAATCAATCGTTCTAAAAACATAATTCACAAAACACATGTCTATGTTTTAAAAAAATGGTACTAGTATAATAAATACCTTTATTTGAATAATGACTTGACAACTAAAACTTGTACAAATATACTTTAATTAGTGTGTTATTATAAATTAGATTTCTGGATTGACCCAGTCGCAGTTGTTGAAAGTAAATTGGATTGAATTAAGTGCAATAAATTCTGACATAGCATACCTACGTATTATACTGTTTACAGAGAGGGATTGAAATAAAAAGTAGCAACTATTTGTTTCCGGGTGAAAATGCCGCCCTTACAACTTCGTCACTAATGGTACAGAGGGCAACGCGTATATTTGACCTGTTTTTAATACTACAAAAGCTTTTAGAGGTCAAATTCTGTAGGTTGCTAAATGTACACACATATAAGGTCAAAAACTTCGTTTTGTTAAAGTGCACAAATCAACTCTTCATGCGCTTGAATAAACCATGACAAGGCTTTGTTTGACAACCATGAAGCTATAAACTACTACTGAAGGTTACATTCCTAACAAAGAACTGTTGTTATTTCCAAATATTGCTGGCTCTCTCTAATGTATCGAACTCTCTTTCCGGCCGGCACGGCCGGTATGTTAGAAAGGGTCAGCCAAGACATCAGTTCTTTGTTAGGAATATAACCTCCAGTAGTCTTTAGTTTCATAGTGACGACTAATGAGAAATTTGAATAATTTAAGCCCGATTTCATAAAAACAGGAACTTTAACTTGATTATTAACAGATGCAAAGGTCAATGCCACAAACTAAAACAAGCAAGATAATCTGGCAAACCAACGAATGGACCACCTGGTATTAAGTGGTCACCATCGCTTATGGACATCTGTAACTTCAGGTGGACGTGTTGCCAAATATTTTAAAAACATAGGCCTTGAGAGCTTACCACTGCAGAAGAGTCTGGACCATCCCAAGAAGCTAGTAGAGGTGAACCGAGGGAGTCTCCATTTCTAGCTCGCAAAGCTTGTCCAGCACACGGCAGCCGGACTGCTTCGAACCGCAGACGCACTCCCAGCCCTTCTTCAGCCTAAATCAATACATGATCATCTTATGTCATTAAATTTTTTTAGTGGTGGTGTTTAGTTTTTTTTTACTTTATTTAATATGAAGATGACCTCTTTGATAGGAATTAAACAAAAGGGGTGATAAAAGTGTTTTTTTTTACAATACTGGAAGGCAAACAAGCACATGGATTTCCTAATGGTAAGAAAATCTTGCCACCTAGAGACACCAAACTTCGTAATAGCGCGTCGCCAACCTGAGGCCGGAATGTGAGGCCTCGCGCAAAAGTAAAACCAGCTATATTATCCTCTGAACCGGAACATGTCAACGGCAAGCACTGACGTTATGGCGGCAGAAATATATACCTCTATCACCTAGTCATATGTCACGGTGTTCGTGACGGTCAGTCTATGTTCGTATCCCATCCTATCCTACACATATCCTACCCGTAGGGTTCCGTCTGTTCCATCCCGCCTATATCTATCCAAGTAGATGTTACACCTTATGGTAGGGCTAATAGAAATCTAAGGCCTTACAAAGAAAAAACTTTTTTTATGACCTTAGCAACGTAGGGTACTAGGGTACTAGGTCTTTAGGTTCAACTGACAAAGGGATATTTCTGTTCCCTGTCACCAACCCTCATGGTGAACGGTTTACCACCTTCTTTGTCTTATTGAAAAAATTAAACACAACTGAAATAAGTTTAATAAATAAGTATATTGTTTGGCAGGATTACCACCATTGCCTTGCATACCTATATCCTTAGTTTATTTACTAATTCTTAAACAAGTATTTTAAAATGCCTTCCTTGATCATCGAATAAACCTATAATAAAACAGCAACACTAATTAATAGAATGAAAAATGATTCTGCTTTTATCAGTTTGGTTACGGATCCCCAAAATCCTTGTATAAACAATTGAATCCTTTTAAAGCTTGTGTAAAGCAATAAATCCATTGAAATAGAAATTTTATCACACTTTTGTAGAGATTTATGATTTCCTCTACGCCGCAATGTTATTGAATTCAGCTGAACATAAACACGAATTGTAAAGGAGTTGAGTTTAAATATGTTTTTTTACTTCTTATAATTGTTTAGATTAATTTATTTACTTGTTGTAAAGGAGTTGAGTTTAAATATGTTTTTTACTTCTTATAATTGTTTACATTCTATTTGCTTGTTGTAAAGAAGTTGAGTTTAGATATGTTTTTTTACGTTTTGTAATTGTTTACATTCTATTTGCTTGTTGTAAAGGAGTTGAGTTTAGACATGTTTTTTTACTTTTTATAATAGTTTACATTCTATTTGCTTGTTGTAAAGGAGTTGAGTTTAGATATGTTTTTTTACTTCTCATAATTGTTTACATTCTATTTCCTTGTTGTAAAAGATTTGAGTTTAGACATATTTTTTTTACTTCTTGTAATTGTTTAGATTCTATTTTCTTGTTGTAAAAGAGTTGAGTTTAGACATGTTTGTTACTTCTTATAATTGTTTACATTCTATTTGCTTGTTATAAAGGAGTTGAATTTAGATATGTTTTTTACTTCTTATAATTATTTACATTCTATTTTCTTGTTGTAAAAGAGTTGAGTTTAGACATGTTTTTTACTTTTTACAATAGTTTACATTCTATTTGCTTGTTGTAAAAGAGTTGAGTTAAGACATGTTTGTCACTTTTATAATTGTATTCATTCTATTTGCTTGTTGTAAAGGAGTTGAGTTTAGATATGTTTTTTTACTTCTTGTAATTTTTTTACATTCCATTTGCTTGTTGTAAAGGAGTTGAGTTTAGATATGTGTTTTTACTTCTTTTAATTTTTACATTCTATTTGCTTGATTTTTATAATTATTTAAGTGTACCGAAGTCTAAGGTCCATACTTAAATATTTTTAAAATTGTAAAGTAAGAATTTGAACCTGTACCCTTTTGTCTTAAGCCGACGAATGCTCTAAACATTTAAGCTACTGAGGACTCAAATTCTACTTAAATGTACTAAAAGTCCAAATTCTTGAGTTGTACAAGCAAATCTTATATATTTTATAAGTTCTATGTTATCTTCTATATACATAAAATCAATTGCTGATAGTTAGTCTAGCCAAAATTCGAAAACAGCTGATCCAATTTGGCTAATTTTGGTTTCGAATTATTTGTTCAAGACCAGGGAAGGTTTAAAAGATAAGAAAAAGGGAAAAACTGGAAGTATACTAGGAAAAATAACATTTTAATTTTTCCCGTTCAAATTAAATAGGTGAAACAAAGTTCGCCGGGACAGCTAACGTTATAATATATTTTTTACGTAGTAAAACTACAAAAATCCGACTTCGATTTCAATAAGTAAATCTTTTAAGTATAGAATAATAGAATTTCAATATCGTTTTCCCTGGGATTCCATCAGCAGATCCAGAGTTAATGCTAATGAGATGGACCTTAAAGCACGCTCTTTAAAATAAAATAAAAAATAAAATCGCTTAAGAAATAAATAAATAAATATCCCTGGACAAGTCACACAAATTGAATCTAACCCCAAAGCAAGCAAATTATATGCTTATGTTATGGGTGTTAGTCAACGATACGATTACATAGAAATGCTTAAATAGATACCAGAATAAATTTAATAAGCACCCAGACCCGGAAATGCAGACATTTAAATGTTCATCACACAAATGCCTGCCCCCGTCGGGAATCGAACCCGAGCCTCGCGATTCGTCGATGCAGTTAGGCGAGTACGCTAGCCACTCGACCAACGAGGCGGTCTAAAGATTTCACATAAAAAAATCTTTATCTTTAAGAAAGATTTCATTAAAAAAAATCTTTGTATATTGCACGTTGCGCAAGGTGCAAATACCTCGGGAGATAGGTCAACTTAAGTCACAACGAAACTGCACGCCGATATACCGAGAAAATCACTTTAAAATATTATAGTCTTTGAATTCCACATGGCAATTCATAAAAAGCATTAAATTGTTAAAATATATCATAACATGTTAAATTGTGATAAGACATTTGCTATTTTCCTTAGGCATTTTACACTCTGCCTTTTCGTTCAGTGAGCGTATTTTATATATTGGGGGATGCGGAATCATACAATTCGTTCTAATTTTAAATTCCTTTCTTACCTGTCACTGTACTATAGATACACATTTCTGAGTACCTACTAAATGAGTTCATCGTTACAGATGAAATTTAAATTTATAATGGCCATAACCATTGGCCATAACTTTCGTTTTTCTCAAGGTATTTTTATTTTAGCACTTGCTCTACGCTTGGGTCAAAATTCTATAAATCTAAAAAAAATTCGTTTCAGACAGGATTTGAACCTGTAACCATAAATCTTCTTCGTCTAAAGAAGACAAATGCTCATGCTGACATTTGAGTTACTGAGGATGTCTGGGGCGAAATTTTTTTCTTTTTTTAAAATTTATAAAAAAAATAACCGAAGGACAGGGCATGTGCTAAAGTAAAATATTTTTTTTTTGATATTTTCCATCGTCGGCGCTTTGTAAAACTTCCAAATATTCATATTTTTAAATGAAGAAACACTTGTACTGTTTTACGTATCACTTATACTTTATTATTTTATAAGGCTAGCCCTGATGATGCTGTCAAAAGCGAAACCGGTAGGCTATTTATAAAATAATAAAGTATAATTGATACGTAAAACAGTACAAGTGTTTCTTCATTTAAAAATATGAAAGTAAAATTCCTTTGAATTTACTATCACGTTATATAGAATCTTTAAAAAACTGAACCAAGTTATAAGTCAATTGAAATATTATCACGGGTTTGTAGAGAAAATTTATGATTTCTATCCACCACAAAATAATTGAATTCAACGGAAACTAAACACGGGTTGTGAGGGAGTTGAGTTTAGAAACTTTTATAACTTGTAATGGGTCGAGGCTGCGATACAAATGCAATTATGTTTTCGTTTCAAAACGGTTGCTATTTTTAGACGATTTGTGCTTTATTTGTATTTGATGAAGAAGTATCTTGTTCCTATAATTTAAAAATAATTATACTTTTCTACATTTTTTATCTGCTTATTTTTACACAATCAATATACTATATTTTTTTTGAAAAACAACGAAGCAATAAACAATTTTCGGTTAATTTGTATTTTGAAGAATTCTTTCGTTTTGAAACGGTTGTTTTTTTTAACGATTTGTGCTTTATTTGTACTCGATGAAGAAAAATCTTGTTCCTATGATTTAAAAATAATTATACTTACCTACACTCCTAATATACTCCCTTTGCCATGCATGTATATTCGGAAGATTTCAATTTTTGTGAAAAAATACCCACATCTTTTCAAGTTAAATATAGACGATAAACAAAGATCCACACGACATGCTCGTAAATTATTTATACCAACATGTAAAGTTCAGCTGTATAAAAAAAATGTACACTTTATGGCCATAAAAATTTATAATAGCATACCTGACAGTATTAAAGACTTACATATGAATAGATTTATGAAGGAACTATCGGCATGGCTTTTGGAACGATGTTTCTATGGCATTAGTAAATTATTTTATTATAAATAAGACATTAGATTAAGTGACATGTTTGTTTTTATTTTTTGTATTGAATTTTTTTTTATTTGACGATATGTTATTTTTAATTTGCACATTTTACTGGACAGTTTTAAATTATTTCTGTTATCATACATTTCTGACATGTTCTATCATATAAAATCTTTTCAATTTTAATTAATCACTTATATGTTTTATTTTTCTATTCATTATTTTTTAATATTTTTTTAATTTTCGTTGTTTTTATAATTTGACTGTACAATCTAGCTATGAACCAATTCTAACAATAAAATTATTTTCAATTTTGACATTTATCTCATAATAATTATCAAAACAAGTAGGTACAATGTTACAAGACAACGATGTTACAAGATTTAGTTTTTTTAATGTATACATTTGCATACCAAGGATTGTTTTGGTGAAATAGAAAGGAATATTGTTACAATAAGAAGATCTAATGTACTAATATTAAGCGCGAACAAAGATATTATTATTATTATTATTACATTTTTATCTACCTCTAACCGCTAATTATTACATAATTAATAGACTATGAATTATATTTGATAATCATGTAAGCACTAATCATTTGTGGTTTATTTGCATTTGATTACGAAGTGTTGTTCCTATGATTTAAAAATAATTAGACTTTCCTCTTAATTTATCTGTCTATAACGACTAATTATTACACAATCAATACAAATTGATTTGATAAACAAGTGAGCAATAAACATTTTGCGGTTTATTTGCTGGACTTAAAAATAATCATACTTACCTACATTTTTCATCGACCTATTACCGCTAATTATTACACAGTTAATATACTATGAGTTGTTTAGATAAACTAGGACACCGGCAAGCTTCGTACCGCTTGCCCATTGCTTGTGCTTTATTTACAGAACTGACAGTTAAGTCTATGTCCTCCTAATAATTATGATATTTCTGGAGGAATTAATTAAACAACTGTAATAACAGTAATAATAAATTAAAAAATAAATTATTTAGAAAACATAAAGACCACTTGACTCTGTCGTCTAGCGGACCAAGTGTTGGACTTGACTGAGGTCCAAGGTTCGAAACCCGGCTCGGGCAATAAAAAGAAAATGTGGTATTCCCAATTTCCTAATAAAAATAATAATTTTGCTAAGCAAAAGCAAAGCCAAGCCCGGTTGGCGATAGCTATCATGTCGTGGGACTTAGTGTCTTCGGCTAGTCGTGGGTGCCCTGGTTGTGCCTCTGACTACCTCTTTGGGATTACGGGCGTGAAGATACTTACTTTTTTTTATTAAACAATAATTTTAACAAAATAGTCTGCTTTTACAAAACAATTATTGTGCTGTATTTTTTAATTAGAAACTCATGTACAATTAGATTTTTTTTATTTTTTTTATACAAATGGCTCTGTCGAAAATAGAACCGAGGCTTTCGGATGACTGGAGTTAATCTAAGCTTCGTGATCGTTAACATTACAACTAAAACGATCGCATAAAGTGAAGGTATGTTAGTGTAAAATATGCCAAAATATCAGCCTTTACCAAATATGCTTTATAAAAAAAATTGAAATATAGTAATTCTGCAAAAAAACAACTTTAATCTTTTGGCCTCAAGTAAATAAAAACACATATTATTCAAACACTAACATTATATAGGACAAACTGGTCCTCACTTGCTTTTAATTAAAGTAAAGTACCTAATTATAAAATCCATAAACAATACATTTGAATTTCTATAAATCTTAAAGAAAGAAAAAATTTCGCCCCAGACAGGATTTGAACCTGTAACCTTTCGTCTCAAGCCGACGAATGCTCTAACCAATTGAGCTACTGAGGATTCAAGTCCCGTGGCGAAATTTTTAATTCCTTTCTAACCCGTTAACGCGGGTAGTTATGTCCTACAGATACACAATTCTGAGTACCCACCAAATGAGTTCATCACCGATGTGAAAAAAAATGTGAATTTCATTTTCATTTTCATTTCAGGATTCAAGTCCCGTGGCGAAATTTTTAATTCCTTTCTAACCCGTTAACGCGGGTAGTTATGTCCTACAGATACACAATTCTGAGTACCCACCAAATGAGTTCATCACCGATGTGAAAAAAAATGTGAATTTCATCGGTGATGAACTCATTTGGTGGGTACTCAGAATTGTGTATCTGTAGGACATAACTACCCGCGTTAACGGGTTAGAAAGGAATTAAAAATTTCGCCACGGGACTTGAATCCTCAGTAGCTCAATTGGTTAGAGCATTCGTCGGCTTGAGACGAAAGGTTACAGGTTCAAATCCTGTCTGGGGCGAAATTTTTTCTTTCTTTAAGATTTATAGAAATTTATCCCACGCACAGGGCAAGTGCTAAAAAAATAAAAAAATAAAAATTCAATACATTTGAACCTTAAAGTAGACTATATATATAGTATTATAATTAGTATAAAGTAGTATACTATAAACAATATCAGCTAATCTGAATTGCAATCTACATTTCATTAAAAACAAACATCAATATGTACTCGTTTTGGCCTACATTATAAATAAATAATAATCCTAAAACAAAGATTTTTTAATGAACCTCCGAAAAGACCTTTATTTCATGTATGCAAAGAATCCACCAGCTTTAAAAAAAACCACATACAATTAGGCTAATCCCTTTAAAAGTTGCCATAAACAGACAGACAGAGAAACACACACACACACACACAGATAGACACGTCCAAATTATAACACCTCTTGTTTTTCGTCGGGGATTAAAAACAAGTCTAACACAGTCGAATTGATAACTTCCTCATTTTTAGAGCCATGCAGTAAAAAGTTTTGAAATAACCAAAATAACATAATATAAAAACACAAAATATTTTTGCAAAGATTTTGACAAGGGTAAATAAAAATAAGAATTATTACAATCAAGTGAAACATTGTGTGTTGTATTTCGTATAGTGGCTACAAAATACCAATTCTAGAATTCAATTTAAAGGGATACAGGGTAAATTTGATCAGCCAAAACCCGAATACAAGAACACAGATCACGTAGGCTTTACCCGGATTGAGTTTGGAGGTTAACTTCATCCAATATTACGTGTCGCTTCCAGTTACGTTATTTTTAGATCACATGTAATATTCTTAAATTGAGGTTAGATATTGTTACTTGTTTTATAATATTTATTTTTTAAATTGTACAAGTACACATACTTATTTAATTTTAAAATTTTTTAGACATATTTATAAAAGAACTTGGCGACTTCTTAGTGCTCAATTGTTTATAACTATCATGGTTCGACTTGGATGTTAGTTGAACTTATTCACTTTCACTGAGGATGCTGACTCATTCCCTTTTGGAAACAAAAATATAAAATAAGTATAAGTAGTTTAGATAACATCTCTCGGATCGAATCGGATGATTCTGTGTTATATGTAGCGTTTGACGTTAATATATTTTAAAAAATGTAATCGTAGGCAAAAAACTTAGCCTTACCTTCATCCCATATCCCCGAAGAATTTGGCAAAGGTCATTTCGGCT
>NJDD01000261.1:20204-80081 GCA_002245505.1 Calephelis nemesis
GAGCCGAAGTCACCCACCTAAGTTCCATAATATGATAGGTGGCAAGTATATCGTCAACCGGGCACATTTGCAATTCCGGGCAAAGTTATTTTTATAAGAAAATTAAAAAAAAACACATTTTCTATTTTCTAACCCGGGGCCAAAAGAAGTCAAGTCCGGTGCCTGACCGCTGGACCACAGAGGCGATCGAAATGTTAATGAATTGTCAAATTGACACAACCAATAATAAATTTCATTTCAAAAATTGTGAAGATTAGATGGTAAAATGTAATTATGGTCAAAAAGGTATAATTCTCTGCACGTTACTAACCGCTTGAAAAAACCCTAGCACCCTCCTCCTTTTGGCTAAGTGCTGTATTTTAAAGTCCATCTTTCCTAGACCTAAAAAACCTCACGTATTATGGGTAGGTACGTTACTTAAAATGACAAATAGCTATTGAATCTTAAAATAAAAGGTGCTGTAATAATACGGAAAACGTTTTATTTTTACAGTCACATAGTTGTAAGTACACTATTAACTTTTAAAAGAACTCTAATTTAAAGTTACAAGATGGATTAACGATTTCGATTCGATTACGATAAACGAAATGCTAACTCTTTTGTGTCAAAGATGTGAGCTCGAATTTGGCTTTCCTCTCTTAAATTGAAAGGATTAGTTTTTATTCGATTGCTTTGTGGACGATCATAAAAGTTTTCAAACAAACAAACCAAAAGGCCTAAAAACTTTTAAAGTTTATGTGTGCCAAAAGTATTTTTCTTGTTAGGTATATCTTGCATATAACGAAAGAATATAAATAATAATCAAACTACAGTTTACTTTTAGTAAAAAAAAACAGTTTAATTTTAGTAAAAAAACAGTTCAAATCAAACTGCATCATCGAACTTCAACATCACATTTATAAAAGAGGATTAGCTTAATCACCTCCTGGAAAAACCACGGGTTTTATGACGTAAACTGCATATCTCCTGCACGCCATACAAAGAAATCCTGCATTTTAATTTACACAGCATAAATTAAAATATATTTGCATTTATAATTCCACCATTTAACTAACTCACGTCAAGGTATTTTGCATGAGATTTTCAACTCGATCTAGAACATGAGCAATTTGGTTTGTGTAGCTTACAACTTACTTACTTGCTTAGTTACTACGTTATCCTAAAAACATCATAATAACATTTCTAGAACCATCTTTTCAACAGCGAAGGAAGCACCACGCCTTGACTAGGGGCCTGTTGCGTCCCAAATTTGGGATGTTCAACAGATAACCAAGACTTTTTACTTTATACGATTACGTAAAAAAAGAAAAAAATCATAAACCGTAATAAAATGTGTTAGTAAAGTATGTTGCAAAGCAATGAATTAAATAAACTTTGAATTTTTTTGTAATGTTTTCCTTTTCCAAATTGCTATTTTAAATTAATAAAATAGGTAGGTATTGTATTAATCTAGCTGTCAGACGAGAACAATTAAACAAAAACATCTAAAACTAAGACATAAAGAAAACAAAAAAAAAACATTAAAATGCTTGTTTCTTGGGAAGGTGTGTCGAAAATTTTTGTCCGTACCCGTACATTTTCGAACATTTCGGTTGCTCAAGTTTCAATAAATCACACTTCACACACCTTCACTACTAAAAGGAGTCACGAAATACAATTTAATTGTTTTTACCTGTAATAACCAGAAAGATCTAGCTGGACAAGCTCTAGCAGATCCCGCCAGAAGACGAGCAGAAGGCGCCAGGTGGAGTACACAACCACACCGGCATCTTGCTCCGATCTCGGCCACCACCACTGAAGAATCGCCAGCCCAAGGCCGAGCGTTGCATTCACAGGCCGCCAATTCAACTGCTTGACCCTTAATAAAATAATGAATTTTATATATCATAACTAGCTGACCCAGCAAACTTCGTATCGCTTGACATTAAAGCTTCGACAGTAGCGCAGTCTGTCGGATCCGATGTGAAACATTTCAAAATCAACAACGACTTATTATATAAAAAAAATAATTAAAAAAACATTTTCCAGGAGACCAAATTGTGAACCTAACCCATTCTCGAATTCCCTTGAACACGCACAAATACTTTCATCAACATCGGTCCAGCCGTCTAGAAGGAGTTCAGTGACATACACACTCACAGAAGAATTATATATATAAAGATTTGTAACTCGGTTCTAAATGTGACATTATGAATGTACACTTTTATGGGTTAAGACGGCGAATAAGCAAACAGCTCTCCTTATGGTAAAATCATTATCACAAAATGATCAACCGCAAGGCTCGAGTTTGTTTCCCGACGGGGTTCGGAAATTCGTACGATGAACATTAATGATTTCCGGGTCTGGGTGTTTATTTTTTTTATTTTATTGAATCAGGCGTTACTTTGCGAAAATCCATTGTAACCGATATAAAATTAGCCTTTATTTTGCTAATTCAACCTTTGGCGGCGTGAATTTCTTACCATTAGGAAATCCGTCTGCTTGTTTGTTAAAATAACTATTCAGCCTTATCGGAACGTCCGCCATATTGGATTTAGAATGACGACACATTATTTTTTGAGTTGGTCTCAACGAGCTCTTTCATTTGATACCCATATTGTAGAAGTGCAATCCGCAATCTTGGATGGTCCGCCATATTGGATTTGGTATGACGTCACGTTTTTTATCGTGCATTGTCATCCAAACTAAACGTGTGTACAAAATTTTAGCTCAAACGGTTGAAGATACGAGTATCTACTTCAAAATTGAGTTAAAAGATTTCACACGAACTAACATACATGCATTGCAAGTTAAATAAAAGCTTCTAATATTCAAAGTTTTGTTCCTTTTTTTTAAATATATTTGTTCTCTAAAGTATGCGTCAAGAAATTTTGTTCTTATGGGCTACTAAGGGCAATTTACTCATAGAAAATGTTTTTTTTCTATGCTGTTGGCTCCCGGGCGAGCTAAAACATAGAAATATCTACTCGTGATATATAAACTAGTGTAAATAATACATTTATTTATCTCCCATGAAACAAAAAATAAAAACATAGCTAAATTCATTGCATGAATGTCTGCCCTCGTCGGGAATCGATCCTATGCCTTTTATTTTGGTCAGTCAAGGACACTCCCTGTATACGCTAACTCTTCGGTTAACTAAATGAGACAGGCTACTCTTTTTATCCGAATCGCCCCTTTGGCCTAGTTGTCCGGTATTGACCCGAGGCATCTTATAGCCTCGGGTTCGATTTCCAAGCCGTTCAAGGCTATGTCGCTGAGGTATTTTCTTACTAGGGTAGTATTGCAGAGGAACCTCAATATCTTCAGCAGTAAGTATATAATTTACTAGTATTTAATATTAAGAAAAAACAATATGATAAAATAATTATATTAACATTAATCAAATGAAGTACAAATACGCTCGATATTGCACGGATTGACGGAGCAAATCCGCAAATAAATGAATAGATAAAATTTCTATTTTGGTTGTTCTTCCTGATGTTCACTCATTACCGCTTCAACATCCTTAGTGACTTCTTCCCCTTCTACCATACCCTTATCTTCTCCCTCCACGTGTTCACCTTCTGATTGTTCACTTGCCAAGTGTTCACTTTCTATATGTTCACTTGCGAGATGTTCTTTGTCCGAGTGTTCACCTTCCACTTGCTCATGTTCTGCTTCTTCTTCTTCCATTATAACTGATTTGGAAGATAGTTTTTTATCACTGTGCAGTTTCGTTTGAGATTGCATCGACATTTGTAAATCTTTCAGAATTGATTTTTGTATTTCTAGCTTACTCTGTTCTAATTTCTGTTCCATGTTCATTTCACTCTCAGAGACTTCCTCTATTTCAGATCCACTAGAACTTATACTTGATTTGGTAGAAGTAATAAATGAAGGAAGACTGTCTTTAGCTTGCAACGAATCCTGGCTGGCTGGGGGAATAAGTTTTATACTCGGTATTGTTTTAATGCTGCCAAGTGACGCAAACGACATAGAAATAGATGATTCTTTCTCATGTCTTAACGACACATCTCGTGATCCCTTACTTCCTTCAGACGTTACTAGTGATAAGATTGATTTTCTCTTAATAACTTTTGGAATAAAACCTAAGTCTCCTTCTTCATATACCTTGCCGAGAGAAGCTATTGATTCTGTAGATTCTGCTCTTTCCATTTCACGATATTTTGTTAAAATATCAAGCAGATTAGACAACAATATTTGCCTGTCCATTAATTCTCGTGTTGGATCTTTCATAGCCCAATCATCTAGCTTTAGTGCCGCACGAACTGAAATAGCAGCTTCTTTTAGAATTCGCCTTAATTTAGCACATTCTTTTGCAACTAGAGATGTTGCGATTTGCGATTTATTTTGATCACTTAATCTAGCATGCAAATTTTGTTCCAGAATACGATTTTGCAAGGATAAATGTTCATTTTCGGTAGTAAGCTTTTGAATTTTTATTTGCAAATTTTCAAAGTCAAAACTTTTTTTCTCATACAACGCTTTTTGTTTCTTAACTTCTTGGAATGTAGCAGTTAATTGGTCAATGACTTTTAACTGCACAACATTTTTATTGATAGCCTTATCTCTTTCCTCCTCAGCTAATTCTTTTGCGATTCGCGCAGCTTTTTCGCTTTCTTTGTATTTTTCATTTTGATCCGATAGCTTTGCTTGAGTTTGTAAAATACTATCTAACTCGTTATTAATCGCAATATTTTCTCTGATTACTCTATGTGTAGATGCTGCTATTCTTAGTTCAGTAGCATCTTGAAAGTCTTGCGCGAGTTGCAAAAGACGGCTTTCCATTTCTTTTTTCAATTTATCTTTTCCTATAACAAATTTTTTTTCGGCATCATAAATAATTCTTTTATACTTCATTTCTTGATCTTTGAAAGCTTGTTCTTGTTTTTCGAATTTCTTCATTAAGTCGTCTCTAATTGCTCTAAACTCCTCTAAAGTATTTAATTTACCAGCCAGAAGTTTATTTTCAGATGTCAACTGATCTTTCATAGTTGTAAAGTTTCTCTCTAACTCAGAAACAGTTTCCTTAAATTGTGCTGTTTCGATTTCCCTTGTTTCTTCCAATCCCTTGACTTTTTCTTTCAGCTCGCTGTTTTCTTCATTTTTCAAGTTAAGAGTTTTCTTCAAATAAGCTATTATATCTGCGCGGTCTTCATCAAGTTGGTCGTAAGCTTTTTGCAATTCTTCATTTCGTACTTCATATTCGTCGACAGCAGTTCGCAGCCTTGCAACTTTTCTATTTAATTCAGCAACCTGTAGTTCTAAGAACGTCCTCTCCACTTCTGTAAACGTACCTCCTGTTTTTGGTGCTGCTTGTTCCTCAGGCTTTCCTTTTTTCTTTGGTGCCATTTTGTATAAATAATTTAATATAAAAGATAAAAATGTCTTGTGTTTTCAGCGCGAAATATGACACAGATATTGAATAAATAGTTACTTAGTTACAGTATCCATGACAACTAAATGGAGCAATGAAATTCAACAATGAGATTTTAAGTGGTAATAATAAGGTAGCGATTATGGTATCGATTGATTGATAATTTAATATATACTTTGAGTAATAATATATTTATATTGTCATACACTTTAAGATTCATTAATTAATATATTTATATTATTAAATTATAAACTAGTAAGTATTAAAATGTCCATAGTGACATTACCATGTTCAAATAGTTTATAGACTAGGGAACACAAAAGGCCTACCATCTCGGCTACAGGAAAGAAACTACCTGTAACATAATATATATGTGTCTGTAGGATATGTTTATACCTTGTGGTCTAAGATAATGCTGATATACCTAAGATGAACTACGAATATATTATAGTGCTAATAATCGGATGAAACGTAATCTTTGAAGAATTTAGCGTATTAGAAAATATATTAAAAGATGGTTGCCTAAAAATCTTGACAAAATATGTTTTCATTTTTTTTAATAAGAGTTTTTCATCAAATTGTAAATTTGTAACATTAAGATAATTTTATATTGACCTAAGGCATAAAATATGCAAAAGTTGAGTTGTCGGTTATCTACAGGATTTATCAGTTATTTTCACATAGTTGGATAATAAAAAAATATATTAACAATAGAGCTGTTTTATTGCAAACATATTGACATAGGGTTGACTGCAAAAAAAAATCGGCAATACGAAAATAATTGTTTAAAAAGATAATTAAAATATTCTACGAAGGATTTCTTAGGCAACCAGTTTTTAATATGTTTTTTTATTACATTATTAAAATATTCTACGAAGGATTTCTTAGGCAACCAATTTTTAATATGTTTTTTTATTACATTAAATCAATTTTAAAATATGTTTCATTCCATTATTAGCTCAGTGTAGATGGATGAAGGTTGTATCTTCCACTATCACCATAAGATGTGCTTATATGCTGTCTTATAACATATCACTGGGTGATCTGTTTGAGCAGTGCTTACGAGTATGCGTAAGATGCGTATACTATTGAGACTACTAGTCAAACACTTTTAAGCTTCTGGCTCCTTATGCTGGAGGTTGAGATTTTCTAATTAGCGTTATCTTTGTTAATTAGCGTTATCGTTTCCCCCGTGTTGGTCCGGGCTTCTTTGTAGAATAGATCACCTGCCTTCCTGTGCCAGGCAGCTCGTAAAAGGCGAGCATAGGCTTCCCGTCACTAACACCGTGACATATGACTAGGTGGTAGAGTTTCGCTACGACTCGCCCGGATTGGTACCACCGCCTCACCTATTCTTGCCGCCATAACGTCACGACGTGTTCCGGTTCGGTGGGTAAGGTAGCCGGTAAACTTACTTTTGCTCGAGGCCTAACATCCCAGCCTCTAGTTGGCAACGCACCATTACCATCTGTGGTGTCTCTAGGCGGCGGGAATTTCTTACCATCAGGAAATCCGTCTGCTTGTTTGCCATCCAATGTCATAAAAAAAAATCTTTGTGTTGGTCCGGTTCTGCAATGTAAAATAGACCATCTGCTTTCCTGTCTGATCATTACCAACAATATCAAAGGTGGTAGAGTACCTACTGTGCTATAACTATTCCGGGTAGGGATCCACCAGCTCAACTGTTCCTGACGCCCTGACAGTGCCATGTTGCGATCCAGAGAAAAGGTAGCCGGTGGACTGGCACAATTGGCCTAAGGCCGCGACTAAAAAACAGTGTTTTTTTATTACATAAAAATACTCTAGCATTATGAAGAAATGTGCTGGAACAGGACATGCAGACCACAGAAACTAATTATCTCGTCCACCTCTAAATTCTCTGGTGGTAAAAACATACCTCACAATATTTAGCTCCATACGCTGGGGGCGGAGAGTCGCAAAAACGATGTCGACTCCGTGTCCTGGTCGAACAGTGTGCGGGCGCGGGACATGCAGACCATGGAGACCACTGACCCCATCCACCAGCACCGCCTTCTGATGAGAAACAAGGTTATTTTTGAATTTTGACACTATTTTTTATATTAACATTGCTAGCTAGGACTGCTGATATTGCTTACCACTATGTTGTTTCTGTTTTTATCCTCGACGGAAGAAAGTATGATTTACGCCTCTCATTTTTTCGCTCAGAGTCCATGTGTTTAAACGTGTGTCTATGCGTGTGGTCTATGGTATGATAGTTCCTAAAGCAGTGGACCAATTCCGATGCATTTTTTTTTTTGCTTAAAAACTAACTTGATCGAGATGGTTTTTATCTATTTAACATCTATATAATATGAAAATAAAACCCCATTTTGCTTCACGTCTGAATTAAAGGATAAAATTTTGATATTAACAGGAGAATGTTCCTATGAAGTATAAGTTACGATGTTCGCCGAGTCGGCTAGTTTGTTATACAATTGCTAAAAAGGAAGCATCTTTCATATTGGTCATGGAGATAATTTTTATCCAAATGTGCCATAAATTGCCAAGCCTAACCTCCAGCACGAAAAAAGCAAACAAGCACTGACCATACGGTAAGGCCGTAGTGCTAATTCAGGTGGCTGCACAGAACTTCCACCTACTTTTCACAGACTACGCTACAGGAATAATAAAATTAGGTTCATAGATTATTTCATTTCGGTTATGGGGTTATCAGAGTCCATAGTTGGGAAAGGAAGAGGCTTAAATATATACCAGTTTAGTCAGAATATCAAGTACCTGATAAAGGTAAAGTTGGAAGGCAGTCCATCCTCACATCAGCAACTGCTCCAGTAACTGCCTGGGAGACGTACACGAAGCAGTACTCCGGGTAACGTTCACTGAACAAGCGGCAGTCAAAAGACGCTGTGTGCTGACCTCTGAAATATACTTTGGTTATGATATCTGCATATTATTACAGACTTTATTTTTTTGCTTAACTGAAATATGGTAATAGCAGCAAGAGCAGGGCATACAAAAATAAGTTTTTTTATGCTCCTTGCCTTTTCCATTAAAAAAAGATAATTAAGATCAAACTTCAGTTAAGTGCGTTAACTTTGATCATACAATTACATACATACATATCTTCACGCCAAGTCCCTTACGAGGTAGGCAGAAAGTATCGACTGCCAGTTATCATACAATTAAAAATTTCTAACTCGTAATGTTTTTGTTATCATAAAGTAATATTATTTTATAATAATTTCATTGGGTCGTGATTTGACAATTCTTGTTTCGAAAGCTAAAGTATCTTCACGCCCATATCCTCGAAGAGGTAGCAGAGGTACAACCAGGGCACCCACGACTAGCCGAAGACAAGTCCCACAATGTGATAGGTGGCAAGCCTATCGCCAAACGGGCAAATTTCCAATTCCGACCAACATTTTGTAATTAGAAAATTGGAAAAATCCAATTTTCTTTTTGTTGGCCGACCCGGGATTCGAACCCGGGACCTCATGCAGTCAAGTCCAATACCCGGACCGCTGAACTACAGAGGCGAAGATAGCTATGTTTTCGAAATGATCTTACATAAGTTTTATTAACGTCCTACTCGTAGTTTTTGAGTTAAACTTCATAATATGTATATTTATCATTACTTTCATCAAAGAAAAGTAGGAGGAAATTGTATGCCTATTAAGTATAGCTCAAAAACGATTGCCGGATCATGATAAAACTGATATGAGACCACCTTTGAACTATGGCCTGTATATCTAAAAAATAACCATAAAAATTGGTTGGCTATTGGCCGAGTTATCACGTAACAAATATACAAAAAAAACTATATGTTTTTTTTCCGAATCGAGAATCTCCTACTTTTTGAAGTCAGTTAAAAATAAATATCCAGATCCCCTTACCGTCGTACCCTCCTCTCAGCGACGTATCTGAGTCTGTCCGCATCTCTGCCGAAGACTCGAACTCGGTCAGCGCCTTCCAGAACACACTCTGGGTACTGGAAGAGAACCCGGACCCCTTCTCCACAAGGAAAAACTGACCCTCCGTGAACATTCAGCACGAATTGTTCTGACCAATCCGCCTGTGAACAAAATTATATGTTTTATGTACCTTATTATAGTTAGAATAATATAGAATACTCTGTCCGCAATATCAGTCCCTAAAAATTATAAACAAAGAATCGACAGCTATCTATTTATAGGTGATGCCAAACTTTGGACCCCTTTTAACGAAAATAGCGCTGACTGAAGAGCATAAAATTTGGCACACTTATAGTTTATGTGTAGGAGAAGTGCAGAACGCTAATATTTTTCAATAACAATGCTTATAAAGTACATTAAATCAATAATTGAAACATTACCAACACTACCATGTATTTGACACACACAAACAAATATATTGATGATAACGATAAAAGATCACAGATGGCGCACTAAAAAGATTGGAAACAAAGTAGTCAGTCTTGAGAATTAAAGATGACGTTCTTATCAACAAGATATTAAAATTTATTATGGTCGAATTTCGACCAACGGGCGACTACTAGTTAAAAATAATCCATAAAATGGTAACTAACTAACCCAGATTATATCAAATGTGGTAATTTTAGGTTTTGACATTAAAATTAAACGTGGACAAATAATATTTGGTATCTTAACATATTTGGCGATGCAAAAACAAAAAGACAAGAATCCAAAAAAAAATTGATGTTAAGAAGTTTCAAACATGATATTATTCTACAGTGAGATTCAATCGATTTTTTATTGTGTTCGTTCTTGCAAGCAATGCAAAGCATTCCTGAGTCTATTTTCCCTACAAACTATATACAAAATAAGTATTTCTACTGCAAAAAGCAACATTTATTTTTTTAAGAAATATTTCAATATAGGTAAACTCGTAGGTAAATAACAATTATTTCATAAAGAGCATATTTTTTAAATAAAATTATATACCTTTTTTAATCTAACCCTTTTAAAAATGAATCGATATTATAGTAAATGTGCTGATCGAGAATATAATTTAAATTAAATCACTTTTCTTTAATATTTTTTCATAAAAAAAATCTTCACGGTCGTATCCTAAAAGTAGGAGGCTTTGAAGACACGACTAGCCGAAGATATTTTAATCCCCCAATGACAAAGGTGAAAAATCTAACTATCTGGGTATTTATGCAGTCTCTTGCCATATTTCTTTAATTAGAAAATTTAAAGAATACTACTTGAATTTTCCGACCGTGAGCCGAAAACGCCATATTATATAGTTAAAGCCAAACCCTGGACCTAGTGACCACACAAGCGACCATATTGTTTTATAAATATACTTCATTACTTTCACAAAAGAAAAGGCACTAAACGCTAACGTAAATGCATTTTAAACACAATGGTTCCATTTGGCTGCACACTAAAAGGTTTAACGGCACTACAATAATTATCACAAAGGCTACATTAAGATAGAGAAGGACGATTTATAAACAGCTCTTGGACTAGATTGCTAGGAAGCATTATAAAATTATAATAAACAAGAGGCAGTCGAGAGTTTTATGAAGTATTGGCTTTTTATATGTATACTTTTACAAAAAAAATGTATCGTAGATAAAATAGTGGTGTTTATTTGGATTTTTATGCGATATAAGTATCACTAAATTATATGTTCAGTTGTCAAAATAGAGACTATATAGATTTTCCGTGAAATATCAACGCGTTATCATAGCCTTAACCACGAGTCGGTATAGATTACGTTCGGTAAGTTACGGGTCGAAATCTACGACACTTTTAGTCTAAAAACATGTTTCTTTTAGTTACCAATAGAGGCGCTGTTGAATGTTTTAATACAAATAATTTACAAAGACGGTAGCGAGTAGTAGGCAAATAGACAAGCCGCAAAATCATGGTAAGGGCTCAGTTTCTGAAACGTGAGCTACAAAAACGAAATTCCGGTGTTACATTTTATTTCATTGTTTACTTATTATTTATTTTTCAGTAAAAATAACTAAAACGTCACACTAGGGAAAGACGTATGACATATAGTCTAGAACTCTAGACGAAGCTGTAAATTATAATATCAAATATTATATCGGTATAAGAAAAATAAACTCCATAGCATTTTGTCCATTGTTGAGCGAACTACATTATCAAAATTACCCCATTTGGCTACAAAAACAGGCACCACAAAACAAAGACTTTGTACAATATGATAATGGATGTAAAAAGTACGATTTATGCAATCAGCTCTTAGACTAGATGGTTAGCGAGCACTATGAAATTATAAATGAAGATAGATAACAAAGATTAAGTGGAAACGTTAGTTTTATAAACGACTCTGTTTTATGGCTGTTGAATACTAAATAATGGGCATTTTGACCGCCTTCTCGGTCGAGGGCTAGGATAAATGCCTATGAATACATAACATTTTTGTTTATCTAGGTCTGGGTGCTTATTAAATTTAGGTTTATATTTATTTACACACACATTCATAAAATAAGCTAAGGTACCAGGGTTACATCGATTCTTGTATTTTTTAAATTTCCCCGTGTTGGTCCGGGCTCCTTTGCAGAATAGACCATCTGCCTTTCTTGCCAGGCAGTTCGTAAAAGGCAAGCATAGGCTTATCATCACTAACACCGTGACATCTGACTAGGTGGTAGAGTTTCGCAGCGACTTGCCCGGATTGGTACCACCGCCTTACCTATTCCTGCTGCCATAACGTCATGACGTGTTCCGGTTCGGAGGGTAAGGTAGCCGGTAAACTTACTTTTGCTCGAGGCCTAACATCCTGACCTCAGGTTGGCAACGCACCATTACCATCTTTGGTGTCTCTAGGCGGCGTGAATTTCTTACCATCAGGAAATCCGTCTGCTTGTTTGCCTTTCTATAAAATAAAATAAAAAAAATTTGCCTTTTGGGCACGTCGACATCCATGTAAGATCATAGCATAGCGTATTTGATATATCAAAATTTATCCCACAACGGCCATTATCCGGCTTTCAGCCTACAAATTTTAAAATGCAGATTTAGCATTACATCCAAACAACGACAAAATGAAATCAACATTCTGAAATTTCAAATCCCCGAAGTCCTGATCCATAAATCTCAATAAATAAAATGTATCTTTCATATTTCAGGAACACAACGCGGATATTTTTAAACCAAATACTTTATTAAATAAACGTTCGGATACACGAACTCGATAAATAGACCTGGGAATTGGGACATACAACATTGATACAATCGAAACAAAGTTAAAATCAATTTGAAACAAATATTTATTGGAAAAACTTTTAAATTTTCTAAATTGTTGAAATATTTATTATAGCGTTAATTTCTTTATTGTTTTTTTGTCGAACATGTTGTTCACAACACTGGCGTAGAACGTATTCTTGCTATATTAACATGTGATATCAGGATAAAAGTAGCCTATGAGTATCCTTATGTCAAATTTCATATCAATCGGTCCAGGTGCTGTAATATCTAACAAAAAATACCTAGGACACAAGCTTAAAGATACCATAGATGTAACGAGGCCGGGATGGTGTTCCGGGTTAGTCCGGGCTCCTTTGCAGAATAGATCGTCTGCCTTCCTTGCCAGGCAGCTCGTAAAAGGCGAGCCTATACTAACACCGTGACATCTGACTAGGTGATTGGTACCACCGCCTAACCTATTCCTGCCGCCATAACATCATGACGTGTGCCGGTTCGGAGGGTAAGGTAGCCGGTAAACTTACTTTTGCTCGAGACCTAACATCCCGACCTCAGGTTGGCGACGCACCATTACCACCTTTGGTGTCTCTAGGCGGCGTGAATTTCTTACCATCAAGAAATGCGTCTGCTTGTTTGCCTTCCTATATCATAAAAAAAATGTGTGCGTGTACTAGCGTACACTCGTAAGAAGTGAAGAAGTGAAACTTCTTTATGACGTTATTTTTCAAAAAAAAAATTTACTATATGCAGCTTTACAGAAATTGGTTAAATAAAGTTTATTGCCAATCCCTTCTCCGCTGGAGAAAGTATACTTCGAATCAGGCGTGGTAGGGATAAGAACAAAGATGACGCGTAACGGAAAAATATGACGCGTAACGAAAAAATGTTACACTTAATTTTTTTCCAACCCCGATAAAGAAGTTTCACTTCAAAAAATGGTAAGCATATTGTGCAAGGTCTATCATCTACCCTACCCTCCGGAATATGACAGAGTCATTATGGTGGCAGAAATAGGTAAGGCGATAGATCCCTATCCGGATAAATTCCTGCAGAGCACATTGCCATCAGTGGTCTTCATGGAAATGACATAATATTTAACCTAAAATAAAAAAGTATTGTAGTTGACTAGCATTGTATTAAGGCTTTTAGAGCTACAGGTTAGTTTTTGTGACATTGTAAGAAAAAAAAACGAAATAATAATATCTGTGTGTTTTTAAAAAAAATATACACTTAAATTAACTTTATTGTCAAGGTTTTATTTTGTGAAATAATTTACAGCATATGCAAGAATTGATGAATATGTGTGGAAAGTGTAAACGTGCAGAAAAAAAAAACAATTCATTGATTGCAATTCAGAAACATTTAGAGTTTTGGCGCCATCGTGAATGAAGATGGTCGTAATTTTATCATAAATATTGAATTTCGTGTTTATATTAAGTGAAATTAGTAAATTTTGGTGGCATTTTGTACTATTTTGTTCAGTTAAAGTGGACAAATGAAATAATCTAAAGAAATTAGTGTATCGTGTATTTCCTCACTGCCGCTAAAACTCTTAAAATGAGCTTGAGTAAAGTGGCCACCGCTTTACTCAAGGCCCGGACAAGACATTCTAGTACGACTAATGACTTTGATAAAAAGAAATGAAAATATATAACCAGAAAAATATTTATGAATTTTTTTTTATAACATTGGAAGGCAAACAAGCAGACGGATTTCCTGATGGTAAGAAATTCTCGCCGCCTAGAGGCCGGGAAAAGTAAGTTAACCGGCTACCTTACCCTCCGAACCGGAACACGTCATGACGTTTATGGCGGTAGGAATAGGTAAGGCAGTGGTACCAATCCGGGTGAGTCGCTGCGAAACTCTACCACCTAGTAGGATGTCACGGTGTTAGTGATGGCAAGCCTATGCTCGCCTTTTACGAGCTGCCTGGCACAGGAAGGCAGATGGTCTATTCTACAACGGAGCCCAGACCAACACGGAAGACTCAGATCCTTTGCCTTTCCCCGACTGAGATAAAATTAAACAACAACAATCACAAGCATTCAAACGGAGTACACGATTGTCATACAAAAGAAAATCTTGTAGGTTCTTTCAATAAAATGCATTCTGTCGTGCGTTGATTCATCTAAAAACGGGGCGAGAGCTTGTAATTTTCCACAAACGTGCACCACAAAAGCAGTTTTCCCAGAGAATGTTCCAGAAATTCCCCGAGTCCGTAAAACCAGCAACAAGTTGTAAGGGACCAAAGGGTCTCTATCAAAAGCTAGTGACCCGTTTACATACCGAAGAATAAGAAAAAAACCTTTTATGAAATTCGTTGCTCTATACGACCTTATGGAAGTTTCTCGATTTGAATAATGGTGGGTAATTTCAGTATTTTATGACGGAATACTACCTAGCGCCATCTTTGAATATATAAAGGTAAAGAATTCGTGAAAAATGAACAGAATATTCATTTTATAGCTATTGACCCTTTTTATACATAGTTAACCTTAATCTCCAGAAATCATTGAGAATAATGTTCAATGTGGAGGATAATAAAATTTATTTCAGTTGGGCTGGAATAAATAAATGAGCACTATTGTGTAGCAATAAATATATCGTAGTGCAAATATATTATAGTTTTAGCAATTACTTATTTTTATGTGATTGGAGTGCAAATATTCTAATGGAATTTATACTTTTCATCTACGGCCCTCGGTGGAATTCTATTCTATACGGACTTTTCAAATAACACTTGAACTTTTCCAAAATACTCTTGACATTTCACATAAGCCAGCCAGTTTCAATTTCAGTTTTAAGTCAAATTAAAGATAAATAATAAGAAAATATATTTACACTCTTATCCCCCAAGGAGTAGGTAGAGGCACAATCAGGGGACGCACAACTAGCCGAAGACACCAAGTCCCACGATGTGATAGGTGGCAAGCCTATCGCTAGCCGGCAAATATCAAATTTCGGGCAACGTTTTTTTTATAAGAAAATTGAAAATATACATTGTCTACATTTTTTTTACTGCCCGGACCTGGGGTTCGAAACCGGGACCTCAAGAAGTTAAGTCCGATGCCGGACCGCTAGACCACAGAGGCAGGTTGTTAGTTACTGACAGAAGTCAGAACCCTGGATTTCGTTTTGCTAAGAATAGTTGTCTTTACACCCGAGTCTGGTAATGGAGCGTTGACAACTTAAAGATAGGGTGCTAAGCAAATACTCATTGTTTAATTGCTTTACGAGTATAATATGTATGTTAGAAATGTAAGTTCGAAATACCAATAGTCTTAACATATTTTACCAAATTATGGTGTGTAAAATTTAATTAAATTGAAATTTAAAATTGATGTATTAAATTTTATTATGTTCTCTGTGGTCTAGCGGTGCGGAGATGGGCTTGACTTCTTGAGGTCCCGGGTTCGAACCCCGGGTCGGACAGCAAAATGAAAATGGGTATTTCCAATTTTCTAAGGGCCAATTGCATGGTCCTGAGTTAAGTTTAATAACGGGTTAAACTGTCAAATATGTACTGAATTAGTCCTATGTTAGAAGCTAACTTTGTGTTAAAAATTTAACTGAGAACCGTGCAAGTGGGCCTAATACGAATAACGGTGCCCTATTGGCGATAGGCTTGTCACGCATCACATTGCGGTACATAGTGTCTTCGTTTAGTCGTGTGGGCCTTGGTTGTGCTTCTGCCTAGCTCTTCGGGCATATAATTGTCAAGATGTTATTTTTTTATTATGTAAATTGAAACATGCAATAATTTAACAGTCCAGTTATTATATAAGTTTTCGTTAGACCATTATATTGTTATCTTGTCTTCATAATTATTATTTATATTTTTTTACAAAATTATTCATATTCCATATTTATTAAATTTTACTGTCAATATTGATTTTTCAATAATAAATATGGGATATATAAATTATTTTACATTAGTTGCATTTTATAATCATTATATCAGTCAATTTTTTTTATTTAAAATAAAATCATTTTGTTATTTTTGTAACAACAAATATTAAAAATTAAAAAAAAAGAAATATTAGAGGCGGAACAATAAACGTGTTTTTTTGTATTTTTTTGTTCAATATTAAAAACGGTAACAGGCTGTCGCTTCAAATTTTCACAGTATATTAACATATACCTTTCAAACTAAATAATAAGGCAACAATAAAGTAAATATTAAAGGGGGGCTCCCATACAACTAACGTAATTTTTAATAGATAGATGATAGCACGGAACCCTTCGTGCGCGAGTCCGACTCGCACTTGGCCGGTTTTTGTATATATAGATTTTATAAGCAATTGAACATAATTTCTGAGAATTGTGAGGCTAAGATAAATAAGTCATATTTTTTAAACTTTAAAACCAGAATTAATGGTAACAATAGGCCATACTTAAAGAAGTTAGAAAATAGATAGGTAGTTATACCTTAATAAACGCCGCAGCAAGATCCTGAGGACCGGCAGCAGCTGCAGGTCGAAGCGTCAGCGCGTAGTCCCCAGCTTGGCCGAAGAGTTCACAGCGCAACGTCATCGTCCGTCGACCAGGAAACCCATGTATCTAAAATATTTAGCCATTTTTACCGTGTCTGTGTGTAAAACTTTCCGTTGGAAGAAATGGATCTAGGGAGTTTTTATATTTCGTTCTTTTATATTAGAATTATTGGTCTGCAGAAAAACATTGATCTTCTTCTTTGTTTCAGATCATTGGTAGAAAAATTTCAACATTTTATCTAAATGCCAATAATAATAACCTATCTTAGATAAAAGATCAAACTATTTTAGATCAGTTACCAGATAACTGCTGTTATTTTTCAATAATTAAGAAAAATATCTTAACAATTATATCTTAACAAATATAAAACTCATGAAGGTCTATATTTATCTGTAGATAAGTTATTAATATTGACCGTATGTAGACAAAAAAAATATTTGCTCTTCCCTCCGATTCCATCTTCAAGTCCAAACTTGGTAGCAACCATATCAAAAGCACGCTTTTTCTAATAAAAAAAAATGGAATCGGTTTCAAAATGACGTAAAAATTAACATGCAGAAAAAATTTAGTAGGTAGGTGGAATATACAAACTCCTCAATTTTAAGTACGGCCGGACGGTAAAATAGTACTGACGTGATTGCGCCACCTGTTGGTAAACAGAAAAAGCTATTCCTACTGTCATAGTGTCTACTATCAATGCTTGCCGTTTTCGTGTTTCTTGCTAAAGGGTTATACCCAGTAGATTTGCGTACGTGTCCTAAGATGGCGGCTCACCATACAGGACCGTCTTAAAGTAGTTATTTAGAGCTACCTTCGTGTCTGTTCACTATCTTATTCCATGCAAAAACATTTTTCTTCTATAGAAAAATGTATACACCAGACACGTACGGATAACCGTTGTGCAAAGGGTTCAAACTGTCCCTCGAGACTAGTTGAGCGGTTGAGCTCGATATTCCATACTATAATCTATTTGTATACAGCAATATTCAAATTACTGTCTGTCTGTTTCGGCTTATATAAATTGGTAGGTAAGCACTACTCGTACTTTTGTAATTCTAAAATTAAAAAAAAATTAATTCCCTGACAATACCTATGAAGTAGCTAAGAATCATCTCGGTCACGTCAGCTTTCTGACAAAAAATTTATCGAAGTCGGAAAATCTGTTTAAAAGTTTTGGTGCCACAAACAGACACACACAGACAAGTCTTACGCGTCGGAGTTTAAAAAATAGTCAGCTTTTGGCGTTTTATTAATTAATATCTAAAGTACTGCCAGTAAGCCAGGATTATTATAGAACTTAAAATATCAAATTTTTATTAAAAAGACGGTAAAAGAATCGGAGATCGTCTGTTGAAAAAAAATTAAAACTTAATTAGTTTTAAGATATGTGTTAGTACGAACATCAATTATTACATAATAAATATGTGTGAATGACAATTTTTCGAGAATTGCAATACGTATGCGTACAGATCGCTCAACTATTGCATGTTGACATCCGAAATACTGTCACATTGTATGGAACGAGACGTCTCAATTCCGCGTTCGGACAATTTCCAAACTAGTTGAACAACCCCGTGTTGGTCCCGGCTCCTTTGTAGAATAGACCATCTACTTTCCTTGCCCGGCAGCTCGTAAAAGGCGAGCATAGGCTTACCATCACTAACACCGTGACATCCGACTAGGTGGTAGAGTTTGGCAGCGACTCGCCCGGATTGGTACCACCGCCTTACCTATTCCTGCCGCCATAACGTCATGACGTGTTCCGGTTCGGAGGGCAAGGTAGCCGGTAAACTCGAGGCCTAATATCCCGACCTCAGGTTGGCAACGCACCATTACCACCTTTGGTGTCTCTAGGCGGCGTGAATTTCTTACCAACAGGAAATCCGTCTGCTTGTTTGCCTTCCTATACCATAAAAAAAAAACAAATCCAAAGAAATTCAATGACATGTAGGGTTACTCTTGAATCTCGAGTAATGCAATATTGGAAATTGGAATCGGATCTGTCACTTTATGAGTATTTACGTAAGAGTACCTCTCTTAAACACAATACTAGCGAATTGTTAAAGTTGAACTAACACTAAACAATAAATGGTTTAATTGGGTTCATTGAATTTTGTTGTAACTAAATGTTAATCATCCGTTATTATTGTGTTCCATAGTACCTAAAATGGCGAATCCTATGCAAATTTCAAATTTGCACGAAATCGATATTCAAGAATAACCCTACTGTTCAGGAAACTGTATATTATCCAATTATTACAAAAATGTTTTTTATTTGTATTGCTGGCATATCGTAAACGTACAAGTAACGAAAACGCAATGTCGGGAGCGTTATTTAAACTTAAGACCCGACTGTCTGTAGCATTATGCCATTTATAAGTAGACTAGCTGTCCCAGCGAACTGCGTTCCACCCGCTCCGTTTGTATGTTAAAATTTTAAATGTTGGTTTTCCTAGTTTCCTCGCAGTTTTTCCTTATTTCTCACCTTTTAAACCTTCCCTGGACTTCTACAAATAATTCAAAACCAAAAGTAGCCAAATCGGTTAAGCCGTTTTCGAGTTTTAGCGAGACTAACGAACAGCAATTTATTTTTATATATAGATAAGTGTGTGTCCATGGTCTGTCGGAGGCCTCATAACTTATGCACAGATTACCAGATTTGGATGCGGTATTTTTCGTTAGAAAGCTGAAGTAGTCGGAATGGTTCTTAACTAATTAATTGACAGGAAATTATTAAATTTTAAAATTTTAAGTTTTAATATTATAATACCATTCTTCGTTGATAGGAGAGTGCTGTGTCTGGGGTTGGATCCACCTCCTTATTTTTTTCTGTCGCTTTAAGGTCAGTATTGGTCAGTATCGTGTTCCAGTCGGAAGGGTTATGGTAGACTTACAGATTACGTATAACACCTCATGCACAGGACAGCGATGCATCAACAACATCTTTGGTGTCCATAGGTCACGGTAGATCTTACCATGACGAAAAATGTGTGCATATTCGCTATCTTTTTGGCGTATAACAACAACATATAGTTCAACTAATTTAAGTTATACAGTTAGGACCACTTGCACTTAAGGTTGAATTTAACAATGAGTTAATCTGTCAAAAACAAAGTAATTTAACCCTAATTAAAAGCTAATTAAAAGGTAAATACTTAACCCAGTAACGTGCAACTCTCCCTTAATCATTTTAACGCGTGCGAATATCTAAAAATGTAGTATAAAGATATCTAGAATGTTCTTAATACTTTTAGATGTAAAGATTTTACGTCGGCAAAATACGGATACATTTGGTAAATAACCAACGAAATCCTTTCGCCGACTTCTTTATTCTGAAAAGGATATTGGAACGGCAGGAATAATTTAGATGATCGCTCGCCTTTGCAAATACTGTTGAAACGTTTCCACGTAATTTAATATTTTACTTAAAACATAATATTATTATTTTCACTTAGAAAATGTTGATGTAAAAATTTTCTTCGTTTTGTTTCCAAATTTACCAAACGATCCTCCGTTTGGTAAATTTGGAAACATTGAAAATAAATGATTGATAAAAAAGATATTCATTGTTTATGTTTAAATCTATATCCGGTATCCGGGTATTTTTTTTTAATTTTTGAAGTTAAAACTTCTTTAGCGGCGTTGCGTACTTTTTTGGAATAGGTAAAAACTTTAAAACTCACGTCCGGACACGTGACCTGATCGAAAATTTGTAGGACGGCGGAAGGCGCTTGCGCGAATGTTCGTGTTGTCTTGTTTGTGTACGATAGTGCAATAAATGAATATTGCATTCTGCCACATAAATGATAGTACTTTCATACCAATAATCAAAGCAATTCGTGCAAAATTTTTATTCCCTTACCATTCCAATATATTAAAAATGCACAAGTTCAAGTTTTCACTTCTGCCGGCACTCCTGGAGTGCAACCCGACGTATTTTTATGATATTTACACTGACGTTTATGGAGGCAGGAAGGCAGATGGTTTATTCTGCATAGGAGCCTTGGCCAACACGGCGAAATCTGAGAGTGATATTAAGTCTCCAAACTTTTTTTAAAAAAGAGAATAAAGATGAATATAGAAGAACAAAAAGTTAGGCGGGTGTATAGGAATCGTGACAATTGGCACTTGATACTCTCTACCTACAAAGCAAGGGACTTAGCGTGAGGATAAATATGTACATAGAATAGCATGACTAAGGAAATTTCTTTTGATATATTATACAGGAACACGAACACTTATTTACATATTCAAGAAAATACATTACCTGTTCAGAATACAGCACGTGAGCATGCGAGCTGCTGTTTTTCCCATCACACAACACCGCACTACCACTGGAATGTCCACAGTATAATAGTTCTAACCAAAAGTCCGCACTGGATTCCACGGGAGTACACACAACATTTGGAAACTCCAAAATAGCGGTCACCTGCCTCTCTGGATACGTTGGTATTTGCTCTGGAGTCACATCTAAGTTGGTTGAAGGCCATAACACATCAAATTGCCATGTTTTAACAACACTGTCACCAGTTTCCATAATTCCACCAACATTTATGTCTCTTTTAACTTTAGTAGCATTATCGTAATCTAGATAAGGTTCTTTATCTGCTACGATTTCTAAGTAGTAAATACCACCTCTAGAGAAGTAGCCACATGGGAGCGTCATACGGCTTTCTGAATCTAGAGCTAGTGGCATGGTAGCTAGGAGAGATCTCCCGTCGTCGTCTTCTCGTGCGAGACGTACGCGTAAGGCGCCAGTATCGAGTGCGCCACGGACGGATATGCGTACATCTCCGCCCAGGGCGACGAGAGTAGTGGGTATTTCTACCCATACTTGACTGAGGTCTGTGCGCTCTTCGTTCGTGAATGGATTAACGGAGTTGAGACCACCTGAAAAAGAATCTATATTCAGTAAAAGTCGTCATAGCAATAGCGTTGTATATCTACTAGTAACTTTATCTTAAGTAAAAGTAAGTGTATTGGTCACAAACACCAACACTGTGCCCGTGGCAAATGTCATGACGTTGAATTTGGTGATGACTAGCGCAGATTATCTCCTGTCTATTCTATTCTTAATAAGATAATGGATATTTTTTCCCTTATGATGCCTGAAACTATAGGGGCACAAAGTAACGTCCAAATCCAGCTAATTTCAAATCAAAATACGCATTCGCCCTTGATAGCTCTGAAAACCAGATAATTGGAGATATGAACCTGAAACAAAGTTTTGAAGACTGTGATGATGATGACGTGATCCAAGCCTATTTGATGAACACTACTATATTTATGATTTAGACGATCAGGCGAACTTTGTATCGCTTCACATTAACAGCTACTAACAGTTTCCCGGTTTTTCTTTTTATATGATGCTTCTCTTGATAATAGCCAATACAATATATAGCCAATACTTCCCGAGCATATTAAAGACTTACTATTTAATAAATTTAAAAAATGTATTAAAATTAAGTTGTATGGTAAAGGTACAGGTAAAATTATAAGATTTCAGAATATTTAGAAGATAGAAATGCTTGGGATTAATTGCTCCTCATACCAATCTCTACAAATTAATTGTAAATGTAATATTTTTTTCTAAATTAGATTTATAAAAAAAATACAAGCCCGCTAAATTTCTTTCACTGGATCTTCTCAGTGAGTGGCCGCGTTCCGATCCGGTGGTAGTTTTTAGAATTATATAGACGTGTCACAATAATCTTTGAATAGATCTTCGTAATTAAAGCTATTTTGAATTTGAAATTTGAATTTTAACTAAAATATGGCAAATTGGTCCATCCGTTTAAGCATGATGCAATGACCAAGAGAAATGGGGATTCATTTTTGTATATATAGATATCTAAATCGTCACGAACCTATCGCTGTCAATAGGCGTGAAATTGTGACATCAAAGTCTATAGAGTAGAGTTGGAAGCTGGTTCAAAAGTGGGATTGATGATCATATTATCTTCTATATACATACATATAATAAGAAAAAAATCTATATTATGAACAAAAAAAAGCCAAGCCAGCTATCAGTTTACTTTAAAATTACAAACAAAATTTAAAGGAAATGAAAGAAAGGGGAAGAATGATTTGCAATTCATAATATTGATTAGGTTGATTTTATTCATATTTGAGTCAGTCTGGAGAACATCTGTTTCGATATGCTAATCTTGTCCTCATACATTGAACCATTTCCATTGAAATTTTCATGAATGTCAACAGAAGTAGAAATGAATAATAAATCAGACATTTCACTCGAACAATCTGATGCATAAATCTTTTCTGATCTATTTCTACAGCATTTTGTTAAATGAAGTCTGCTTTTCTGTGATGCAAGTTTATTTAATTAAGATAATTGATATTCCTTACGTACCAAAGACGTTAATGGTAAAAATAAAAAATTTCCATTTCACTTTGCTCGATAGAAAAAAATCTAAAAGTTAACCCTTTTTTTGAAAACAAAACCCAACTGCCTTCTTGAATTATGAAAATTTTGACACCACATTCAACATAAATATAGATAAGTACCTACTATACCTAAAATATAAGTGTTTCAGTTATTATACTTTTTTTCAAATTACTTTTATAGTGTCAAAAATAGTGATTTGTCGCATAAGACATTTACTTTAGAGCACAAAATTTCATAGTAATCATGGAACGGGGGAGTACAGCGGTTAACTCTTCTGGCTGACTAAGTATGGGGCCTTAAGATAAAATTTATTTTCAACGATATTAATACATAGTCCCCCGTGTTGGTCCGGGCTCCTTTGCAGAATAGACCTTTCTTGCCAAGCAGCTCGTAAAAGGCGAGCATTGGCTTATAATCACTAACACCGTGACATCTGACTAGGTGGTAGAGTTTCGCAGCGACTCACCCGGATTGGTACCACCGCCTTACCTATTCCTGCCGCCATAACGTCATGACGCGTTCCGGTCCGAAGGGTAAGGTAGCCGGTAAACTTACTTTTGCTCGAGGCCTAACATCCTGACCTCAGGTTGGCAGCGCACCATTAACATCTTTGGTGTCTCTAGGCGGCGTAAATTTCTTACCATCAGGAAATCCGCCTGCTTGTTTGCCTTCCTATAACATAAAAAAAATAGAAATACTTTAATAAATACCAGAATAAATTTAATAAATACCCAGACCCGTAAATGCAGACACATAAATGTTTATCACACAAATGCCTGCCCTCATCGTTTATAAAACCCGAGCCTCGGGGTTGGTCGGTGTAGTTTGGCGTGTACGCTAGCCACTCGACCAACAAAGGCATGAAAAAAAATCAATCTTTTAGATGAATTATATTTGATTTAACAACTCAAGTTTCCTTAAACGCGCTTATTACATGTCTATACTAATATTATAAAGAGGAAAACTTTGTTTGTTTGTTTGGTTGTAATGAATAGGCTCAAAAACTACTGGACCGATTTTAAAAATTCTTTCACAATTCGAAAGCTACATTATCCACGAGTAACATAGGCTTTGTTTTATCAAAATCAGAGAAGCCAAGTTACGCAGGCGAAGCTGCGTAAAACTGCTAATGTTAAATAAAATAGAAAATGGCATATTAGAATTCTACAAACAATCGACGATGAAAAATCTAACTTCTTTCAAATCATTTTTATTCAACAGGAGTGAGTATTCGGTGAGAAATTATCCGACCTATTTTTTCATTTGAAATACGTTCAAGATGGCTGACGACGTATAATTCAATAAATGTAATCCGGCGTAATCGCTTAAGACTTTTGTCTTGTTGAGCGTATCTTAAGAATAATCTTAAGATTGGTGTAAATCATTTTGCTGAATATTAATTATTTGATAAAATATCAAACAATGAAAGGATTAATAGGATTTATTTC
The DNA here is from genome assembly GCA_002245505.1 of Calephelis nemesis. Lineage (NCBI taxonomy): Eukaryota > Metazoa > Arthropoda > Insecta > Lepidoptera > Riodinidae > Calephelis > Calephelis nemesis. The sequence continues at coordinate 45,096 of NJDD01000261.1, forward strand.
AAAAGACTTGTATTTAAATTAGATGGAAACGAATTAGCTGGAAACAAAATGAATAGAAGATTTACGCTTTAGAATATACGGACCAAATATTAATAGGAACGCATTTTAGGTAGTAAACATATTAATATTATTGTAATTTAAGGCTCCATAGTTAGTCAGCCAGAAGAGTTAATCACCGCACTCCCCCGTTCCATGATTACTATGAAGTATTGCGCTCTAAAGTAAACGTCTTAAGCGACAAATCACTATTTTTGACACTATAAAAGTAATTTGAAAAAAATTTTAAAAACTGAAACACTTATCTTTAAGATATAGTACTTATCTATGTTTACGTTAAATCTGATGTCGATATTTTCATAATTGAAGTAGACAGTTAAGTTTTGCTTTCAAAAAAGGGTTAACTTTTTGATTTTTTTTATCGAGCAAAGTGAAATGAATCGTGTTTTGGAAACACTAGTCTTGTACAGCATATTCATGTTAATCTTGTGTATTTTGTCACCGAGATCCATGATTGCTTTGTATGAGAAAAACATTAAACTGCTGACATATTTTAGCGTACATGGACCCTTAAGCATTGGAGACGGTGGTAAACTGGGAAAAACATAATTGACGTCTCTGATTGCAGCCGTAAGTATAGTACTAGATACTATATAAATTATGGGCGTCGGCTTTACACTTTTTACATTTTTAATTTTATGTTAAAATTGACTGACCTAATCTAAATTTCAGTGAAATGATTAATTATGTACTTAATAACAACTCTATAGAGATGTTTTTAAAATACATTCGGATTTCCGAAGCTTGACGAATATAGCCGAAGCGCATAATTTAATTAGTACTATTGCATGTTTTTCCAAGAGGAATTTTATAACTCAAGTTTACTTAAGCAGCCATCCTAAACCAGCTGAGCTGATTTTTAGTATACATACTTAAGTTTAATAACAATGAAATGTTATGATTTATTTCCGTCTACATGACAGAGGCGAAAGTCCTCTAAGGCTACTATAGTTTTCAAGATTATCCTTCTGTGTTCTCCTTGATACGTCCCCAATTATATAAACCACACTTCAGTAACTCTACTGATTGAAAAAGGCCTTACAATTAATATGATCGATCGCCTCTGTGGTCTAGCGGTCCGGGTGTTGGACTTGACTGCATGAGGTCTCGGGTTCGAATCCCGGGTCGGCCAACAAAAAGAAAATTGGATTTTTCCAATTTTCTAATAAAAAAACATGTTGGTCGGGGTTGGAAATGTGCCCGGTTGGCGATAGGCTAGCCACCTATCACATTATGGGACTTAGTGTGTTCGGCTAGTCGTGGGTGCCCTGGTTGTGCCTCTGCCTACCTATTCGAGTATATGGGCGTGAAGATACTCCTACTACTACTACAATTAATATAAATTTGTCACCACAGCATACTTTTTTTTTGTTACAAACGAATTTTTGACTGACTGTGTACCCGCGGTTTTTTGAATACATTTTCATTCAAACTTTGATCCCCTATTATAGTTCTTTGAGAGGTTTTTTAGAAAAAAAGTAGTGAATGAACCCGGGCATGTATATATCAAGTGCTATCAAAATCGATCTAATGGTTAACAATAAAAGCGCACTAGACAGATGAACAGATAGACGGAATTTCGAATTGATGACATTACTATTAAACTATGGATTTTTACGCATTACATTGTAAGGGAATTCACAGTTCACATAATACATAAAGTAAGACACTAAAATACCTAGCAGAGCCTTAATCATGAGTTGGTATAGATTACGTTCGGTAAGTTACGTGTCAAAATCTATGACACTTTTTGGTCTAAAAATATGTTTCTCACAGTCACTAATAGAGGCGCTGTTCAAAGCTTTCATACAAATAATTAACAGAGACGGTACAGAGTATAGGTAGTAACAAGCCGTAAACTCATGGTAAGCACTGTGAGCCTTTACTACGAGTTGGCATAAATTACGTTCGGTAATTGACGTTTCGATATCTATAACGCTTTTGGTCTAAAAATTGTTTGATCTTATTTACGGGTAAACGCGCTGTCTAAAGTTTTAATACAAATAATTTACAGAGACGGTAGCGAGTATAGTAAACTTGACAAGCCGTAAACTCATGGTAAGGACTCTGTTGTTATATTGGTTATAGGAACAGCTAGGTTAACTTGTCTACGACTTATTTTTACAATAGCTGCGGGCCCAAGCGCTACAAATATCGATATCAAGGATTTATGTGTCTGGGATACGCCTTCAAATCCACATATTGTACCTTGGGGACAACGCTAGAGGACAGCATCAAAATATTATTCTAAACTGTAATATAAAAATTAATCGCTGATATTGCTAAGCACATAACTTAAGAACGACTGGACCGAATTAGCTATTTTTTTTTAATCTGATAGTTGTCAGAAGAAGGTTTTATGAAGAGAAAAACCGGAAAAAACGAAAAAACAATACTTTTTCCCCATTCAATCTGAAATGATGGAACAAATTTCGTCGGATGAGTTAATAAGCAATACATATTAATTTGTATATTTCATGAATGTTTAAACATATCTTTATCTTTTTTTATCTTTATACAAAATTAAATTTATTTATTTTTATACTTTAACGGGTTGGGAGGACCTCTGTTTCTATCTATAATATAAAAATGAACCGCTAAATGTGTTGGTAAGTGCATAACTTCCGAACGACTAGACCGATTTGGCTAATTCTTTTTCACGTAAAAAAAGCTTCTTTACAATACCATGGACGCAACATAGATAGTTATTATGAATTCGCTTTAAAGAGGTTCAGAAAAAGTCAGAAGGTTTTTACTAAAACCGCAAGGACACTGGAGCATAAAATTTGGCACACTTATAGTTTATGTGTAGGAGAAGTGCAGAATATTAATATTTTTAATAATAATGCTTACAAAGTACGACAAATCAATAAATAAAACGTTACTGTCACTACCATGCATTTGACACTCACAAATATATAATGATAACGATAAAAGTGAAGTGAAGTATTTGATAAAATATCAAACAATGAAAGAATTAATAGGATTTATTTCAAAAGACTTGTATTTTAATTAGATGGAAACGAATTAACTGGAAACAAAATGAGTAGAAGGTTTAAACTTTAGAAATAGGAATAAAATATTAAGATGAACGCATTTTAGGTAGTAAAAATATTAATCTATTTATTAATTATACGTGATGCCAAAACTTTGGACCCCTTTTTTGACCCCTTTGGCACACTAATAGTTTATGTGTAGGAGAAGTGCAGAACGCTAATATTTTTCAACAATAATGCTTACAAAGTACAATAAATCAATAAATAAAACATTACTCACACTACCATGCATTTGACACACACAAACAAAGATATAAATGATAACGATAAAAGATCACAAATTGCGCACCATACAGTTTGGAAACAAAGTAGTTTGTGGAAATGATAATGAATAGGAGATGATGATGATTCTTATCAACAAGATTTTAAATTTATTATGGTCTAATTTCGACCAAAGGGCGGCCACTAGTTTTAATAACACAATGAAGTATTTTTAAAAATACTTTCACAATTACAAAACCTGAACATGTTCCCATTTGAACAAAAGCATAAGCAAATTTTGTTAACAGCGTTCAAAAGCACGTAATACAATAAACACTTTCTGGTATAATTGGGTAAGCAAATGCAATGTTCATTTCGAACAGTAATTAGTCTGGCTCAATCAATGTGCTTTAACGATTAAATTAATTAACGTAATTAGTGTTTCCATTTCCACAAGGTATATATAAGTGTATACTGGATATAGATATCCCCAGCATATAATGTAACGCATAGATTTATATCGAATCACTACATAGTATAAAACAAAGTCGCTTCCTCTGTCCCTATGCCTCTTTGTATGCCTAAATCTTTAAAACTACGCAACAGATTTCGATGTAGTTTCTTTAATAGACAAAATTATTAAAGTGGAAGGTTTATATATAGATATTTCACAACCCTGCGAAGCCGGAGCGTGCCGCTAGTTTTTATACAAAAGAAAGTAGTGTTAGTTATACTATTTATAAATCAAGAGCGGCTGTACGAATTTGGCTGAAAATTGAAGGGGAGGTAGCTTACAACGAGTAGACAGACAAAGGATACTTCTTCTCCCGTTTGACAGCAAGGAAACTAGGAAAAAACACAAATTTAAATTTTTCCCTTATGAATTGAAAGGGTTTGAACGACGTTAGCCGGAACAGCTAGTTAGTTAGAGTTATGTCAAAAGCAGTTTATCACGTTTGTGGTCTGTCTGTCTGACGTTGGCAGGGATAAAAGAGCTCTTAGGTTCAATTTCCGGGTCGGGTGGCTTAAAATGTGTTTTATCAATTTAATTAAGAAAAAACATATGGCACAGGTCTGATAGGCGAAACAGCAAGCCAGCTGTGACTAGATAAGAGACTACTGCAGCTGACGTCAACAACGCTTCAAGATATTTTAATTTTAGTACTTTCATTAGTTTTAATCTTGAGGGAAACGAAAGTTATGGTTATCATGAAATGTGAATTTCATTTGCGAACTTATTTAACAGTTTACACAGAAGTATGTACCTATAGCACACAACTACCAGCGGAAGCGGAAAGAAAGGAATTAAACATTTGACCACAGAAATACAATCCTCAGTAGTTCAGATCGGTTCATCGGCTTGAGACGAAAGGGTGCAGGTTCAAATTCTGTCTAAGACGATTTTTTTTCTTTCTTTAAAGTTTGTACAAATACATGAAAATATAAAAAAGTATCTTCACGTCCATATCCACGAAGGCGTAGGCAGAAGCACAACCAGGGCACCCATGACTGGCCGAAGACACTAAGTCCCACAATGTGATAGGTGGCAAGCCTATCGCCAACCGGGCACATATCCAATCCCGAGCAATATTTTTTTAATAAAAAATTGGAAAAACCCAATTTTCTTTTTGTTGGCCGAACCGGGTTTCGAATTCGGAACCTCGTGCAGTCAAATCCAACAACTGAACCGCTAGACCACGAAGGCATTATCTTTAGAAGCACAACCAGGGCACCCATGACTGGCCGAAGACACTAAGTCCCACAATGTGATAGGTGGCAAGCCTATCGCCAACCGGGCACATATCCAATCCCGAGCAATATTTTTTTAATAAAAAATTGGAAAAACCCAATTTTCTTTTTGTTGGCCGAACCGGGTTTCGAATCCGGAACCTCGTGCAGTCAAATCCAACAACTGAACCGCTAGACCACGAAGGCGATCATGAAAATATAGGTAAATAATTATCTAAAGCGCTTATACGGTTTCCTGACCAAAAGAAACTTGGCCATAAAAATCTGTTGTTGGCTCACGGGCTATAATATTAAATATCCAACAAAACCTTGATGTAAATCAAAAGATAAGATTATCTAAATGACAGGAAGAAAGTCTCAAACGATTATGTTGGATCATAATCCAATAGGATTCCACTTAGCGTGCCATCTCGCACGCATTTTGAATGGCTTTGTATGTTTCTGGAACTTTGAAAAGGTTTTCAGTTCGTGTTGAGAGAGATTGAGAGTAAACCCTTATTTATTATTCATTTATCTGTTCACGAATGAATGGGAATGACAAACTCTCTGAATGTATGAAAGAATATTAGCATATCAAACCCGATGTTGGTTCGTTCGCTTATCTATAGACATAAAAAAACTGAAGAGTATTTTGTTTGTTTAAGCGTAATAATTTATAGAAAAGTCAAATTTGGTTTCGTTTTGGATAATCATTTTTTTATGTTATTGGAAGCTAAGCAAGCAGACGAATTCAATAATAGTAAGAAATTTACGCCGCCTATTGCCTAATGACACCAAAGGCGATAATGGTGCGCTGAACCTAAACCTCAACAACCTGAAGCTCGGATTTCAGGTATTGAGCAAAAGTAAGTTTACCGGCTGCGTAATCTTCCGAACTGAAACACTTGTTGTATTTTTTATTGCCAGGCGGATCATAAGCGAAATTGGAAAAAGCGCAGAGAAAACGAAAAAAACAAAGCTTTAATCAGTACGTTAGTAGCTATTAATATCAAGCGATACAAAAGTTCGCTCGGTTATCTAGTCTATATATTTAAAAGAGTGGTGTTAGTTACACTATTCATAACTCAAGAACGGCTCAACCGATTAGGTTGAAAATTGGTGGGAAGGTTGCTTAGAACCAGGAGAAGGACATAGAATACATGTTATCCTGTTCGATTATGAGGAAACTAGGAAAAACAACATTTTTAGTTTTCCCCATACAAACTGAACGGGCGGAACAAAGTTCGCGGGAATAGAATCAAAGTGAATGAAAACGTCAGGTGTTCAGAAAATTGAATGAACGAATAATAAAGCATTCGATGAGTCGCTGAAGAGCTCGGAAATGAAATCCTGACATGTTCCAATGGAACTCTTACTGAATGACGTTTCGACTTTTACATTGGCTAACTTTTTTTTATTACTACTGAAAATAGGTTTTAACTTTTGAAAAGTAAGAAGGAATTTTGGCGAGCTGGGCGTATAATTTAGTACCAGTTTTTTTCAGGTTTACTGAATTCCGTTTACAAGTTAATGAGTGAAATTAGTCAATTTTAATGGCATTATGTTGTACAACTTTGTTTATTTAAAGAAAAAAGTTCAGTATAACAAAACATTGCGTACTGTTCGTTTTCTCATTGTCTTTCATCAGTTTGGGTAGTATACAATTGTTAGATTTTATTTATTTATGAATAAAATGAAACAATAACCTTTTAAATTATTTATTACATACGGTCGCCTCTGTGGTCTAGCGGTTCAGTTGTCGGACTTGACTGCATGAGGTCCCGGTTTCGATTCCTGGGTCGGGCAACAAAAAGAAAATTGGATTTTTCCAATTTCCTAATAAACAAAAGGTTACTCGGGATTGGATAATATGTGCCCGGTTAGCGATAGGCTTGTCACCTATCTCATAGTGGGACCTAGCATCTTCGGCTAGTCGTGGGTGCCCTGGTTGTGCCTCTGCCTACCTCTTCGGAGATTTGGGCGTGAAGATACTTTTTTTTAAATTATAATTTATGGTAATAATGATGACAGAACAACTCTTGATAAAAGGATAGTCTTTAAAAAAGGATGTTCTTTCGGCTGTTGTAAATACAGCGCACTGACATTTATAATGATTAAATTAATTAAGGTAAAATAAAAATAATAATGCGGAATAGGTATCAGAGATTGAGATCCAACTACTTGAGTAATAATGATATTTCTTTCCGTGAGACCCTAACTCGACTGATTATGACGACTTATGGCCTATCTATACATACTCGTATAATAAACCTGTAGAAGGGTCAATTCTGTACATTGAAAATATTGAAAAAATAAATAGCATGGAGTGTTACTGGATCGATACCAAACCCAAATATGCCATTGAAAATAAAATTGTCTGTCTATCTGTATGTTCAGGTATCACGTGAAAACTAATGGTTCGATTTCGATGAAACTTGGTATAATTATACCTTACTGTCCTGGGCATAAAATGGGATACTTTTTGTCCTGGAAAAATACGTAAAAAAAGTCTTAATTTTTCAATTTTATCACGCAAAGACCGACATCAGCGAGGAGTCTTGGGCGGAAGCTAGTTGTAAATAAGTTAAGTCTGATTTCGCGAAATGAGATAGTAACTTGATGCAAAATAATAATTATTTTAAACATTATATTTTTTATTAAACATTATATTACATTATATTAAATATTATATTAAACATTATATTATAGTAAACATTTGCCACCAATTATTAAGTTTAATAATTAAACTTAATAATTGGTGGCAAATGTTTACGACCCTGCCAAAAAGTAAGAAAAAAAACAAGTGCCAAATTCGGTTATCAGTCCCTGTGAATGAATGAAAAGAATATGTTTCTGGTTATAATACTACTAACACTATTTTTATATTTGTGGATTTGCTTTTTACTCTCTTGCTATTAGAAAAACGAGCCAGCGACAATGACCACCTACCAGCTATAACCAGAAGCCGCAGCACAGCGGCGATCAGCTCACGGCGCATGCTGCGTCACATCCCTGTCAAGCTCCGGTAGCCAGGATTAGGAATTCTGTAACAAAAAAAAAAAGAAAAATGAGATTTTTATTTTTTTTTATTAAAAGATAGCGGATAAGGTCACGGCTCTTCTGATGATGAGAGAGATAGGGTAGAACTTTTTTTTATACATGGCGTGCAATAAATTAAGACTGATAACTTGGCGCTAGTTTCTAAGTATTTTTTTCTTTTCTGATATTACTTCCACAAAAAAATTTTGGACATGTTTAAATTTTATCTTATATTGCGACAGTAAATGTGACTTTAAATCGGTAGATAAAAATATTTGTTTACAAATAACCGCTTTATAAGTTGCTCAAAGATAAAAAAATAATGAAAAAGTAGGTATGGTAGTACTAATAAAATAATGCGCTTCAGCTACATTCGTCAAGCTTCGGAACTCCGAATGTATTTTAAAGATGTATAGAGTTGTTATTACATAATTAATCATTTCGCTTAAATTTAGAATAGGTCAGCCAACCAGAAAAAAAAAAGTATAAAGTGTAAAGAGAGTGAAAAGTGTAAAGCCGAAGCGTCTAATTTGAATAGTAGTACTGTACAAGGTTTATTTGAAACATTTTTCGAAAATATCAAATAGCTAATTTAATTAATTAATTATTCTTAAAATATTTTGCTGCCAAACTCTGTCCTAAACTCCCAATGGACATCATTGTAAATTCTGGCATGGCGGATCAGCAATTTCATAATAAAAAACAAATTCCGGTTTTACTTTGGTTATATTTTAAATTAAGATCCTCAGAAATATGTTTATTTTGAAAGTAATTTAAGGATTTGCTTCTGGTAGTTTAAAAATGTCGACGCGCACAAATACCACTTGTATGGTTCATGTGAATAAAGATTATTCTGATTCTGATTCTGATTCTGATTCAGATAGGTGTAATAGTGGTTTAGTTATTCCGGTATCCGCAGGAGACATCTACTATGCTTGTAGAATTTAGTACGTAACGGTCGAGTTTTGTGACTTCTGACCTGAAATGGTTTCAGCCTAGCTTTTTTTACTACATCAGTTCTTGCCACTGTCATTTTCCATTTCTTCAATAATTTTATAGATTTACTGTCACCCAATGGAACCCTAAAAGTTCCACAGTAAAGCATCATGTAATATCATTAAATAACGTTATACAGGGCGGACAAACAATTGAGTCGTCTCATTGAGACCCACGTCACAGTGGTTGTCCGCGCCGACACACGCAATGATACAAACAATTTGTCCAATGAAACGGCCCAAGATAATGGACGCTACGTGGGCTATGAAAACAACGGAGGAAAATATGATAACATTGAATTTAATAAGAAAAGTGAAATAAGTATCAGGTTGGACCCTTTTTTGGCACATATTTGCTATCGAAATTTATCTCTACCCCAAAGTTATTTATGGACTCTTCATATACACACAAATTGTACCCGTTACTATATTCATATTATTTGTACACAAATCATGAATACGATATTTTCTTCCCCTGCCATTTCTTACACGCGAATAAGTAACGTGTACTCAATTAACTAATCACAATCGACAGTTTCAAATCACTGTCCAAGTTCTTGTTACGACATACTGAGTGTATTTATTATTATTAAGATTGTAATTACAATCTTAATTAAAATTACATTCAGTGTAGTCAAATTCGACTACACTGAATTTTAATGCCTAACCAGTCATTATATAGAAAACTAGCTGTCCCGGCGAACTTCGTCCCACCAATTCACTATGGGAAATAATGAAGTACTATTTTTCCCATTTTCCCTGCAACTTTCCAGGCTTTTTTCTTCATAAGAACCTTCTCCTGATAATAACTAACGAAATAAAAAATAATTAGCCGAATCGGACTAGTCGTTCGGAAGTTATGCGCTTACCAACACATTTAGCGATTCATTTTTATATTATAGATAACGGAAATCCTTAAGCGTGTTTAAAAATTTTAAACACTTTCTTTGAATTCTCTATCACTTTATTATGTCCTGGTATGCCTACACTGAACGTTGAAATAAAGTAAATTTACCCCATATAGCACCTCTGTACCTGATTGGGTACAGTGAAACAATTGGAGGTAGTAATTATTGGCTGTAAAAATTGAAACCGCTTGGCTTGAGTGTAACACAGACTATTAACGGGGAAAGTTGAAAACCAGTGTTGGGTGGATTGGGCCTCAACAAATACTGTGCTTTTCTTTGGTGGACTCATGCTAGCTCACTCGGTTTTTTTTAAATATCTTTATATCACTTTATGAAGTTTTTTTTATGTTAGTAATTAAACTATACTATTACTTAAGTTTTTTATGTTCAGGTAAGATTTCTAGTTGTTTTTTTTTGTTAATGATGTGAATTGTGTGGTTAAATTTAGTCTGTCAATAAATGTTTTCTTTTTTTTATGGTAATAGAAGGCAAACAAGCAGGCGGATTTTCTGATGTTAAGAAATTCACGTCGCCTAGAGACACCAAAGGCGGTAATGGTGCGTTGCCAACCCGAGGCTGGGATGTTAGGCAAAAGTAAGTTTACCGGCTACCTTACGTCACGTCGTTATGGTGGCAGGAATAGGTAAGGCGGTGGTACCAATCGTGAGTCGCTGCGAAACTCTACCACCTAGTCAAATGTCACGGTGTTAGTGACGGTAAGCCTATGCTAGCCTTTTACGAGCTGCCTGGCAGGAAGGCAGATGGTCTATTATGCAAAGGAGCCCGGACCAACACTTTCTTTCTTTTCTTTTTTAAAAAACGTGTATTGTGGAAAAGTGAAAGTGTTATTTGAAAATTGTTTTTGCCACAGGATTCTAATCCTCAGTACCTCAAATGATAAGAGAATTCGTTGGCTTACGACGAATGGGTACATGTTCAAATCTAGTCTGGGCGAAAATATTTTTTCTTTGAAATTTGTACCATTTTAATGTTATATATATTATGTATACACAAAATATACCCTTTTGAAAAAAATCTTTCCCATGTCAATCCACGCGTCCAAGTAAGACGTATAAAAATGATTTACCACATGTTAAACATAAAATATGGCATCAAAGTTTTAGTAACTTAATTAAAACTGAAATACATACAATTGGGAAACACAAAAGTAAGCATTTAACTAGTTTTCCAATAATGCCTTTGAAATCGGGCAAACTTCGGGCACAGTGATCGCATTAACCCAAACGTTACAGCAGACAATTACACACGTTTCGTAGTATTCCCCGAGGACCATCGACAGGAAGACAAAACGTATGCAGTGGAAATGAGGCAAATAACAATATTACCACTTCCTATAATGCCAGTACACATTGTATTTATTATGTATTACAACCAACTGAGGCTGGATTTCAAACCTCTATCAAATTAAGAACGCGTTTAGTTTTTTTTATGTTATTGGAAGGCAAACAATTAGACGGATTTCCTGATGATAAGAAATTTAAGACGCCTAGAGACACCGAAGGTAGTAATGGTACGTAGCCAACCTAAGCCCGTAATGTTAGGCCAGAAATAAGTTTACCTGCTACCTTACCCTCGAAAGCGGATCACGTCATGACGTTATGGCGGTAGGAGTAGGTAAGGCGGTGGTATCAATCCAGATGAATCCCTGCAAAACTCTACCACCTAGTCAGATGTCACGTTGTTAGTGACGGTAAGCCTATGCTCGCCTTTTACGAGCTGCCTAGCAGGAAGGCAGATGGTATATTCTGCAACGGAGCCCGGACTAACTCAGGGAAAAAAATTGTCTGAAAATTGTTATAACAGCGAAAAAATACTGTTGTTTCATAGCCCAAAAAATGTAATATTATTTACAGGCTGAGAAAATACAAACAATTTCATAGCCCCAGCCGTAATCCATAACATGACATGATGTAGACATCCTCACCTACCTTCAGGCACACACGTCTCATACACATGATAAATGGCCACCAGTCATATATCAACTATAACAATGTATTGTTTATTTGGTCGTTTATGTTTTCCTCATTGCGATTTTAACGGAAATGTTGGCACAATTTTATTTCTGTATCTCAGAAGGATAAAATTTATCCAAGATTTATATAGCATTTTTACCGCGGCTTCGCTCGTATTTAGGCCATCAAAAGTATCATACGTTACTTTAAACACATTCAAGGTTATATTTACAAAGTTTTACGTCAATAGCAAGCACTGACATTATAGCGGCTAAGGCGGCGGTACCTATCCGGGCGAGTCGCTCCGAAACTCTACCTTGTAATAATTAATTAATAGTAACAGTAATAGCTTAGCAACCATATAATTGATTTGAAACTTTTCCCTTTTTGGAGTTCGTTAAAAATAATAAGTTACCCTGAAATGAGAATAAAATTAAAAAAAATCAAAAGTCCCGAAAAAACTTATCCGTAATGATAGAACAAAGAACTATCTCGATCAAGTCACAAAAAAAAACCCGCAACAAAAGCGGTGCATTCCTTTAGAAGTTATCACGGCACTGACAGACATACATTCGCACGCACATACACAAAGAGAGAGTAGGGGAGAGAGGACGAGAGAAAGAGAGGGGTAGGAGTCTATATCATAAAAAACACTCCCCTATTTTAGTCAGGAGTTAAAACAACAGAATATAAGTATCTCCTTCATGCCCATATCCCCAAAGACGTAGGCACAGGCATAACCAGGGCGCCTACGACTAGCCGAAGATGCAAAGCCTATCGCCAATCGGGCTCAAATCCAATCCCGACCACGTTATTTTTATTAGAAAATTAAAAATATTATACATAGTCATATTATGCTAAATAAACTTCTTTTTTGTGTTACCGAATATCAGGATCAAGGTCGTATGTAAAAAAAACCGTGAAAATTTTACAGGGAAAATATGTGAAACAATATTTTTTTTTAAAGATTGCTAGTAGTAGCTAGTATTTATAATACTAGCTGATCTTGCGAACTTCCTTTCGCTTGAAACTGAGGAAAAAAATAAGGTATTGCTTTTCCCATTTTCCTTTTTCTTTTTTTGTAACAAACTTCCCCTGACAATAACAAACACATCGAAAAAAGAATTAACAGAATTGGTCCATCTGTTCGGGCTTGATGGGAAGACCACGTGAAATGGATACCCCATTTTAAAAAGTTTATAAGTAGCCCAAAACCTAGACCACTAGACCACTAAGGCGACCTCATTTTGCACTGTCATACGTACGGATTTAATATATGGCTAATATTTTTTTGTAAATCGACTTTATTTTTATTAAGAGGTTCTAAATGCCATGAATTTGTAACTAACAGAAAGGGCGACTGCGTGTTTGCATTTCTGTCACATGACATCTATGAAACATTGCTGAAATGAATAGCAACTGTCCCAAAACCGCAGCCGTCACGAATAGAAACTGTTCTGTAAATTCTCTAATTAAATTTCACGAAGTAATTAACAAAAGATCAAATATATAATGTGTAAAACTTAAGTAAGTATCTTTACGCCCATATCCACAAAGGGGTAGGCAGAGGCACAACCAGAGCACTCATGACTAGCCGAAGACAATAAGTCCCACAATGGAATAGGTGGCAAGCCTGTCGCCAACCAGGCACATATCCAATCCAAAGCAAAAAATTTTTTATAAGAAAACTTGAAAAATTACATTTTTTTACTAGCCGACCCTGGAATCGAACCCGGGACCTCACGAAGTCAACTCCAACACCTGGATCGCTAGACCACAGCGGCGAGAGGCTAAAGTTTTATTAATAAAGACAAAACAAATACTGTGTACAACTTTGACAGTTTTTTACAAACTTTATACTTTTTCCTTATCAATGACATAACCGCAGTTTGATTAAAATACTGAATCAACTTGAAATTACACAAGTTTTTTCAGAATTCCCCTCACGTAGTCTGTTGCGGGGAAGTTCGCAAGTTGAGCTTTTGCCGCAACCAAGTTTGTAAACTTTCAATTTGAATTTGTTACCGCGTTTTTACAATTCACGACACTTCCATTTTCCGGTCTGATGCAAGCTGTAGCGACAGTTGTAGACTGGGCGTTTGCGACGCAAGACAGTTAAGAATAACTAACTAATAATTTATACTCAGTAAAACTCTCATAACTCAGATAATTATGTGGTCTGTAAAAGTTGTCCACAGTATTTGTTTTGTCTTTGTTAATTAGTAAACTTTAGCGTCGCGCCTCTGTGGTCTAGCGGTCCGAGTGTTGGACTTGATTGCACGAGGTCCCGGATTCTATTCCCGGGTCGGGCAACAGAAAGAAAATTTGGTTTTTCCAATTTTCTAATAAAAAAATGGTCGGAATTGGATATGCACTCGGATGGCGATAAACTTGCCACCTATCACATTGTGGGACTTAGTGTCTTCGGCTAGTCGTGGGTGCCCTGGTTGTGCCTCTGATTACCCCTACGGGAATATGGGAGTAAGTATACTTTTTTTAAAAAAATAGCAAGAAATCGACTTTTGTTTAATTTTAACGTCTACTAATTAGGTACACAAAAAATATGCATTACTACGTCATAGTATAAAACAAAGTTTCTTTCCGCTATCTGTACCTGTATGCTTATATCTTTAAAACCACGGAACTAATGTACGTGCGGTTTTTAATAGACAGAATGATTAACATAGGAGATATTCCACCCAAGCGAAACTGGGACGAACTACTAAGATTAAATATAAACCTTAAACTATCTGCCGGATTTTGTTCAAATTTAAATAATACCACCTCGGAATTATAATTACCCACTACATTTGGAAAAATGACTCATCAAATTTTACTAATTGTTGCCAGTGTAATTGCGGTAAAAAAATAATATAAGAAAATAACATAACACTGAAAATGATCTTTTTTTGAAGTTATTTAAAAACTGATTTTAATTTTAGTATTTGTTTGTTCAGTTAAGTATCTTCACGTCCATATCCCCGAAGGGGTATGCAGAGGTACAACCTAGGCACCCACGACTAGCCGAAGATACTAAGTCCCACAATGTGATAAGTGGCAAACCTACCGCCAACCGTGCACATTTCCAATCCCGACCAACATTTTTTTTTATTAGAAAATTGGAAAAATCCAATTTTCCTTTGTTGCCCAAACCGGGATTCAAACCCGAGACCTCATGTAGTCAAATCCAACAACTGAACCGCTAGACCACAGAGGCTAGACCACAATTAATTATTTATTGTTAAGCAGGTGTTACTTAAAAATGTGCTAAACGTCGTATGGGATTACATGAGGCACATAGGCACTCTATCCAATGAAAAAAATAACGATCAAAATCGGACTACTTAAAAGTTACACGAGATCTAACATAAAAATACCATTAGCATACGTGTTGATTAAAAAATCCTTCTGTGTTTTCGAGCGTCGATGAAAACAAGCCACCTACAAAGGGTATCTTTTTAAAAATAATTAAATCACTCTGAATAAACGAAACGAAGTAATCTTAGTTACATAAATTCGTAAATCGGTACTCATCTGAAGCACTGGATGAGTGTTAAAATATGTATATAACAGGAACGCAAGTTAAGGGCATTATAAATCTGAATATAATCTACAATTATAGATTTAGGACGTTACTAAAGACTAAAAAATAAGTCGATTAATAAAAAAATGAACTTACGGCCAGTTTCAATAACCTATCTACAATTAGGGATAGGCCTACTAGATTTTTGTTCATAGGATATTTATTTTCTTTTAACTAATTATTGAAAAATAACAATACTTGCATGATCAGTCAGATCAGATCAGTTATCTGTAGGTTACCCTTAAACCTTGATTTCATGCTTATTACAAATTTGAATCGGATATCTCATTTTAGGTATTCTTGAACATGTGCTAGCGGATTATTAAGGCCTCGTACTTAGTCAGCCAGAAGAGCCAATCGCCGCACTCCCCGTTCTATGATTAATATGAAATATTGCGCTCTAAAGTAAATGTCTTAAACGACAAATCACTATTTTTGACACTATAAAAGTAGTTTGAAAAAAAAGTATAAAAACTGAAACACTTATCCTTTAGGTATTGTTCTTATCTATGTTTGTGTTAAATCTGGTGTCGATATTTTCATAATTGAAGTAGACAGTTGGGTTTTGCTTTCAAAAAAGGGTTAACTTTTTGATTTTTTTTCTATCAAACAAAGTAAAATAAGTCGTGTTTTGGAAATACTAGTCTCATAAAGCATATTCATGTAAAACTTGTGTATTTTTGGAGATAAGATCCATGATTGCTTTGTATCAAAAAAACATTATATTGCTGACGTATTTTAGCATACATGGACCCTTAACATTATTCTTGCCGCCATAATGATTCTGTCATATTCCACAGCCACAGTATGGCGACACACTTACAACATAAATGATGTCAATATGCTGCGGTTATTTCTTATTAGAGAAGCTGTGTGCTTTTTGCGGCCTTTTTCCATAAAAAATACAGTTAAGTAGTTGTTTTGGAACTAAATGTTAAGGAGCTGCTAGTATCGCGTTCAAGAGTACCTATAATGACATAATATCCGATTCCAATTTCAAATTAGCATGAAATCGGGATTCAAGAGTAGCCCTATTGTCGCAGCGCTATCTCCTAAATAGTTGAAATTTGCCATTAATTTATAGTAAATTAATTACTAGAGCATAATCATTATGAAATCGTAGCCAGCTTAAGGGTCCATGTATGCTAAAATACGTCAGCAGTATAATGTTTTTTTTTAAACAAAGCAATCATGGATCTTAGTAACAAGAATACACAAGATTAACATGAATATGCTTTTTAAACTAGTGTTTCCAAAACACGCACGAACACGAACAAATTCATTTTACTTTGCTCGATAGAAAAAAATCAAAAAGTTAACTCTTTTTTGAAAGCAAAACCCAACTGTCTACTTCAATTAAGAAAATATCGACACCAGATTTAACATAAACATAAGTACTATACCTAAAAGACAAGTGTTTCAGTTTTCATACTTTTTTTCAAATTACTTTTATAGTGTAAAAAATAGTGATTTGTCGCTTAAGACATTTACTTTAGAGCAGGGTCGGGCAAATTCTTTTGACCGTGGGCCGGTAAGTTAAAAAAATCTAATGGCGGGCCTGTAAATTATAATTATTCTTGAGGCCGGTTTATTAAAACACCTAAAAATAGCAGTACATGTTACGATTATAAAACGTTGTATAAAGATAACATAAGGCATTTTTTATTTTATTTTACAATCCTTTTTTTAAAATAAAATCTATTTCTGAAGTCTTAACATATGAAATACGCAATATAATATATGTTTGAAGTATCGATTCAATACCTTAATTGTTCAAATTTCAATAGTTTTTTAACATTTTGACCAATAATTTTTTCAAGAAGGTTTATATTTTTTCTAAAAAAAAAACTCGGCGGGCCGGATTAAAAACTCTCAAGGGCCGGATCCGGCCCGCGGGCCGTAATTTGCCCACCCCTGCTTTAGAGTGCAATATTTCATAGTAATCATGGAACGGGGAGTGCGGCGATTGGCTCTTCTGGCTGACTAAGTATGGGGCCTTAAGTCTTAACAAATCTTTATGCTTAAAATTTTCAGTTAATTATTCACAATCACTATGAAGGCCACTTGCATAGTTCGGGGTTAAATTTAATAAGGAGTTATTATTTTGACCTAACTCAGAGTCAAATATTTAACGTGCAAATGGCCCTACGACTACTGTTTTATTTCGATACCCTTTTGTGAGATTTTTAATGCCCTTTTTCAGCATTTGGAAGAAAGAAGTTGTAAAACACAAGACATTTCGCTTGTAAAGGAGTAAAGCTAGCATTCTGCTATTCACTAACACGGGGAGAAGGGATTAAAGGGGATTGGATTTCTTTACCTTGCGCGGTTTTCTCGGAACATATAATGACGTATTCAGTGAAAATACTTCATCTTCATTTTACAATTATTGCACATCTCTATTTCTTTTGTAGCTTTGTTAAAGGAATAATTCTAACTTAGCAGATGTTAAAATAGTAATAGTAAGTTATCTTAGGCCCGTTTCCAATATTTAAGAAACGAGTCGTTTTGCTTATGAATGGTTGTTTTTTGTTTGAATAGGAGCCCGGACCAACACGGTACCCCCGTGTTGGTCCGGGCTCCTTTGTAGAATAGACCATCTGCCTTCCTTTGCCAGGCAGCTCTTAAGAGGCGAGCATAGGCTTACCGTCACTAACACCGTGACATCTGACTAGGTGGTAGAGTTTCGCAGCGACTCGCCCGGATTGGTACCACCGCCTTACCTATTCCTGCCGCCATAACGTCATGACGTGTTCCGGTTCGGAGGGTAAGGTAGCCGGTAAACTTACTCTTGCTCGAGGCCTAACATCCCGGTCTCTGGTTGGCAACGCACCATTACCACCTTTGGTGTCTTTAGGCGGCGGGAATTTCTTACCATCAGGAAATCCGTCTGCTTGTTTGCCTTCCAATGTCATAAAAAAAAAAGAGTCGTTTTGCTTATGAATGGTTGTTTTTTGTTTGAATATGAGCCCAGACCAACACGGTTCCCCCGTGTTGGTCCGGGCTCCTTTGCAGAATAGACCATCTGCCTTCCTGCCAGACAGCTTGTAAAAGGCGAGCATAAGGTTAACGTCACTAACACAGTGACATCCTACTCGGTGGTTGAGTTTCACAGTGACTTGCCTGGATTGGTACCACCGCCTTAGCTAATCCTGTCGCCATAACGTCAGTGCCTTTGACGTGTTCCGGTTCGAGGTCTAACATCTCAGCCTCAAAGTTAGAGGAAATAGAAAAAAAAACGTCTCAGCCTCAGGTTGACAACACACCATTACCGCCTTTGGTGTTTCTAGGCGACGTGAGTTTCTTACCACCAGGAAAACCGTCTGCTTGTTTGCCTTCCAATATAAAAAAAAAATATAATTACAGTCGTTCGTTTTCCATTGTTAATTTTAAACATTTTGTATAATTATGAGCAAAGCTTTGTTACTTTTTGGCAATCTGCTGTTCGTACTGACGGTTAACGGTTCGTTGATTATAGGAACCAGGTTATAAAGGATACCCATTCTCGATACAAGTTTTTCTTACGCTTCAAAATTCACTTCATGAATAGTGACAGAAGCAAAAAAAATCCCCGATTAAAAAGTATCTTAAATTTTGACCTCGGCTATAAGCTACACAAAATTTTAAAAAAATCGTCTAGCAGTTTTTGCATGAAAGATGAACAAACAAATAGACAAGCCGACAAATTGTTTAACAACCCTCGTTTTGGGTACTGTATCATGTAACCAATAAGTAGCAATTTTTTTTATAATGTACAGATTTAGTTGTGTTACTGTTTTGTAAAAATGTATAGAAAAAAGTATCTTCACGCCCATATCCCAGAAGCGATAGGCAGAGACACAACCAGGGCCCACAACTAGCCAAAGTCACTAAGTTACCACAGTGTGATAGGTGGCAAGCCTATCGCCAAACAGGCACATATCCAATCCCGGGCAACATTATTTTTGTAAGGAAATTATAATTTAACATTTCCCTTTAATTGTTTGAATCGATATCGACAGAGGTACAAATATCGCTACTGAATTTAAATTAATCTCAAAAAGTTCTCATTTGCTGATACGTTGCCAGTAACTAATGAATTATGATTCTCTTTCTAGCAGTTTTGGCGCCATTAAGAGAAAAGATGGTCGAAGTTTTTTCACAATTTTGAATTTCGTGTTTATGTTCAGTAAATTAGTCAATTTTGGTGGCATTTTGTTCAGTGTAAGTGCACAAATGAAATGATTATGAAGAATTTAGCGTATCTTTAATTTTCTCGTTACCGCCAAATCTCACTACGCGAACTTGAGTAATGAGGCCACCGCTTTACCCAAGACTTTGACATGACTTGCTGTCTACTGACGACTTATTTAAATTTGATTCAAATTTCAACTTGACTAATGGCAAAATGCTAACGTGAAGGCCAAAACCTTAAGAAAGAAAGAAGTATTCTCTTTTCAAAAGGTAAATCATATGATTTAAAGCTGGTCATATATTAATTTATCCAAGCTCCAACTAGAGCTATTTGAGTTTCCACTGTATAGATATAAAGTTGCTTTCCGCTGTCTGTCCCTATATATGCTAAAATCTTTAAAACTACGCAACTAATTTTGATGCAGTATTTCTAATTAATAGGGTTATTCCAGAAGAAGGTTTATGTATAAAACCATAAAAGTTTGTGCATCCGTGATACTCTGGAATGGGCTGCTAGTACTAAAGCATGTATTTTGTGTAGGTACATAAATAATACGTTTAGATAATGGCCTTAACATTAGTACTTTCGCGGGCTGGGGATACATTTTTACAAATGTTACAAAGATCATACTTCAACTTCTGTCTGCGGTTATTTTTTTCTTTTTTACAGTTATCTAGGACATTATTCCCAAACGATTATGACTTAGGAACCTTCAAGAAAAGAGCGTACTCATTCCTTAAAGGTCGGCAACGCATCTGTGATACTCCTGGTGTGTCAGATATCCGTGGGCGGAGGTGATCACTTTCGATCATGTGACCCTCTTGCTTGTTTGCCTCCTCTTCTATAAAATTGAAAAAAATAAGCACAGGGAAATTGCTAATTATACTCTTTTATAAAATGTGAGAGGCTTTGTCCGTTACCATATACCTTTGTGAATTTATACAGCCACTAGAACTATTATAATGATGATCACTCGAAAAGGCTTTACTCTATTTCACCTATTCACTTTGAGCACGCGGCAGTAAGTCATGAAAGCAGATTGGAATTCTTTGCTTCGAGCGCCATACAGCTTCTCTGAGATGGTACAACGACATTTCCAGTTAAGCTGAGTTTTCACAGTGAGAGTTCGTTCGGACCGATAGCGGTCGGACCATTATTCGGACGCTAATTAGTAAGCATTTATCTGAATTTTCTAAGATTTTTTCATAGTGAATTTCGTGTTTATATTGAATGAAATTAGTCAATTTTAGTGGCATTTCCTATAATTTTGTTCAGTGACAGTACACAAGTGAAATAATAAAAGTAAGTTTATTCACGCCCATATCCCCGAAGTGGTAGGCAGAGGCACAACCAGGGCACCTACGGCTAGCCGAATACATTAACTCCCACAATGTGATAGGTGGCAAGCCTATTATCAACCGGGCACATAACCAATCCAGAGGAACATTTTTTTACTAGAAAATTGGAAATCCCAATTTTATTTTTGTTGCCTGATCCGAGAATCGAACCCGGGACCTAATGCAGTCAAGTCCAACAACTAACCGCTAGACCACAAAGGCGATAAACAAACAAATAAAATTAAATAATCATGAAGAAATGTGCGTATTGTGTATTTCCTCGTTGCTGCCAAATCTCACTATATGAGCTTGAGTAATGAGGCCACCGCTTTACCCAAGACCCTGACATGACTTATTAACACGTATGTCACGTATAAATAACAATAATAATAAATAACAAATAATAATAAATAACAAATACTACGTACAATTGAATTACAACCATAAAGTGGGTACATAAAAATAACGCTACCAACTTTCTATCAAGCACCTAACATACGTAACATTTCTTAATATACGTAACAAGTCGCAGACTAAACTCTTTAGCGCTTAACAAAAATAGGAACTAATTTCGCCATCTTGTAAAATATTGACTCTTCACTTTATGTACACTAAGTTCGCTGAGAATCGTCTGTTGTTTCTGAATATTAAAAAAATTGAAAGTTGTGCAAACAAGTTAGACGCCTTAAAATTTTAAAAGCTTATATTAAAGATGAGAAAAGCGCTCGCTTAATTTTTAAATAAATTCAAAAAATGAACAATTTATTACAGTATGGAAAGGCAATTAGCTATAACTAGGACATCTGATTGGAAGGGACTACCCTGACTAACTGTACTAGTTGATGTTTTAACTATCCAGAAATAAATTCCCCCCGTGTTGGTCCGCGCTCCTTTGTAGAATGGACTATCTGCCTTCCTGTGCCAGGCAGCTCGTAAATGGCGAGCATAGGCTTGCCGTCACTAACACCGTGATATCTGACTAGGTGGTAGAGTTTCGCAGCGACTCACCCGGATTGGTACCACCGCCTTACCTATTCCTGCCGCAATAACGACATGACGTGTTCCGGTTCGGAGGGTAAGGTAGCCGGTAAACTTACTTTTGCTCGAGGCCTAACATCCCGGCCTCTGGTTGGCACCATTACCACCTTTGGTGTCTCTAGGCGGCGGGAATTTCTTACCATCAGGAAATCCGTCTGCTTGTTTGCCTTCCAATGTCATAAAAAAAAGTATATTACTAGATGATGACGAAGATGCTGACATATCGTGACTGACATATCAAAACATATTATGTGAGACGTGTATAGTACTACTATTTTAATTATGCGCTTCATCTTGACACTTTTTACTCTTATTTACTTTCTTAGTATACTTTATAGTTTTATTTTTAAATTGGGTAACCTAATCTAAATTTAAACTAAATGATTGGTTATGTAATAACAACTCTATATAGATAGTATCTTCACGCCCATATCCTCGAAGAGGTAGGCAGAGGCACAACTCTATATAGATATCCGTAAAATACATTCGGATTTCCAAAGCTTGACGAATATAGCCGAAGCGCATATTTTGAATAGTACTACTGTACGTACTTTACTATGTGATACGTGAAGCAGCCAATAGAAATGAACTGTAGATAATAGAAATAATGATGATGATTTATTCTCCATATTCTCTACTATTCCTCCTATTCACTTTGAACACGCGGCGGAAAGGATTAAGGCAGATTGAAATTCTTTGCCTGGAGCGATATTCCCGGAATAGTTAATCGATGTCTTCAGTTAGAAGACTTCATTTTCCAATATATCGCGCCTCAATAATTCAACTATCTTAAACTTAACTTAGCTGGTTTTATTAAAAAAAGTGTCTTCGCCGGGTGTGATATGACTGAAAGAGATGGAAAGTAGTAATATTTTTATTATTTTAAATCGAAGGGTTCAATTTTAGCATTACTCTAAGTCTGAATGTTACTAATAAACTAGAAATTAACTTTAAAATATTATTTTGGGTTTAATACATAAACGTGTAAATAGATACTTTTCATCATCGGCACTTGTTGAAATTCCATTGCATGTACACTTATCTCCAACTGACTTTTGTAATATTCTACCATAGTAATTATCAACCTAAAGCTAAACTTTAAAATGAAAAAAAATAATATCTATAAATCTACAGCTCTGATGATACTGTGAAAAGCGATTTCGCACTGTAACATAATACGAGTAGTTATGTTTATTTTAAATTTAGAATATTATGGAAAAAATAAAAGTGCTATGAAAAATGTGAGACTATCTACTGATTATTATGAAGATAATCTTAAACTCCAGGGATTTAGTTTAAACAATAATTTAAGCCTCAATAGAAACACCCCAATAAAGTTTCCTCAGTGGATTCCTAAATAAAGGCATTAAATTTCCCCAATTTCCTCCCTAGCTAAACGATTAAATATCTTTCATTTATTCACTACCTACATTATTCAGATTAAGGTCTAGTCCCAACTCCCAAGGAAGGGTTAGTAGAGGTCTCAAGGGTTGAGATCGAAATATTCGGATAAATGTGTTTAGGGCCGTCTTAGTTACATGTGTTTGTTAATGCGGGGATTATACTAGTTTGCTTGAGTTTAGAAACTGGGAAAGGGTTATGTGAAGGTCAGTTTTATGTACTTAAAAGGTACCAAAGTTGTAAGAATATGTAGCAATTTATTGTGTTTAAGGAATGAATTTACTTAAATGACCAAAATAAGTTTTCTTTCGGTAAACAAATATTCTATTAGAATACTTTTGAGAGATGACAAATATCAGTTTTTAAGAGTACAAGTAGTGACAGGAGATGTTAGCTTGCGTTTTCTAATATTTCAAACCTGCAATCTTCACCTTGACGGATCCTAAAAAGGAGGGTCCGAAGTATGTATAATATTAACATTTTTACATCACATTCACTAACATACGATAGAAGATGGAGTTTTAAAGATAGTTTTTGAGTATTCCGCGGTACATTTATACGAGTAGCAATATTATAATTGTGTCCCCGCACTAGCACGTTGTTAGGCGGCTGGCGCGTAACGCCATAGTTTCCTATTTCTTTATAATCAATAGCATAATGCTTTCTAAATCGAGAGACTGTCGTTTTTGAAGTGAATGCATTTAAATGTAATAGTTATTACAATGTAACTTTTTTTACCAAAGGTGGTAATGGTGCGTTGCCAACCTGAGACCCGGATGTTAGGTCTCGAGCAAAAGTCAGTTTACCGGCTACCTAACCCTCCAAACCGAAACACGTCATGACGTTACGGCGGCTGGTATAGCTAAAGCGGTGGTACCATTCCGGGCGAGTCGCTGCGAAACTCTTTAACTTAGTAGGATGTCACAGTGTCAGTGACAGTAAGCCTATGCTCGCCTTTAACGCGCTGCTTGGCCGGAAGGCAGATGGTCTATTTATTTTACAAAGGAGTCCGGACCAACACGGAAAAACTAACTAACTAGTTAATAAAACAAATTTAAATCAGTAATGCCATTTTGAGAATTAAACCAACGCCATTTACGATTTTTGGCGCCATTATGTAAATGTAGAGTTCAATTTTTCAATTTTGTTAGGAAGAAGTGGACAAGTGTTCATGAAGAAATCAGAGTTCCAGTAATTTTTTAAAATCACACCAAATGAGCTTGAATAAGGATTTTATATTTTTTATGTTGATATTAGGTATCAATAGTTGTTACCAATTTAACTTTGAATAGGTTTATGACTATATTAAAAGAAATAGAAATTATAAATTGAACATGTACAATAAGAAAAAGAAATGTCTAATACGGAAGAAGGGACAAAAGGGCCCAAACATCTTAGTCTGTCTCTTGAAGAGACAAAATAATAATAACATTTATAACAATTTACATTTACAAATCCAGCACATCTGGACTCATTTTCATGATTTTTGATTTGTAGTAATTAAAAAAAAATCTAAATTTGCACCAAATGTATCAAAAGAGTTGAAAGATGGCATAATCCAAGTACGTTACGATCCCCGTGTTGGTCTGGGCTTCTTTGTAGAATAGACCATCTGCCTTCCTTGCCAGGCAGCTCGTAAAAGGCGAGCAAAGGCTCACCGTCACTAACACTGTGAATTCTGACTAGGTGGTAGAGTTTAGCAGCGACTCGCCCGGATTGGTACCACCGCCTTACCTATTCCTGCCGCCATAACGGCATGACGTGTTCCGGTTCTTAGGGTAAGATAGCCGGTAAACTTACTTTTGCTCGAGGCCTAACATCCCGGCCCCAGGTTGGCAACGCACCATTACCACCTTTGGTGTCTCTAGGTGGCGTGAATTTCTTACCATCAGGAAATCCGTCTGCTTGTTTGCCTTCCAATATTATAGAAAAAAAAACAACGGGCCACCAAGTGAAAAACAGAATATCCTTGGAAAAAATCACTACATAATATTAAAAATCAAACCCGCTTTTCGCTGTTTTTCCCGATGCTTAGATCTTTAAATCTATTTAATAGATTTAAAGATTTAAGCATATCTAAGATCTATTAAATACATGCTAGTAATAAATAAAGAATCTGAGATTTATTAATTTTTGGTGTAACTAGGAGTATACGCTAGGCAAAGAGACCGTCAAAAATTTACGAATCTATCGTTAACGTAAGCGAAATTGTTAGGATTGTAAACATTCCTTACATACATACCTATCTTCACGCCAAGTCCCTTACGCGGTAGGCAGAGAGTATCGAGTGCCAGACCTCACGATCCTGACAAACCTGTCTTGCTTCCTTCACATTCATTACCCTTTTCATACAAACACGCCGGTTTCGGAGACTCTTGACACCACTCTCGGATAATATCCGATTGATCTAATCGTGAAATGTCAGCCTTGGTCTCTCCGGGTACCTACATCCATCCACATTCGCATTGTATATCTGCTTTGTCAATCTTTCATCTGTCATTCTTTTCACATGACCGAACCAGCGGAGCATGCCCTTTCGAATTTTAACACCAACACTTTCTTTCAATCCCACTCTTTCTCGGATCTCACTGTTATGAATGCGTTCAGCGAGCGTTACACCACAGATTTTCCATCGTGCTCTCATTTCGACCGTATTCCTTACAAAAGTATAAAATCACCAATAAAAAGTGTGCAACCACTCCTAACAATAACGACTGCCCAAATAATGATTTACTGCCCATTTCATTTACTCCCCTCAAATTTGACCTGGATGAATACAAAAATCTGGCCAGTAAATACACATTTTTATAGTCTGCTATACAGGCAGCTCGTAAAAAACGGACCGAGTTCACTGCCAATTTTATTTTATCATTAGATTTACTGCGTTGAAATGTTCCGAGCTTTAGCGATACTTTATGCTTTTGGACTTATGGGATTCCCTAGTTAATTCTAGGATCTAGATAAGCTAGGCCAACCTTTGTTTGTCTATACTTATAAAAAGTATTAAATAAAAGTAAGTAAATAGCGCATTTTTACTTTTGGGCTTTGAAGTCGGTTTTTAAAGGTAGTTATTTTTATTTAAAACTTTTAAGTTAACTGATAAAATTTAATGCAATAATCATATAAATTACATTATGTAAGTCTATATACAATATTATCTTATTATATATCTTTATGACATGTAGATGAATGCCGATGTGTCTGTAAGCTTGTGGATTTACTTGTGAAATTTGATTGATTAATAAAAACAGACATCGGGATAGGTGAAAGTAGATAAAAAAATAAAAACTTATGAGCCTACCTGAATCAAATTTTTATGAGATCAATCCGAAATTTATTCCGCAACAGACAAAAAAGGAATTACGTAAATCGGTTCAAAAATTGTTGCCGAAATTGGCGTACATACTCAAAAAAATGTTTATTGGCCGAATTCGTTTAGCGGTTCAAGTGTTGGACTTGACGTCCAACACTTGAACCGCTAGACCACAGAGGTCATGAGGCTATGAGGTCACAGGTTCGATTCCTGGGTCATTCCAATTTTCTTATTAAAAAAAACATGTTACTCGGGATTGGATATGTGCCCGGTTGGCGATAGGCTTGCCACCTATCACATTGTGGGACTTAGTGTCTTCGGCTAGTCGTGGGTGTATGGGTAGCCATGAAATTTTGTGAGTAAGGTCGTTGTATTGAAAAGAAACCCAATAAGGACAGAATTCCGGAAATTCTACCCCTAAGGGGATGAAATAAGGGTTGAAAATTTTGTATTAAGACCGTCATTTTTTAAGT
Source organism: Calephelis nemesis (assembly GCA_002245505.1). Classification (NCBI taxonomy): domain Eukaryota; kingdom Metazoa; phylum Arthropoda; class Insecta; order Lepidoptera; family Riodinidae; genus Calephelis; species Calephelis nemesis. The sequence goes on from NJDD01000261.1 coordinate 72,372, forward strand.
TAGAAATATGAAACTTTTTTTATGGGCTACTTGTTAAAAATGAGTAAGTTAAATACGATTAAAGCGCTTTTGAAAGAGTAGATTTTGGTGAATATGTGTGTGATTTAACACAAATGTTAACTTAAGACTGAGGTCAAAGAAGCGTCATTTTGTGAACTTGAGTCGCATACAACGAGAAAGAAGACTATAATATGACACTTATTTCGATTAAATTTAATATGGACATAGTTAAAGAACCAAGTATGCATTTATTGAAGTTATACTTCTTTTGGCGCGTTAGGAAAAAATGATGAGGGTAAAATTTTACGATGCGCGCGCACACCGTCACGAAAAACCGACATGATGAAGTTAGCTAGAGATAACATTTTAGTTTTTATTCAATATTAAATAAGCTCTATTTAACTAAATAATACAAAATAATAAAACTTTTAATGTATTAAATACCTTTCTATTAAATACCTTCTGTGGTTAGTGTCATTTTGTCTACAAATGTAAAATAAGGCAAAAGATAAAATTTTTAAAAAGATTTTTATCTTATTACGCCGAAGAAGTATAACTTCTAACGCGTGTACATAAGTACACACACATTTTTTTTTTAAATTACCCTCCAAAGGACTACATAATAATTATAGGTGATGAAAGTTTAAACAGCAGTAAACAGCTCGTATAATATAAAGTCTGTGAATGTCGGATATCTAAAGCAAAAAGAGACAAAAAGTTATACATTCACAGAAAAAGATTTCTGGTAAAAACTTAAAAACACAAAGTACAACGCAAATAAAAAAACTCAATTAAAATTCCCTGCAACTTGTTAGTGTAAACGTAAATTAATTATCTTTTTAATTCCTCTGTAGTCCTTTTCTAATTCATACTTCACAATCTCATACCAGGAGACCAGGAAAAACACGTCCGTACCGCGCTCCAGACATCGTTTATAATTAAGTTTGATGTTAGATTGTATTCTGCCATGTGCCATTTTTGCATTAAAAAGTGGCACGTTTTTGCAGTAAAACCTAAAATTTAAATAACTACTAACTCGTATAAGTTTGACGGTCTATTTTTTCTGCGTTTATGTGTGTGTGTGTGTGTGTGTTTGTGTTTTGTTTTCATTATAACTTTATCTTTTGGGATTTTGACGTGACAACGTCTTATAATTCAATGGAGCCGGCTACACGCACTAAACAACATTACTCATACGGCGTTACCTCGCTCTGAGGCGTTACATGTAGGGCTTAAAGTGCAAGCGAGAGGGCGGAACGAGTGACAAAGAGGCACAATCGGCCTCCGTTTATATGACGTTGTCACGTTCAACTATCGTCAGTAAACGGACTTTATAGACAACTGCTTTCTTTAAAGCTGACGTGATCGAGACGATTTTTGGCTACATTAGATAAGTGTTTCGTAGGATTGAATATTTGATGTAATTTTTATTGAACATTTTGAATTTTATGATTATATTATGCCCTATGTCTATGAACTAAATCTACATTTCCAAATGGTTATTTTCAAATCTTCTGTTGCACTAACACATGTGTGTCACTGACAGTATTTTATTTTAATAATGCGTCTTATATCCAATCAAAGTCAAAAAAAACTATCTCGATCACGTAAGCTTTTAAAGAAAAAAACCTCATCAAAATCTATCCATTCGCTAAATAATTATGATGCCACGTACACACACATGCACACATACATGCGCATGCACATACAACACCCCTCGTTTACCATAAGTACAGTCGCAGAGTAAGCGACATTGTTTTATACTATGTAGTGATTTTTGTATTTATATACTGTGGATGCTCGCCTCTATTACATTCTTATTTTGGTGGTATAATATGAACCCAGTCAAGATTATATCTTCTTATTCTTTTGTATCTACAGGTGACGAGTATATTTCTCATCATCATGAGAAAATTCTGCTGGTACGCTTAGTTATATTGTTTAATAAAATAACCAAGTGCAAGTTGGAATGAAATGAAAAATTCCGGAGTGAAGAGTTCCAGAGTAACAAGTAATATTTTACTGATATCCTGAAATTTCACTTTAATTTTTCACCAACAATATGTTACCTACTTTATTAAAAATGTTACTTTATTATATATCTGTCTGTTGCTCTATTACATCAAAATCGATGAACTTATATTGCTGAAATTTGATGTAAGTACATAAATAAAGCTAAAAATCCGAGTTCAAAAATAGGGGATTTTTTTCAATTCTAAAAAAACGCATAAATAGATATAATAAATGTTCGACGGAACTAGAGGAGAAAAGTATGTATGAAAATTAAAACTAAATTTGCCAGCTTATAATGCTGACAAATTTGACTTGTTTTGCAGGAGGTCTATTCTATAAAACAAGTCAAATTTGTCAGTTATTTTAATATAATTTTAGTAGAGTGTTTTCCCGGGTTAGTCTGGGCTCCTTTGCAGAATAAACCATCTGCCTTTTTGCCAAGCAGTCCATAAAAGGCTTACTGTAACTAACACCGTGACATCCTACTAAGTGGTAGAGTTTCGCAGCGACTCACCTGAATTGGTACCACTGCTTTATCTATTCTAGCTGCCATAACGACAGTGCTTGCCGTTGACGTGTTACGGTTCAGACAGTAAGGTAGCTAGTATACTTACTTTTGCTTCACGCCTAACATCATGCTCAGGTTTACGAAGCATCATTAGTGTCTTTGGTGTCTCTAGGCGGCGTGAATTTCTTACCATCAGGAAATCAGTTTGCTTGTTTTCTTTCCAATATCATAATAGAATGAATATTTTTTTGAAAATGCTATATCTCAAAAATGCCGATTTTGTCTCGTAGAAACCAAATTTCGTTAAAATTTTTTTCATTCCCTTATTTTAAAAACTAAAATGACATACATTTTATCAGTTTAGATGTCTTAAGTGCCCAAAGAGCTATAATATCATTTTTTTATTAGCCTATCTATAGATGCCCCGTATGCATTTGTTTAATATTTTTCGTAGTTTTTGTTTTATTAACAGCGATCGCTCATTATTTATTTTATTATAGTTTATTTGACAGTTTGAAGGACATATAGAATCTTTGTTGTGCTGTCTACCTTCTACTTTACCCTTTACAAAATTGCAATAGTAGCGCACACTAACGGTATAGACACGCAAGAGACTAGGCCTTAGTAGTAAATTGCGGCTACGTAGTCTGTACCCCAATTCATCCCTGAGCTAAGGGAAATAATCGCCCCATGTGAAATTATCTATGTAAATGTTTCCCCGTGTTGGTCCGGACTCCTTTGCAGAATAGACCTTTCGTGCCAGGTAGCTCGTAAAAGGCGAGCATAGGCTTATCAACACTAACACCGTGTCATCTGACTAGGTGGTAGAGTTTCGCAGCGACTCGCCTAGATTGGTACCACCGCCTTACCTATTCCTGCCGCCATAATGTCATGACGTGTTCCGGTTCGGAGGGTAAGGTAGCCGGTAAACTTACTTTTGCTCGAGGCCTAACGTCCTGACTTTGGTGTCTCTAGGCGGCGTGAATTTCTAACCATCAGGAAATCCGTCTGCTTGTTTGCCTTCCAATAACATAAAAAAAATATAACTAGTGGAATGATCTAGTAATTTTTAATTTAAAAAATATTTTATTAACATGCGACGGGATTGTCACATCCATATACTATATTCTATAACATTAATTATAATTAATTGTTTTTACCATTCTGCATTTTCACACGTACACCTTAAAATTAAATTTTCGTAAATCTACATTACAATAATAATGCTCATTAGTAGCTGTAAAAATAAGAAATAACACTATGTAGTTGAATTAATATAGGTAACGAGCTTATACCATAATAAGCTCCATACATTACAGGGTAATAAAGCTCATTATGAAAGTTTCCATGCTCGTGGCGATGCAAAACTAATTAGGCTATAATGTGGTAGCAGCTTTATTCATAAATATTGTGGTTAATTAACGGATATAATTCAAGCGCAGGAACTGCAAAAAAGGGACTTCGATTTCAATAATTGTATATACGTACAAAATTAAGCAGTTTCCTAAATATCCGTGGCATTCCTTCATCAGATCCAGGCAGGCAATAAGATTAGTTGTTATAAAGCCCTGACGATGCTTGTATAGCGAAACCGGTTGGCTAAACCGTAAAAATAAACATATATTGTGGAAAGTACAAGTGTTTCTAAATAAATTGTATCAAGAATGGAATTCCACCAAGCACCGACGATAAGAAGTATAGAAACAATAGGACCACCCCAAACTTAAGCTGTTTAAAAAAATAGAATTTTTAAAACCGGTTCAGAAATAACGGAGAAATAAGTTAACATTCATAAAAAAAGAAGTTGAACATATAATCTTCTCCTTTTTAAAGTAGGTTAAAAATACATTTCCATTTTCATTATTAAGCGTTCCAACATATCCTAGCACGTAGGCGACAGGATGTAAAGCCTCCGTCGCCTGGTGGTGGTTACTGGAATATTCTTTTTATTTATATAAATTGTTTTTTTTCTTTAAACAGCTAGTCTTTCTTTTACTAAATTATCTTGTCACAGTGTACATTAAAACAAAATAAAAAGAATAATTTGTTACTTCCCTCTAAAAAAACAGAGTATGTATTTCAACGTAACTAAACAGGAAAGCGGAGCGAAAACAAAAAAAGGAAGAAAGTAAATTAATTGAGTTTACGAAAAGTCGAAGACTTCACAATATCTAGCTTTACACAACTCAATTCTACTATACTCTTCCGGAAGCTCCAACAATACATACACTGATCAAATTTTTACCATTACGCATTTTTTTCCAGAAATTTCAAAATATTTATAGTCCATTCTGTCCATACGCTTCTTACATTATAAACACCTGATGTTTTAAAAATTACTATTTGCTCCGGCAAACCTCATTCTAGCCATTCAGTTTGTATGAAAAAGGTAAGCATGTTGTTTTCCATAGTTTGCTCATAGTAGAACGAGATATAGAGTATCCCAAGTCCGTCTCCTGGTTATAAGCTTCCCTTTCCATTTTCGGCTAAATCGGTTCAGCTGTTCTTGAATTATAAATAGTAAAACTAACACGACTTTCTTTTCATACAGGGTAACATTTATAGAACCAGCCATATTTAGAGAGAAGGGTTGAAATCAATAACAATTTATGAAGTAATAAAAAACAAAAAATAAATGCAAATTATAAATTTTATCCAATGCAAAAAACAAAATACATGGTTATAACGTAAACGTTGACCGCAATCGCATGCGCAGGTTGGTGACGTCACGACTCGTAGGCACTAGGTAAACGTAGCGTGACAAGTAAAGTATTAACGCTGACTATTTTAAATTAATGTTCATCAAAGAATATTTTACAATTTGGAAATTAGTATTTATATAATAGTAACAATAATTTTATTTCAGACAATAGATCCATATTTGTATGGTAATGTGTTAGTAACAATTATTTCATTATAAACTATGCTAACATTGTTAGTGTACTTTTAATATTAACTAAATGAACTACTTAATTAACCTTACTGCAGTCTCTATCCAGTGATGCTGTATAGAGCTGTCGGCCCAGTCAGCAATCATAATTTTTGATCAATTTGATTTTTGATCATGAACATTTGAGAGGCGCTACAGCGCCATGGCAGCCCCAACAGCATCCTAAAGGCATTGTTGTACTGAACTCGTAGGGCATCGTAGGCGCGGCGCGTATATGAAACCCACAGTTCACCGATATAGAAAGACTGATAGAATGCTTTAAATATAGTGACTTTTACATCTGCAGTGCACCTTGCGAATCTGCGGGCAATCATATTACCCCTCACCGTCAAGTCCTGCGTTCTCTCTAAATATCATTTTAGTCGTTAGTCTCTTATATTAAAATTTGGCCGGTCTTTTAAAAGTAACCCTGTATAAATGAGAATATTAACGTAAAGCGTTTGAAAATGAACATCTAAAAGTGATACAGCTTCATGCAGCGCTTAAGAAAATGTATATATGAATTTTCTAACAACCGTTTTCATTAGCCTCACTTCACTTCCCTTATGAAATAATTAATTGAAGCTTTTATAAGCAACCCCTGCAGTTGTGCTTCATATAGCAGTGTTTAGTTTAAGTCACGAGTGGTAGCGGTCAGGGATAATCTATATATTAATACGTGATGCCAAAACTTTGGACCCCTTTTTACGAAACTTGCGCGGACGCAGGAGCATAAAATTTGGGACACTTATAGTGTATGTGTAGGAGAAGTGCAGAACGCTAATATTTTTTAATAATAATGCTTATAAAGTACATTAAATCAATAAATAAAACATTACCCACACTACCATGCATCTGACATTGTGTGTCATGTGTGTGACAAATAATATATTAATGATAACGACAAAAGGTCACAGATGGCGCACCATACAGTTTGGAAACAAAGAAGTTGGTGAGAAATGAAGATAGCGTCCTAATCAAAAGATTTTTTAAATATTAATTTATTTTTAATTTATTAAGAGCCACAATTATATAACATAATTTATGTATTGTAAATTTATTCGAGATGTAATTAGTATACATATTATTTAAGACAAGATTTGATGATTCTTTTTTCGGAAGATATGTAATTCCATATAATTATTTTTACAAGTCAGGTTTGTCAGGATCGTGAGGTCTGGCACTCGATACTCTCTACCTACCCCGTAAGGGACTTGGCGTGAAGATATGTATGTATGTATGTATTTTTTTAACATAATTGTAACATAATTTATGTTTTGTAAATTTATTCGAGATGTAATTATTATACATATTATTTAAGACAAGATTTGATTATTCTTTTTTCGGAAGATATGTAATTCCATATATTTTTTTTTACAAGACAGGTTTGTCAGGATCGTGAGGTCTGGGCACTCGATACTCTCTGCCTACCTAGTAAGGAACTTGGCGTGAAGATATGTATGTATGTATGTATTTTTTTTACTGACTAGTGGTTTTGGGCCACGAACCATCGTGAAAAAATGTCGACGAGGTATACAAAAATTTGTGCAATAATGAGTTTACCTCAAAAATCATTAGTTGGACCGTAAACAAGTTTAAATCAAACTCATCAGATCATCAGAACCACCTCAGAGTTTTGACCTTTTTGCCTTAAAAGGTATGATCAAAAACTGTTTGTTTTTATCGGGTTAATTTAGTCAGGTAACAAAAATACAAAACAAATTATAATAGAATTTGGAAACTCCTTATTTTTGGAGTGATTTCAAAATGACTTAGGCAAGATGTTTGTCATCCTACACTCAAGTTGAAAATCACCACATTCACTGGTGGTCGAGTGCGTGCAGTGACTTGCCCTGGTAGAGATCCACCGCTTTACCTATACCTACCTAATAACAGTATCATGTTCCAGTCTGGAAGATTGACAAGCCAACTTGCACAATTGGCCAAACATCCCGGCCACACAACAACGACGAACCTGTAATATCTATTGTGTCTATAAACCGCGGTCATCTCTTGTCATCAGGATACCTGTTTGATGATAGCGCACATAACAAAAAAACACTATCACCTTTAGCGTACATATCCGTCTTGTATGTCAAATAAAAATAATTGCAATTAAGAACTAAAATTCGCTTACATTTTATGACTTAAACCACCTTATTCTATGATGAAATACTAAATATTAATACTATATACCAGCTTGTGCTTTATTTATAAAGTAGCATGAACTTGCAAACTTTCTGTAACGAAATTCATTAAA